>VDFB02075321.1:386071601-386671601 GCA_007258455.2 Sequoia sempervirens
GAGATGTTTGGTAGTAGATAAACCCAAGGGATGGGACTTGATCTTACCCCAGGCAGAATTTTCTAACAACAATTCTGTCAACAGAAGCATTGGTAGATCACCATTCCATTTTGTATGGAGGTAGCCCTAGAACAACTCCAGAATTGAGGAAGATGGACCAAGAGAAGAAAATAAGTGCTGAAGCAAAAATATTTTGCAAAACACACATCAAGGATATACATGAGAAGTTGTAAGAGAACATATTAACAAGATGAATATGCAGTATAAGGCTAAGGCAGATTAGAAGAGGAGGTATAAGGAGTTTCAGATTGGTGATGAAGTGATTGTCCACTTGAGGAAAGAAAGGTTTCCAGTTGGAACATATAACAAATTGAAGATGAAGAAGTTCGGTCCCTATAAAATTTTGAAGAGGCATGATTCAGGGAATGCATATGAGGTAAAGTTGCCGGATGGATTCAACATTTCCCCTGTGTTCAACATTTTAGATTTGACAGAGTATCATGAAGGTGGCACAAAGGAAGTACCAACAATGGAACAGTGTGGGATTCCAGCACCTACTTTAGAAAAGGAGGAAATTGAAGAAATCCTGGATAGTCGTGTGGGAAGGAGTACTAGGAACAGGCAGTATGAAGAATATCTAGTGAAATGGAAAGGAAGGCCTATTGAAGATTCATCCTGGTTGCCTAAGGTAGAGGTTGACCGTTTGGGTTTTTCCTCCACCATCTGAGATGTGACGGCATCACTTCTCAAATTACCTTGGGTGTCTAATACAGGAGCATCCAGTGGTGTAAGGGCAATCTTGCATCACCCAAAAATAGTTAAATTTCAAGTTTCTCGGTTTTTAGATGTTTTTACATTTTTGGATACCCTTTTCGTCATAATGAAATTCTCAATTTATGGTTTTTATTTTCTATTCCTGGGTGGAAAGACATTGCAGTTTTAGTTTCTCAGATTTGCACTTGAAAATCTTTCGAGTTAGATTTGAGGCACTTCGATTTCCCGGATTGGCCCCAAAACTTGCAAAAATTGCCGTAGTGGATTTCAAGCGCGTTATTGACTTTGTGACCTTTCCAATGGTTCAAACGGTTTGTGAATTGAAGTCCCAGATCAAAAGTTATGGCCCCGGGAAGTTGGCGCACTTTCTAGAAGATTCAATTGCAATGCTCTTTTGAAATTTGAACTTCATGTTGTAAATTTTTGGCGCCAAACTGCCTAAACTAAAATTTGAATGTTGTTTTAGCTCCAAACTAAAGAGGAGCTCTATTTATGGGCGGGTTTCTAATTTTTGGGTCACTTTTTGGGGACAAGCTCGCATATTGCGAAAGGGTTATTCTGTAGCTTTTTGTAACTTGCATCTGTTGTAGAACTTAGGGATTTGAGATCCTCTGCATGTAAGAAGCTCCATTTTCTGAATAATAAAATTATTCTCTTGTTTGTGGGTTATTTTCTAAGTCTTGGGTTGCACCCTCATCAATATATATATATATTGAACTTATAGGTTTCACACATATAAAATATGCATCTTAGATTATATTTGTATATGCAAGATAATATCACTAGTAATGAATGCTACTTGGGATGATAAATAGAGCATTCACTAGTTCAAATATTTCATCTAATCATCAATAATATTTTCATACCATTAACAAAAAAACATTCAACATCTATCATAATTTTTCATAATCAAAACATTCATTACTAGATTGCACACAAAACATAATCTAAAACAGTTCTAAATAAATTTATAAGTGTGCACATGATATATATATATATATATATATATATTGAACCTATAGGTTTCACAAATATAAAATATGCATCTTATATTAGATTTGTATATGAAAGATAGTATCACTAGTAATGAATGCTACTTGGGATGACAAATAGAGCATTTAGTTGTTCAAATAATTCATCTAATCATCAATAATATTTTCATACCATTGACAAAAAAACATTCAACTTCTATCATTATTTTTCATAATAAAAAATTCATTACTAGATTGCACACAAAACATAATCTAAAATAGTTCTAAATAAATTTACAAGTGTGCACATGATATATATATATATATATATATATATATATATATATATAGAACCTATAGGTTGCACACATATAAAAGATGCATCTTAGATTAGATTTTTATATGCAAGATAATATCACTAGTAATGAATGCTACTTGGGATGACAAATAGAGCATTCAATAGTTCAAATAATTCATCTAATCATCAATAATATTTTCATACCATTAACAAAAAAACATTCAACATCTATCATAGTTTTTCATAATCAAAACATTCATTACTAGATTACACACAAAACATAATCTAAAACAGTTCTAAATAAATGTACAAGTGTGCACATGATATATATATTGAACTTATAGGTTGTACACATATAAAATATGCATCTTAGATTAGATTTTTATATGCAAGATAATATCACTAGTAACGAATGCTATTTGGGATGAAAAATAGAGCATTCAGTAGTTCAAATAATTCATCTAATCATCAATAATATTTTCATACCATTAACAAAAAAACATTCAACATCTATCATAGTTTTTCATAATCAAAACATTTTCACCTTAAATTATTTTATGAAAAATTGTCTAGATCATACAATAATGTGGCATGTAACTCCTTAAATGGTTTGTTCTCCTTCATTCCATTAATAACTTGAAGTGGGATGAATGACTCACAAATGCTGGGATGATAATTAAAGGTTATATAATTGGAATCTTAGGATTTATTCATGCCAAAATATCTAGCTTCTCTACCTACACTCATTATTTTCCTTCTACCCACTCTACCTTTTTTATTTAGATAAAAATTGAACTCCACATTTGATTGGTTGTAGAGATTTTCTAAATGGATTTATTGTGAGAAATAATATATTACTAGGATAACATGGTCTTATTCTTATAAGGTGGAGATATTACCAATGACATTAAAGAGGTTCTAGGATGATGTTTTTTTGAGGTTGTAGAGCATTTCCATGTTAATGTTTGTCTCTTGAATATTTATAAAATTATTTAAGACAAGAAAATGGCAAAGGCATTGAGGAAGAATTACATTTGAGAGAAACATAAGGAGGATTAAATATTAATTTTAATAATCTGTCCCATGTCTGTATATGCTTTTTTTCCCATTATAGGTTTGAATTTTAATGTTTGGAATCTTTGGAAACTATTGAAGAGGTGGAGGAGTGACTACATGCAATAGTCTAGGAGGTGGCCAATATTCAAGGGATCCTATCCAACAAATATTATATTTATGAGCCCTAAAAATCAATACAATGGAACTATGTGACATTTCTTTAAATTATAAGTGTTGGATCCACTTAGATACTAAGGCTTTACTATTGAAATAGGTTTTCTTGATTGTTCCATGATTTGTTACTTGTGTAATTCCAAGAAATTTTGATTAAAGTTAGCTAATTGTGTTCTCTAAGTTAATCCATTTATTTGCTACTAGTGTATGGAATAACTATCCTAGTTTAAATGAATCAAGTGGTAATCAAATAAGTTATTTCATTGTGGAGCTTGTTGTTACTTAATGTATAGGTATGAAACATAGAATTTTTTTAGAATTTTGTTCCTTGTCGAAAAGATAATATTTTCCCAAAGAAAACCATAAGAATGGATATAAATGTAAGATTCCTCAAGCTTGATACTAAAGGTGCAAGATTATCTCAACCAATGATATAACATAGTTCTTAATAAAGTGTCTCTTAGATAAATTATGCTCATTGCAGAGTAAGGGAACAACCCAATATATAGTAGAGAAAAATTTCCTTGGTCATTCTAGTTTACCAAACACACCTTGATGGTTCTAAATCAATAGTTGAGATATTTTCATTTGTAGGAGATGTAGAGAGGGTAGAACAATGATTTGAGCACATAGAGGTATAATTTCAACTAAATTTTCTTAATGTTTCAAAGAATAAAATTCTCCTATCCTAAGTTGAAACTAGCAAATTATCCATTGAATTTCTTTAAAATATATATAATTTATATGGTTGTAGGAAATCACGAACATGATAAATAATCTTGTAGATTAAGAAACTAATTATGAAATAATTTAACATAAAATTTTATAAAGAGGGAAAATGTTTGAAGGATGATATAATTATAAAAGAGATGTCAATAGTGGATTGAAATAAATTCTCATCAAAAGAAGGTGAAATTGTATTAGTTATAATGGGAATAGGAAATGCTATAGGTATGGAAGAGGTCTCTAGAATGGTAGTGGGCTCCATAGTAACAACAAGTGGAAAAGGGGAAGTAGTGGGAGGGGTAGGGATAGAATGATATTTCATAAGTCTATATGTAGTAAAAAGACAATGGTCAACATCATGGGTATAATAGATGAAGAAAATGTGATTTCTTTGTTTGGTCTCATCTACCATGGGTATCTTCAAATTTTTTGACCATTCCTTCTACTAACATTTTGTCTAATTTTATCTCAACTCTTAGTTTTAAATTGAGGTTTTAAGTTAATATTTTATTTTCCTTTATGGTTTGGATCCTTCTTTTAGTTCTATCTACATGGTTCCTACCTCTTCTTTTATACCTTTTAGGTCAGTAAATATTCTAGGAAAAAGTCTTCATATTTTTTAAAATTTTCCACTTCCATCACTTATCTTTCATCCCATTAATCTCCATTTTTTTCCATCTTAGGGTTCCTTCTAAAATTATATTTTGTTCTCTAGTCCTCAATGGTTCATGGAAATATTTATTTTTTAGTGCATTATTAGTGGCTATTTCATTTTCCCCTTCTTCAACTTATATTTTTTTTAAGTTTTGAGGATTTTCTTCTCCTTTGGATTCCATAATTTATTGTTAGAGGCACCACTTAAGTTCTACTGTGGTTTTTAAACCTTATCCATCCACTTTATCAAGTTCCAAATGCTTGTCTCCTTTGGCAATATGGTCTAATTTTCTTTGTGAAGGACTATTTATACTAAAGATATGATAATGTGATTTGTTTTAGTACATTGTGGATTAGCTTTTCAATATCATGGAATGTGAATTTTTTACAAAATTATTTTGTCCCATCATCCAATTGTTGGTCCCCCCTCTCTTTTCTTAATTAATATACCTTTTTTTTTTGCAATAGGTGATAATGTCCAATAGAAAAGTTGGGTATATAGCCTTTCATCTTAATCTCTTCTATTTGTCCATTCCCTAATGCAAATTTGAAGGTTTATTTCAAGTTTCATCTTGCCGCAATATTTTAGATTGGTTTTATAGTCTCCTTTTGATAAGTACTTGGTTCTTATAATGACCAAAAATGTCTTCCCAATTGGGATATTAGGTTTGTGGGTGTACCACCATCTTGTCATGCTACAAAGTATCTTGAAGAGATTATAATCTCAAATTTTATTTCTTAAATAATTTTTCCATGTATTATATACATGTTAAAAAAGTTCCCACCCTAGAATACCAAGGAAGCTTAATATGAGAAATTCATGCGAAATGTGGTTAAATTGTTTTGACATTTAGTATGTTGTCTCTTTTTTATAGTTTCCTCTTGTATTATGTGGTGGGTTTTCATCATTTGAAATATCTTGAGTGGATTTTTTTTTAACTTTTATTAAGTTTTGGATCCTCCTCACATCTAATATCTTTCTAGATCTTACTTCTAGCTCATCCCAAACCCATTCTTCCACAACATATTAATTATCGATGTTGTAAATATTGATATCAAGTATGATTTATCCTCTTGAGTTAGCCTCATGCATGGTGTCTTAGACTATTATTCTTAAAGAATGTAGTGATTTCAATTATTCTTCTCCAATTTTTTCTTGTGTTATCTTATTTATGTATGCCTTACTCATATCAGCGTATAGGGGTATATGCATTAAATTTTTTGTCAAAGAATGATATTTATTCTTTATAGGAGTTAATTGTCCCATTATAGTTTACAAACCATTCTGAATTTAGTAAAATGTTGAAGGTATTAAAGAGTTCCTTCATATCTATTACTTCAAAGTCTACTTTTTTCTTGATTCCCATTAAATTAACTTCTATCTTTCTCTAAGTTTCAACCACACAAATGGCAGTACCATCCACAAGATCAATGTTAAGGGGTATCATAGACTATTGGCTTCCTAAATTCTTCTCAAACTCTTTTAGGTATAAATAATTTTGAGATCAAGTATTATATTATTAAAATGTTTGTTGTTTAGTTTAATTTTTACTATAATTTGTTTCTTCTTCCATCTTCATGAGCTTGAATAATGTTTACTTGCTCAAATTTCTCTATCAGGTCCTCAAAAACAATTGGAGTTGTATCCACTTGAGATAAAGAAGGAAAGTGCTACAAAGTAAATCCTACTAGTTATTGTAATCATTGTGGGAAAGATACTTATATAAAATTATCATGTTGAAGGAAGTTGCATTCTAAGATGAACCTTCAAAAGAAAGGTGAAAAGGGTGAGCCAATTTAGCATCTCTCCATTGGAAGGGTTAAAGAGATAGATTGCACTTCCAAGTTGTACTCTAGGATTACTTGCACTAATAGGAAAGCTAGTTTGTTGGATCAAGAAGCTTTGTTCAATATTAATGTTAAGATGTTAATATTGATGTACACATTCTAATTCTTGTTCTCAAACTATCTTTATTTCCAAAGGTTTGGTTGAAAATTTTGGCCAAAATTATTATTAATGCCCCAAGCTAAATTGGTTTGGTTGAATCAAATATTAAGCTAATATTCTAGTTAGTAAGAAACAAAAAATGAAACTTAGTGATAACACTAATGATTACATGGCCTTCTTATATGATCCTACTTAATAACCCTTTAATATAATCAAATTCCCTATTATCATCTATAAAATATTTATGGTATTCCTTAAACATAATTTGATAATTCAATTTTAAACATGAAAATGGAGAGGAAAATAACCCTTAATTATCCCTTTGAAAGAAATACAACATAGAGGAGATGATTCTAATAGTAAACATATGTTCATATATTCATTTAATAGAGACTAGAATCAAAATAAAAGTGACATATGTATAACATGAAAATTGTTTGTATTACTTAAAAAAAGTGATGTCTGAAATACAAATAGATTTTACTCAAATTTTCATTTTGATTTTTGAAGTGTTTAGATACTTTGCTTTAAATTTTTTGAACAGGGTATGGACGTCTGTCATATTATAAAGGATAGAATTATTTTGTTCATTTTACCTAGTAGACATGTATGTGTAATGTGGAAGAATTGACAAGGCAAGTGAATTGTTTGAAGGATATGCACAAAATGAATTTGTTGAAAAGGGTTTAGAAACTTTCAAGAAAATGCAATTGGTGGGTGTAATGCCAAATTTCATAACATTTGCCAACATCCTCCCTACCTGTGCCAAAATGGGAGCTTTGGAATAGAAAATCTATAAGAGCATGAAAGATATAGGAATTTTTTCAGATGCTATAGTTGGAAATGCTCTGGTAGACATGTATGTAAGATGTAGAAGCAAAGACAAGGTAGTGAATTGTTTTGACTTAATGCCTCAACAATGTGGTCCTATGGATTGCTACGATTGCAGGATAGGCATAAAAATATTTTGTTGAAAAGGATTTAGAAACTTTCAAGCAAATGCAATTAATAGGTGTAAAGCCAAATCCCAAAACCTCTTCGAGCATCCATAGTGCATAGTGCATAAACTAGAGGAATGCACCCAAAATATTCATGGTCGGGTTAGGATTAGTCGCCATCCATTCAAAATATTTTTGAGACATTTGTTGAAAAGGATTTAGAAACTTTCAATAAAATTCAATTGGCGGGTGTAAAGCCAAATTTCACAACATTTTCCAACATCCTCCCTTCCTATGCCAAAATGGGAGCTTTGGAATAGGGTATGGACATGTGTGAAATGTGGAAGCATTAACAAGGTGAGTGAACCATTTGACCAATAGCCTAAAGAAATTTTTCCTCATGGAATGCCATGATTAAAGGATATGCACAAAATGGATTTGTTGAATTTACAGTTTAGAAACTTTTAAGCAAATGCAATTCATTGTAGCCATGTATGTGAAATGTGGAAGCATAAAACCAACCTAAAAGTCACACTAGGTTGGAGAGTGATGCACTATGGAGGATGTTGCATTGGAGGGTGATGCAATGTCGCTCAGGGTGGTGATTTCAGCAAGAGGTTCACCCAGGAGGTTCGCCGCTACACATGAAAATGACTATTGAAACTGACAATAACAATCATTTTATTTAAAAAGACCTAATTTGAGGGTTCAAGCGAACCCCATTTTATTCGAACCCCCTTTTTAATATTAAAAACAATTTATGTTCATAGTTTCAAGTGAACTACAAGGTTTGCTTGAACCATATGGTTCACTTGAACACATTTAAGGGTTCGCTCGAACCAATTAGTTCGAGTGAACCCCTTAAATTTGTTCGAGCGCCCAAAATGCATTTTTGCTTCCTCCATAAAATTGTAAACCACTTATGTGGCCCTACCCTAAAGGATTTTTCATAGGCTGCTCTTGGTTATTTGGAAGGGATTTTAATTCAATTATGGTCTCATCAAAGATAAGAGGCCCAATCATGGGTTGAGGCATATTACTAAGGGATAATTCTGCTATGCACTCTGCCTTAAACTTTTGATAGGATTTGAGAAAGAAGTCTTCACAAGGTCTAATAGGTTCAATATGCTCAAGCCAAAAGAAATCCAATGAGAAGTTCCCATGGGAAGACATAAGATTAAAGCCACTATGATGCACTATAAAGTTCTAATTTCCAAATGGAAACTTTAAAAATTTATGTACAACTGAGGAGATGACATTCATGGAGCGAAGCCATGGATAGCCTAGCTTCACATGAAATTGGTCTAATGACGAGATGATGGTGAATGATACATTTAATTATTTTAGTCCAACCTTTAGAGGGAGATTTATCAAGCCAATCATAGGGAAAGAAAAACTATTATGCATTGTGATCCATGCTTTTGGTTTTTCATATGTATCTTGATAAAGCTCATGCACAAATAGGAATTATTTAGTGATCACATTCTCTACACATAAGAGATCAATTAATATCCTGTTAGTAGGCTTGCCATTGATTCTTCTAGTTATGTAAAGAGGACCATCAGGTGCATGTTAAGTATGTCTTGTTGTGAGAAAGCAATATCAAGCGACATCCTAGTTAGGCACTTACAAGGTTTAGCATCAATAAATGCAATCACACTATTTTCAAGGTTATTTTTCATGTTTTCATCATCTGTGTCAACATTCATCACATCATTCTTTGTTTCACTAGCTTTGACAAAGGAGATATTATGATTGGGCATAGGATTGGTAAAGATTTGTAAATTTTGATTAGGGGGAGCTACAGACTTATTACCTTGATTATTAACACCTCCAATTAGGATATGATTAGAATCAATGAGTTCTTGCACAAGATGTTTAAGACGCTTACAATGTTCTATATCATGTCTGGTTTGTTGATGGAAATGGCAATAAGCATTTGGTCAACAGTTTGGAGGTAAAGGCTTAGTAGGATCACGAGCTCTAACACGAGGCAAGGAAATCAAATTCCTCTCTAAGAGTTGCAACATGGTATTATGAAGGGTATCATGTAGATGTGTGAATTGTCTAGGTGTGTTCAAGAAGTTGAGTCCACTTTTTGGCCAAAAAGTGGAAGTGTTTTCCTTGATTTTTAGAATTTGTCACATTTGACCTTAAAATTTGAAGCACTTAGAGATGGAATCTTTTAAAAAATCACCAATCATAAAATGTAGTACTCGAAGTATAATTTCCAAATATGTAATTTATTTCAATACTTAGATGATACAAATTGATTTTCAATCGGTGTTTCTAAAAACAACTATTTAAAAGTCACTTTTATTTACCATACCATGCATGTGTACATCATCCATATTTTGACCTAAACAATAGTATTTTTCTAAATCCATTTGGGAAAATATTTGTAACTCATTGAACCACATTTTCAATATTTTTTTGTAATTTTTTACTGATTTTTTTTGTTAATTTTGTATTGGCCATATTTGTTGTTTTGAAAAATCATTGTGTACGTCACACATAAGATGACCTAAACTTATCATTTTTTTATTTTTTTTCAAATTGAAAAGAATTGTTTGAAGTACATTTTTCTGTAATTCATTTTACAAAAACAAATATTTTAATAAAAATTTATTGAAATACTAAAAAAGCCTGATATTTCAAGTTTATGGAATAGTTTCATCATAAATTAATTGGAAAATAGAAAAAATAATCTAATTGTAAAAAAAATTACATAATTGGAATCTACACTATCTCATCTATAATGGGTTTTAATTTCATCAATTTTTTTTGCAAAAAGGTCTTTATACATATGTCCAAAGTCACTATTTTATTGTGACATTGACATGACTATCAAGTTGCAAGTCAAACCAAGTCCAAAGCTGAGGTTCAGGTCCCCAAGCCTTTTCCCGAACTGAAAAAAAAAGCACATACCTAACCAAAAATTCATATTTTAAAAAAAGGGATCTCATTTCATAATTTTTTTTTATGCTTCTACAAAACTAGATCTCATTTTGAAAAGTTTTCAAAACAAGATCCCGTTTTGAAATTTTTCCAAAAATGGAAATTTTTCAAAACAGGATCTCATTTTGAAAAGTTTCCAAAAATGGAAAGTTTTTAAAATGAGATCATGTTTTTAAATTTTTCCAAAAATGAAAACTTTTCAAAATGGGATCCCATTTTGTTGAACCTGATTTCAGGATTTTGGCTAAGGAAAAAGCTTTGACATTTCATGGACTCAACTTCGTGCATCTACCTGTCTATTTCTATCTGCAAAGGCATATGGTTTTGTCATATTTATAGCAGCCACTTGGGTGTTAAAATTTTGATTGGATTGAGGAGGATTAAGTTGGAGGAAGCCCTTATTTTGTTTCTTGAAAGGTTGGTAGTTGTTTTGAGGTGTAGATTCAAACTTTTCAGAATGATTAGAGGGAGATTTTACTTCATGACTACTAACCAAATTTTGGTAATCACGAAGGTTTGTACAAAACTATGTGAAGGAAGGAAATCTCATCATATCAAGCTTAATTTTATTTTTTTCTTGCAAATTGGAAATAAACATTCTTTGAAGGTCAGCATCAAGAATCTTAATGTTTATTTGTGAATAAAACATCTAGTATCATTCCATGAAATCAGTGACCTTTTCATCATCCTTTTGTTTACATGTCATCAAATCAACTAAGGTCACCTTGGGACCCATGTGAATTTGGAAGTGGTTGTAAAAGGAATCAATAAGTTCATTGAATTAACCAATTGAATTATTCAGTAAGGAGCGAAACCACTCTAAAGCAACATCTTTCAAGGATTTAGGGAATAACTAAGCTAAGAGTTTATCTTCAAAAATGAAGTCACTACATAAGGCTGTGTAAGTGAAAACATGACTAACGAGATCTCCTTTCCCACCATATTTCTCAAACCTAGGAACCTCTATACCTTTTGGAATTTGTGTTCTCCATATCTCCAAGGATAAGGGATTGGTTTTGATGTATTGTGAAGGTTGGCCATAGTTGTTTTGGTTTAAGGTGGTGATTTGTTGTTGAAGGAATGACATGCTTTGCAAAAGTGTGTTAAGGATTTGATCATTGTTGGTATTGTAAGATGGAGGTGAATAAGGTGGAGTGGTGTATGTTTGTGGAGGGAAAGTGAATTGTATATTTTTGAGGGGGGATGGTTGAGGAGATATGAGATTTGAATGCACAAAGGTAGAGGGATTCCCAGTGGAAATACCTAAGGAAGTGTTGGCATTTCTAGTATATTGAATTGTTGTGGTAACATGAGTACTAGTGTATGTAGGAATAGAGGTGAGGATTATGGAAGGAGGAATTGAATTTCCACCTTGAATTTGAGTATAACCCAAATTTTGAGCACAACCATTCATGGTAGGGATGTTCTTATCAACAATATGATCTATACTTCACACAATCTCTATTCCATGTTTATTTTCAAGCATTTTCCTCACATTATCTAAAGCAAGAATGGCACTACTATCAATGCTTTCATTATCTTATGTTTTCTTGCAAGACATTAGCAACATCATCCACATTATTTGTAGGTAGGGAAGTCATTGGAAATGAGGTATGAAGACTATAATCCATAGAGGGTTGATTATCAACACTATTAGTAAAAGAGTTGGAGAACCCAAGATCCACGGCGAATGGTGTATCGAGGGATGACATGAGTCTCGAACTATGTCTCAAAATAGTATTGCTAATAGGACACCAAGTTGTAAATCTCATACAAGTTTCACAAACTCAATACACACCCAAAATGGAAAGAAGGTGAAATGCAATGTAGTAACCTAGAATGTAAAGTGAAATGCAAATATTTAAATGCAACTTTCGGATTCTAAACAAGCTAATTTTCTGATTACACAATGCAAAAACCTAAAAATGATGTCTTGTAAATAAAATTTTGAAATTATACAATGCACTAAATTTGTCAAATGAAGCTAAATATGATCAATCTCACTTAACAAAAATTCTGCAAACTAAAACAAAAAACTAAAAATAGAAAAATAGAATGCAAAAATGGATGTTTTAATGCCCAGAAAATCAGGAAATGACCTTGAACAGGGACTCATTCGCCCAGAGGCTAATGGGTACTAGGTTAGGGTTTTTAAAAATGTTTTTATAGATTTCTAACTTGATTCCTATGGTTTCCAGATTCTGATCTAAAATAGTAAGTGATAGTTTGAATTTTCTGTGAAATTAAGGTTGAATGTAAATGCAAAATATGACAAAAAGACAAAATAGGAGACCTCATTTGATGTGCACTTTTGTTTCAATTTTCAAATGTAAGTAAATGATGATACAATGCTATGTAAATTATTTGTAAAATGACTTATTTTTTTGTATTTTTCAAATTTCAAGAATGCAAAGATTCAATCTTTAAAACCTCTAAATGAAATACAAACTAATGTTAGCTAAACAACCCTAAATGAGACTCGATGAAATGCAATGCAATGAAAATGGATGCAAGATCTAGATCTAGGGTGAAAGTGGAATCAAAAATCAAAAAATTGCAATGATCAAAAGTCAAGTTAACCAAGATCAAAAGGTGAAAAATGGGAGTGAGTTCACCAAAATGAGATTGATGAACTCAATTAGGGGACCTATCTTTCACTATTTCATTAGGAAATGAGATCCACACAATGAAAGGACTATCAACCTTGAGGTGAGTCAATTCAAAGTGTGAATCTATTCATTTCCATTTTTCCAAGGATGGGGGTATTGATTAAATAACACTTTAGGGAGAAAGATTAAAAAAGAAAACTAACTCCAAAATGCAATCTAAAACTTGGAACTTGAAGATTAAGCTCAATATTGTTGGAATAAAAAATCAAATTGCAGATTTGAGAGAGGTAAGAAGGTATGTACCAGTCACCAAAAGTGTTTTTCTAAAGCTAACTGAGGATTCATTCACCCTATGGAAAATGGGCCTTGGCTAGGGGTCAGTAAAAATGGCTTTTGGGTTCCCTACTCCTGTGTCTGCACTCGCAAATTCCATATTTTCATGGTCAAACAGTTGGAAATAAATCTTGTAGGTGAGTTTTCATGAAATTGCAACAATGGTTACAACAAATGAAACTTTGACAACTTTGCAATTTTACTCTTCAAGAGTTCTTCCACCTAAATCTTCAAACACAAACACAAATCAAGAGGGAAAAATGTTTTTCTTTTGAATAATGGGGGTTTGCCTTGGTCAAACCCCATTCTGGTAAGTAAACCTTGAATTGAAACAATGAAACATGAAGGGATGATGAATGAACAAAGCAATGTCACTAATCACCAAACCCTTGGATGAACCTTGGAATGTAGATCTACAACTAGAATGAAATGGATTCAATGGATGCGGATCTTGATCTTGAAACTTGATTTTGAACAATGCCTTGAATTCTTGAATGTATCTTGGACACTACATCAACATATTAGCTCCAATAACATGCATGATCCAAGAATAATTTGGCATGTCAATAGGATCTTGATTGCTGCAATAATTCTTCAATAAATCTACTCTTGAACACCTTGAAATTCTCTTGATCTCATAAAATTTCTATAGGAATTCTCTCTTCAAAATTGATAGGTGAAACATAATGAAATGGCCTTATATTTATACGTATGTAACATTAATTTCCTGAAATTCAAATAAAACAAGCTAATATGTGAATATGGATTTGAAATCATTAAAATACCCCCAAAAACATAATTAAAATTTAGGTCCTAGGTCTAAGTGAGGACCCATTTTCCCATGGGTGAATGGGTCCTAGGTCACTTTCCTAGGACACGCATTTCTCAATGAGAAGTGTAACATACCAACCCTTAATGAGGGAAAAGTTTCTAAATTTACACCTTATGAGTAAACAACCAAAGTAACAAGTCATTGCAATAAAAAAATTGATTTTCTATATTGAGAATATATGAACAAAGATGCATTACATAATACAACATGGATTCCAATTCATCACAATAAATTATAAGTTACATCAATACAAGAATGTATACATTTACATACATAGCTCAATGAGCTTTAGAACAAATAGTTGTAAGATGGTCCAAGATCCTTTCTTTCAAATCTTGGTTCTTTTGTCACATGTTGTGGAGGAGAAGCATCACTTAGGCACTTTTTCTCCAACCACTGACTCTTAATGTGGTCCCCCACACATCTATCATTCAATAGATGGCCCTTCCCTTCAATGAAGAGATTGGTAGAGTAACCAATAATGACAACCAACTGAGCATAGTGTTGTGTCCTACATAACTAGAACTTGTAATCCCATATTCTCAAACTAGCATGTAATACTGGATCACAGTGAGCTGATGATGTAGGAGCATCCAGGGTGTAAGAGCAATCTTGCATCACCCAAAAAAAATGTTGTTTCTTTTCAATAAGGGCTAAATTTCGTAGGGTTACTATTTTTGTAAGTTTGCATTTATGCACATTTGGACACGAAATCTTACACAGACCTCCAAAATGGAAAATTGAATCCAATGGTGAAGAAATCACTTCAATACCATTTTTCATTTGAGAGATATTAAAATTTTAATTTTTAAAAATCCTAATAAAATCTTCGGGGTCAATTTTGAGGCACCTGGAAGCTCCATATGGGCCTTAAAATTGGTGGAAAATGAAAGTAGTTGGCCTTTAGGCCCTACTTTTTGGCACAATATTTCTTGAGACCTTTCTGAAAAGGTATTAAAATTGAAAATCTAACGGTCAAATCAAAAGTTCTGACCCCACAATGTTGTAATACCAAAATTAATAAAATTTTAAAATATCTTTTTGAGGAAGTTACACTTTCTAGAAGATTCTAGAGTGGTTACACTTTCCAGAAGATTCTAGGGCCTGTACACCTTCCAAATAAAGGATGTAAAGGGGTACTATAGAGGGGAGGCCAGAGCAGAGTAGATGGTGGCTCTAATTTGCAGATTTCCAGATTTATGTAATCAGAAAGCCCATGTGATGACAAATATAATGTTGTAATTTCATTTTCATTTCAATGATAATAGAAAATAATTTCTTTCCTTGCATTTTTTGTGTGCCATTATCTGTTGTTTTTGTGAGTTTTAGATTGTAAGGGGAGTACCCTTCATCAATTGACAATGTAGTCTCAGTAGTCACACCATCTAGAGTGGAGTCTCAAACATTCACACTACTTTGGCCAAAGTGTTACATTCAATATTCCTACTGAGAGTCATCTATCACATACATTACTCAGGGCTGATTTGACTTAAGGCTATCTTAAACTACACATAGGTATGTCCTTCAATGGATATTCTGTCACCCCAGATTAACCTATCACCATTTTAATCTACTTGGAATAAACCTACTTAACAAGTATACAAGCTCCCTCCCATACTGGATTAACTATCCTAGGAGTAAACACAAGCTTTCCTAGTTAAATGAATAACTTAGCTAAACCGCCTACAAGTCGACTTGCAGCATTGACAACAATTACAAGACTTATTCAATATGCACATGTTCAATTCGAATTGTCACAAAGAATAGAAATCTACAAAAACTTGGTTTTAGAGGTGGTGCCAAATCCATCCCAAATCTATATCGTGTGACATTTTGAGTGATAATCGTTTTCACAAATAATCATAAGCAACTTCATACGGCTCCAAAGAACATAGTCATATTGACTATTATCGACCTCCAAGATCATAGTCATTATCGATTATTAGCAACCTTTATAAATCGACTTCTATCTAAACAAATGACGGTTTCTATTAACATATATAATATGTTAAATATATATATAATATATTATATACATATATATATGTATATAAACATTAATATATATTTACATATATAGATATATATATATATGTATCATAAACCAATAATGTAAGCATACATTCAATATATATATAAGAGTACAAGAAAGATAGTATATATATAACAAACACATTATATATAATGTATGCATATATATATGTATAAATGTATATGCCTCTCTATAAACATATATGTAGGTATATCTATATCAATGCATCTGGATGAGCGTGTCCATTCGCCAATGTACGCATGTATCGATATACATATACATATGGATATGTGTATATTGTGAACCTAAATCCTAATACCTGCAAGAACACAACAAATGAACACATTAATAAGATCAAATGCAAGTTAGAATAAAGGTTCCCCATAAAATCCATTTAACCATATTCAAAATAGAAATAAAACAAGAACACAATGAAAGAAGACGAAAATAAGCTAAATCCTATTGAGAATATGCAAAATCTTGATATTATGGGGGAGTTGGTGCCAATTCGATGTGTAAATTGGCCCTTTCCCAACTCCTTTGCAATATTTTATGATGAATGGTGATGATGATCCACTTTGTTGAAGATTCAAGTGTGCTCCATGATGAAAAAACCTTCATAACCTAGCTATGGATTCAAAAGTATGGATGAAGATTGCTCTAATTTGAGTATAGTAAGTTTACTCAATTGGTGGAAGGATAAAATGAAGGATGAGCTCTTCATTTATAGAATGCTAAGATGGATGAATGCCAAAAATGAAGCAATGTGGGACTAACATTCAACCAATGGCAAGGTGCCACTTGTCAACATTTGATAGGATGAAGTTTGAGCACATTTTGATCCATGTGTAAGTTTGAAATTTGAATTTGATAAGATGACATGTTTAGGGGGGATGAAAGACGAGTTAAATGCCAAGTGGGAGACATGTAAGAGCTTTAAATGCTTTGTTGGATGAACAAGTCTATTTGGGGGAAGATTTCAAACTTGAAGGAATATTCCCTTTTTGATGCCATTTTGAAAGTAAATAGAGAATTATTAAATCAAATAAATGATTTAATTGTGCAAGTTGCAAAATCTAGAGGATTGGAGTGATTAGGATTAGCATTAATCATGATTTGATTAATTTAAATGATGTTAGTTGATTTGACCATTTTGACTTAGATTTTAGGATTTAAATAACTCAAAATGAGAAGAGAATGATTTAGACTTAGTTAAATAAATATTTTTAATTTATTTAACCAAAGGGGGTGGTGTTAGATTAAATTAGATAAATGTTTTATTTATTTAATTTAATTAGATGAACTTTAGAGATTTAATCAAATAATATGTATTATTTAATTAAATCAAAGATAGGAAGATGAAATGACCTAGCTAATTACACAGAGACAATGATTTAATTAAATCAAGGGATTTATTTAATTAAAAGGGGAATTATGATGAATTTAATCAAATAAGGCTATTTGATTAAATGGTTAGATAGAGGGATAATTCAGGATGAGGCAAAGTTAGTAGATCAGGATCGAGTGTGCGATATCAATTTGTATATTTTCTATGTCTACATATATATGTTCACATCTGATTCACATATAGCCATTCTCAATCACCATCATATTGATAAGTGTTTATGTGTGGTATATCTATACATGTGCATATAGATGTTGTTAGATCCCATTGACATGTATGTGCATATATATACACATGCTTCCATGTACATCATAATAGTATAAGAAAAATCTCAAAATCTCAATAGATAAACATCACCCCATAATGCATGTAGTAGTAAACAAGACTCTCAAATGTAGACATATTAGATAAGTATGACTTATCTACTTCCCATAAACTGAGTCAACTCAATCATTCTAATGTGGTGTGTGTATATATGCTCAGATAGTTTACTTTTACTAGTTATTCGACCAACATATTTTCTTTAGTGATACTTCCCCTCCACTTGGAGGAATGAAACATATACCTACATCCACTAACACATGCACATGACAGTTAATTGTTCACAACATATGCAGTATACATAAAAAATCTCCAAAGTTAGAATAATTATTCGATAACCATCCATTCACATATATGTAGTATTTCCACATGAAATAACATCAACTGAGATAACATCAAATGACATAACATTCATATTGATAATAAGGTTCAAGCACATTTTATTCATCTCTAGAATTCACATTACATTCATATTTACCCTATCTAGTAATAGTAAATAGTAACTACACAATTGGGGTGTAACATACTCCCCCCTTATGAATCATCATCCCTGATGACTTTAGGGATTATTATAAAACATAACTAACAACATATTGTTCAAAACTTCTCAAAAGCATTAATAATATGAGGAAACTTTTGTTGAATTTTCGCATAGTCCTCCCAAGTAGCCGAGTCTTCTTCATATTGGTCCCACTGTACTTTCCATTGCAAGACTTCTCTTTTATGCAAGTGTAGCTTACATGTTCCTAGCACTTTTATGGGCTTGATAGTTACTACTCTTGGGTCTCGTACATGTAAAGTAGTCCAATCAATCACATGATTATCACTAGATATATACTTTTTAAGGTAGGACAGACAAAAGACATTATGCATTTTGGAAAGAGTTGGTGGCAATGCGATCTGATAAGCTACTGGATTCACTTCCTTTAAAATCTCAAAAGGTCCAACATAGCATGTAGAAGACTTTCCAAATTTAATGGAGCTCTTGTGAGGTTTCACTCTCAACAATACTTTGTTACCTATGGAAAAATTACAGGGCACTCTCTTAGCATCAACATAGCCTTTATGCCTATCATTAGCTTCAACTAACCTTTGCTTAATAATCTTAACTTGCTCATCAATTTCAGCCAACATCTCCCCAAGACTTACTTGATCCTCAAGTTTATCCCAACTTATAGGGGTTTGACACTTTCGACCATAAAAAGCTTCGAAAGGAGCCATCTTTATTGCAAAATGATAAGAATTATTGTAAGTGAATTCCACTAAGGGTAAGTAATCTTCCCATTTGTACTGCTGATCCATGCAATACATCCTAAGTAGGTCTTCCAATACTTTATTTACCCTTTCAATTTTCCCATTTGTTTTTGGATGTTATGTTGAGCTAATGTTCAATTGAGTCCCTAGTGCAGAAAACAAGGTTTTCTAAAACCTAGAAGTTACTCATGCATCCCTATCAGAGATAATCTTCTCAAGAATCCCATGCAACCTAAAAACTTCTTGCACAAATTTTATTGCTATGAAAAATACTCCATCAATTAGATTCCCTAGTATAAAATGTGCTACTTTGGTAAGATTATCTACAACCACAAGAATGCAATTGTGCTTATTTCTTGATAAAGGCAATCCTTGCACAAAGTCCATACTTATGACTTGCCACTTCCTCTCTGGTATATCATGTGGGTATAACAAGCTTGCAAGATGATGATGTTCAACTTTCACCCTTTGACACTCAAGACACTTAGCCACAAAACTAGTGACATCTCTTTTCATTCCTTTCCAGAAGTATAATGGTTTTACATCAGCCATCATTTTTGTCACTCCAGGATGTCTAGAGTATGGTGCTTCATGTACTTCTTCCATACCAGATTTCTCAATTCATTTACATTAGGAACACACATTCTAACCTTATATCTAAGTAATTCATTCGATTCAAAAATACCTAAAATCTTGCGAATTATTAGCTAGTGCTTGCTTAACTTGCAAGTAATACTCATCCTCCTTGCACTTTTGGAGTACTTTCCCCCTAAAACTGGTTTGAATTGTTACTATGGAAGCAATATGATGTCTTCGACTTAGTGCATCAATAACCTGATTTTCCTTCCCTTTAATATAACTAATATTAAAATCATAGTCAGCTGTTAGCTCTCACCACCTTCTCTGTCTAGCATTCAAATTAGGTTGATTAAAAAGGTACTTAAACCCATTATGGTTAGTTTTCATCTCAAAGGGTTTTCCAAATAGGTAATTCCTCCACATTTGCAAAGCATGAACCACAATTGCCAATTCTAAATCATGCGGTGCATAATTCATCTCATAAGGTTTCATCTTTCTAGATTCATAAGCTATCACTTTCCCATCTTGCATTAATAAACCTCCTAACCCTTCTTCGCATGCATCCATTATAACTGTAAATTTATTCTCAGAATCCTTCTCTTTGAGTAGGTCAAAAGTTTCTTGACACTTCTCAGTCCATTCAAATTTCTTTCCTTTCTTTTGTAAATAAGTAATTGGGAAAGCAATCTTAGAAAAATTTGCTACAAACTTCCTATAGTACCCTGCTAGACCCATGAAACTTCTTACTTCTGAAAAATTCTTGGGTATAGGCCACTCAAGTATTACTTTGATCTTAGTTAGGTCTACGAAAATTCCTTTTGTCGAAATCACATCACCTAGATAATGTACCCTCTTTTGGAAGAATGTACACTTGGAAAGTTTACCATACAACCTATGTTCTCTTAATTGTTGTAGGACCATTTCTAATTTTTTGCAATGTTCTTCCTCATTTCTAGAGTAAATCATAATATCATCTAGAAAAAATAGTACAAATTTGTCAAGGTAATCCCTAAATACACTATTCATTAGGTTCATGAATGTTGTAGGTGCATTTGTTAAATTGAAGGGTAAAATAGTGAACTCATAGTGTCCATATTTGGTTTTGAATGCAATTTTAAAGATATATTCATCCTTAATCCTCAATTGGTGATATCTAGATCTTAGATCTATTTTAGAGAATACAAAAACACCCCTCATTTGCTAAAAAATGTCATCAATGTGTGGCAATGGATACTTGTTCTTGACCTTAGCTTTGTTAAGCATACAATAGTCGATGCATAAATGCAAGGTAACATCCTTCTTTTTAACAAAGTTGATTGGCGCTCCCCAAGGTGAAACACTTGGTCTTATCAGTATTTTCAACCAAAAATCATCCAATTCTGTCTTAAGTTCCATAGTTTCAATGGTTGTCATCTTATAGGGTACCTTAGAAATAGGTTTTGATCCTGGAACTATATGTATAGTGTAAAATATTCTTTTCAGAGGTAATCCTGGTAACTCGTATGGAAAAACATCCAAAAATTTCCTCAATATTGGATACCTCTCCATATCTGATTTTCTAGTTTTATCTATTTCACCATCTTCTAGTTCTTCTAAACTCTAGAACTCTGAATCATCACTATCCTTTCCAAATTATTCAACATTTATGAAGAAGAGTTTACACCTTTTCTTCGTAGCTCTTATAAGTTGCATTGCCATACTTTATTGAACCCTAACCTCTCTAGGTATCCCTTGGAATTTAACTTGATTTCCAAAATCATCTAGGAATTCTACAGTAGTTGCATGGAAATATACTTTAGCCCTATGTTTCCATGACCAATTCATTCCTAGGATAACTTAATATGATCCTTGAGGTGCGATATAAAGGTTTACTTCAATATAAAAAATTGGTAGTACTATCCTAGCTTTGAATAGACATTGATTCACCTTTGCTCTTCTCTAGTTTGCATACTCTACAACCTAAGAAATTACCATGTGTTCTGCCTTCTTAGATAATTGTTTAGCCATTCTAGGTGAAATGAAATTCTTAGTTGCAACAGTATCAATAAGAACAAAAATAGGTAAGCCAAACAAAATACCTGGCATTTCAACTGGAGTTACTTGGAACTCTTCCTGATGATCATCCACAACTACATGTATCTTTTGCTAAAACATTACCTGTTGGGTGGATAACAGATTACCATATGGTTGTGACTCATAAGTTTTATTGGGACACTCACTAGCATAGTGATCCCCTCTACATATAAAACATCTTGTAGTCGGTCCTCTTTTCCCTATGGTTTCTCTAGACTTGCTGATATTTTCATTAGCCTTGTTGGTATTACCCATGCTAGAATCATTCCTTTTTTGCTTTCTCCTAATCTCCTTTCCATTATTACAAAATATTTTCCCATTTTCCCTTGGAACATTTTGTATCGATTCCTCCTTCTTTGGAACTATCTTGTTAGGAACTTCCATATCCTTCTTTTGTTCTTTTCTTACTTGATGTAGTGTTGAAAAATGTCGTCGGGGACATTTTCACAATTGTTTGGGCCCTCCTTGAGAAATTGAGTTTAATGTTTCCTTGATTTAATGTTGTAATGTGGTTGAAACATTTGCATTAGGTCTTCAACCCTTGTGAACTAATGGATTTAAATGGTACCTTGCTAAAGTGTTGTGAACTATTGTAACACACTTTCACACTTTTCTAAGGTTCTGGACATAATAAGCCCCTTTTTAATAAAAATAAATATTAATATTGTCTTATTTAAAGTGTTGTAAAGTGGTGTGACCCACTTTCACACTTTTATAGGCTTTTCATTAATAATTGGGCTTTATTATGCTTTAATTGGCCCCATTTTCCATCCACAAGCCTCATTTATTGCATATTTTCAAGGATAATCCTGACACCAATCAATATCCAATCATAATTCAGGTGTGTTTGGCTTGTGTGGCCCAAATTTAGTGATCTAGGGCTCATTCTCCACCTTGGGAAAATGGGTCCCGCCTAGATTTTTGGGTCCCAAACCTGTATTTACACCTTTCTAAGAAATTTTGATTTTTTCTCCCATACATTATGCTAGATGGGACTCATTCGCCATCTTGGGATAATGTGTCCCATGTGGCCCAAAATTAAAATAAATTCAAATTTCTGGTGGGATTTATTCTCCTAGATCTGATGTTGACTTGTAGTGTTATAATTTCCAGAATTCTTGCATAATTGAGTATAAATACAAGGTTCTTTCACTCATATTTTCACCTAACAATCTAATAAGCAATCAAGTGTTCATAAGAGTATTCAAGAGAATTCAAGTGTCTTCAAGAGTATATTTTCAAGCATTTTAGAGAATTCTTCAAGCATCAATCATCATGTCAAAGATTTCATGCATCATGTTGTTTTAGAGCTAACAATTGTGGTGTAGGATTGTGTGATTCAAGCAAGCATTTCATTCAAAGATCAACATCATTCAAGCAAGAATCAAATTTTGCATCTGTTGGAGCCATTGGTTACACATTTGTAGCAACTTATTGCTAGGGTTTGGTGAGTTGCAACATTTTTATTTTTTCATTCATCATTCTCCATTCTTATTTGATTTCATTTCAACGATTGATTTCCTAAATAGGGTTTGACCAAGGCATACCTGTATCCACTAACCCCACAACATTTTTCCCTCTCCTTTGTGTGTGATTTACATGTCTAGGTTATAGATTTCCTAAGGAGAAAGATTGGAGAAAAGTTGCAAATCATTCAAATTCGTCAAAGTTGTCATCAAGCCTTGGAGAACATTAGAGAAGACCTACAGGTTGCAATTTGGAGATTCAGATCCAAAAACCAATCATGGAGGAGAAAGCAGACATAGAAGAGAAGGATCAACCTTTGAAGCTTCAAAAAATCTAAACTGGATTGATTCATCACTTCTGGAAAATGAGTCCTAGTTCCAATCATTTTTTTAGGTTTTTGTAGATTTGGGTACCCTTTTGTCAGATTCATGTTCTTGCATAGTTTCCTAGAAACAAGACTAATTCACTTAGCTTGGTGAATAAGTCCCTGTAGCATTAAAAGAAGAATTTTGAGTGATTCATACCTTCATTTAGTCATCTCCAATTTCCCAGGTGCACACCATCCTTTCTTTAGTTTTCAGTTTGATTTATTTCACTTTTGTAGGTTATTTAGTGTTAATTTGCCTTCAATTAGGGTTTTATATTTCATCTTGCATTTCATTATCCTTTCCAAGTCTAATCTTTCTGGTGAACCCATTATTAGATCATATTCAACCCCTAGAACAACCCTCTTGCAAGATCCTCTTTGTCTTTTGCATTGAGATCTCAAGGGTTTGTTCTTGAGTGAAAGTTAGTGAAAATTTCAATTTTAGGTCCTAAACCCTAGAAGGAAATCAACACAATTTTCCACCTTTCATTTTGGTGAACTTGCATTTAGAACATTTCATTTTCTGATTTGGTGTGCATTATCATCCTAGATTTTGCTTGCATTAATGTGGCATTAAGATTTGCATTGGTTAACTTGCATTCTAGCGTTTCAAATTTTGCATTAGTGAAAGCTCATATAGCTTGCATTTTTGCATCTCATTTTACTAAAAATCATTCAAACTCTACATTTGCATCTCATATACATATCAGAAAACATAAAAAGCATAAAATTCAATCAGAAATTTTTGAAATTTTTGAAAAAAAATCATCACTAGGACTCATTCGCCACGTTGGGTGAATCAGTCTTTTTTGCATTTTCTGGCATTTAAAGTTCAATTTCTAAGTTTTTGTTTGTTGTTATTTCGTTTATGTTTCAGTTTATATATTTTTTGTTTCATACAATTCATTGCATCTAGTTTACATTAGTTCATCTTGTGCATTGCTTAAATTCAAAATTGCATTTCATTTCACATTGTTGCATAGCTTAGAAGCTAAATTTTGCATCATGGGTATGTGCTTTAGTAAGTTTTTGATGTCCTTAAAGTCCTTAGTGGATGTGTCAAGTTGGGCTTTTGGAAATGACCCTAATGAAATTGAACTAACTCATGCTCCTTCAACTCCTAATGAATTTACTCCTCATGATGTTGACATCATTGGAGAAGATGATGACAACATGAATAGGTTCCTTGAAGCTAATGCATTATTTTACCCATCCATGAAACAACCAAATCCCCCCACGATACCACCTCTTGAGATGTTTGGTTACTTACATCCTGAAACAAAATTTGAACCTCAGTTCCCTACAATAGGTGAACCTAGTTCCTCTAAACAAGCAAATACTTAGCCATTTTATGATAACAAAGTAACAAACACTCCCATCAACCTAGAAGAGGCATATGGAAAAAGATTCACAATCTTGAGTAAGCAAGGATGTGATACAACAAGTGAATATACCATTCATCAAATCCTAGAGAAAATCCCAACTGAAGAAATGAAAGGGTTAGGGTATCAAGATCCCCCTTGCAACATAAGACCTCCTAAAGAATACCTAAGGCTTCATAGTGATGGTAAGGTGATCTTAGACTCTCCTCCTGACATGAATGTCCTTCTTCCTAAAGAACAACCAATGACTAATAACAATGACAAGGGTGATAGGATCACCTTAGGCCCCCCTCCACATTCAATTCAAGAAGTTGGTGAATCTAGCAAACGCAAGAGGCCCTACAAGCTACATAAACTAAATTTCCCTTGCCCGCCACCTAAAAGTGAAAGGAAATTACAAATACTTCTAAACACAAAATTAATAACCTTGCCACCAATGAAAGACAGGCTCATACTATATCCTAAAGACACAAAAGATCCACATTTTTGATACCACAAAACTCTTGGAATTAGTACTGATGAGTGTCATGCATTCAAATTAGTATTGAACAACATTCACTTCAATGGCAATGATTTCCATCAAGTCATTGCATAACATCCTTCTCCATCCCCTTGTCATGTAATAGTTGTAGAACATTCTAGTCTCACTATTATATGCCCTTTCCCATCACCTACCTCATCTCTTTCTTGTCTCACACTCAACAGGGGAAAGAAGTAGATAGCCTTGTCCCAGTAAGGTATTTGTCATTATCCGTTTGTTTTGTTGTCAGCTTTCTACTTATACAGACTAAGATTGGGAGGCGGGTGACCTTCTCATAGGTCGAATCGCATGTGCCTTACTAGTCTTGTTGGTGTTCCAAATAAATAGATCAAATGAATCCTAAAGACTAGCCAATTCCTTATGTTCAAATTCAATGATGGATTTGGCCAATTGATAGGAAATGGGATTAGCACACATTTACCCTACACTACAGACTCTCTAGGACCCAGAGGGGTGAACCTTTAGCAACATCTAAAGATCTAAAGATTTAGACACACAATTAATAGGATATTTCTTAACAGATAATGCTCTCATAGAATTATACTGAGAAACATAAAATATCACTCAATATTGGCTATCACATTGAATGAATCTCATCAACTAACATGGAGAACATGACACACATAACTCAAAATACAAAATTGAAATGGTTTTTTAATTTTAAGAATTGGGACCAAACTAAAAAAAGAAAATGCATAAAGATTGACCTGTGCTAGAAGAGGGCTACAAATTCATATAACCAACACTTCATCCTATAGTGTGAGACATGTTTTGAAGCTCTTTGTAATTGTTATCACATTTTGACAACAAGACCACTGAAGCTTTATCTCGTAACCATTCTTACAGATCCACCTAGAAATACAACACTCCTATCACATTTTTTGAAGTAATTACACTATCCCATGAATAATAGGCAATAATAAATGTAGTTGTCATTCATTAAAGAAATTACATCATTCACAGAACAAAAGGAAACAAACATTGCAACTCAACTGCAGCAAATGTGCATGAAAAGACTCAAATAACTTTTATTACTAAATTCAAAAGAGCATTACATTTCAGCCATGGAGACAATTATCAGCTAAAATATAACATGAAGCTCACTTTAGAACATAGACACTTAAGATTAATGACTCAGTTAAAATTCACCCTAGCTTTATAATTCTACACAGAGCTTCTGCTTGCCTTGCAGAGCTTTTAGAAAATGGAACCCCTTACAATGAGAGAAGAATGAGAATAAAAGGAAAACAAAAGAAACCCTAAAGTTAATCCATTGATGACACATGTCAACATCCTTCTTCAATCTATAAAATCTTCTCTCATCTCTCCTCCCTTTGCAGCAAAAAAAATTTCCTCCAATTGGCCTTTGCTTATCTGCAACAAAAAAATTACTCGATCATGAAGACCAACACCATTTTATCTAGCTATGTGAAAATATCTCCTTGCCCGTGAGAAATCTGTTTATTCCTCATTTGCACTACTGCATACTTTACCTCCCAACAAATAATAAATTTTTCTTACACAATGAATATTTAATTTCCTTCATAAAATCATCCCCCAATGTACTTATCTTGTAACCCATTTAAAATATTTGATTTTCACCATTTACTTCACTTTTATGTGAAGCTCTCCCTTTCACTTTTCACATTTTCATTTGAAACATTGATTTCAAGAAAAATATTACCGGGCCCCAAAATATTACATTCATGCCCTTAATATTTTCACTCTATGTTTAAAATATTTTTCCCAAAGTCAAATTTTAAACAATGTATTAAAAAATACATTGGGCCCACATTGGCCCCTCCTCTCAACCTCAGGCTCCCACAAGCCTTCTAGCTTGTGTCATCAAACTCGCATGAGACAACGGGGAGTGATGGGGATTTACCCACATCTCCATTTAATTAAATTATCACCAGGAAAAAATTTCATTCTTTGAAATACTTTTCTTTTAAAGGAAAAATGAAAAAAATTCTTAAAATTTATCAAGAAAAATCATTACCCTTTCATTTTATTTCCCTGCATTAATTTACCCATGCATTTAATTTTTGTCAGGACCACCTCACATGAATTTCCATGCATCTCACAATGATTAATGAGTGTGTGGCTAAATCCCGTGAGCTAAATATTATTTTCCTTTCCCTTTGTTAGTACTAATACACTCAATAGGGAACCAAAGTTCTTTCCTAACATGTTCAAATATGGTTTTCACACAACTCTCTTGAAAACCAAAGGTGAAGAATACCTGGAAATGTTGCAGTTGTTGCAAATTGTCTTCCTGATTGGAAATATTTTTAGATTTGGAATTGTATTCACCTCCTCAATAGGTTCTTCTGAAAAACTTGCCACCTCTCTTCATAGAGGACTAAACTTCAAGCAGTATGAAGTTCTTTCACATGTAAATTTATTTCTGAGTTCCTTTCACCAATAGAGTGCCACAGATCATGAAATCTTCAGGTTCATTGCAACAAATTCTTCCTCCAGGTTTGAAATCTTTCAGTATTTATTTAAAATGGAGAATAATAATATGACTGTAATTAAGCAGTCTGCACTTCGAGATTCAAATTTCTACCCAGCAAAGTTCCCATTTTCTTGGTGTTCCAAATCAATAGCTCAAATGAATCCTAAATACTATCTAATTTCTTATGTTCAGATTCAATGATGGATTTGGTGAACTAACATGAAATGGGATTAGCACACATTTCCCCTACACTTCAGGCTCTATAGGATCTAGGGGGTGACCCTTTAGCAACACCTAAATATTTAGACACACAATTAATAGGATATTGCTTAACAAATAATGCTCTCATAGAATTATGTTGAGAAACATAAAATATCACACAATATTGGCTATGACATTGAATGAATTTCATCAACCAACATGGAGAACATTACACACATATCTAAGAATATAGAATTGAAATGGTTTTTTAATTTTAAGAATTGGGACCAAACTAAAAATAGTAGATGCATAAAGATTGACTAGTGCCAGGAGAGGGCTATGGAGTCACATAAACAACACTTCATCCTATAGAGTGAGACATGTTTTAAAGATCTTTGTAATTTCTATCACATTTTGACAACAAGACCACTAAAACTTTATCTTGTAACTATTCTTAAAGATCTACCTAGAAACATAACACTCTTGTCACATTTGTTGAAGCAATTAAACTATCCCCCAAATAATAGGCAATAATAAATGGATCTGTCATTCATTAAAGCAATTACATCATTCACATAATAGAAGGCAAAAAATATTGCAACTCAAATGCAACAAATGTGCATGAAAAGACTTTAGATAATTTTTCTTATTGAATTCAAAAGAGCATTACATTTCAGCCATGGAGACAATTATCAAATAAAATATAACAAGAAGCTCAATTCAAAACATAGAAATTTCAGATTAATGACTCAGTTACAATTCACCCTAGCTTTACAATTCTACCTAAAGCTTTTGCTTGCCTTGCAGAGCTTTCAAAAAATGGAACCCCTTACAATGACAGAAGAATGAGAATAAAAGGAAAATAGAAGCAGCCCTAAAGTTAATCCATTGATGACACATATCAATATCCTTCTTCAATATGGAAAAGCTTCTCTCATCTCTCGTCGCTTTGCAACAAAATTTTTTCCTCCAATTTTCCTTTGCTTATTTGCAACAGAAAATATACTCCATCGTGAAGATCATCACCATTTTACCCAGCTGTGTGAAAATATCTCCTTGCCCATGAAAACTCTGTTTATTCCTCATTTACACTACTACATACTTTACCTCCCAACAAATAGTAATTTTTGCTTACACGGTGAATATTTAATTTCCTTCATAAAATCATCCCCCCGTGCACTTATTTTGCAAGCCATCTAAAATATTTTCTTTTCACCATTTACTTCACTTTTGTGTGAAGCTCTCCCTTTAACTTTTCACATTTTCATTTCAAACCTTTATTTCAAGAAAAATATTACCAGACCACAAAATATTTCATTCATGCCCTTAATATTTTCACTCTTTGTTTAAAATATTTTTCCCAAAATCAAATTTTAAACAATGTATTAAAAAATACATTGGGCCCACATTGTCCCCTCCTCTCAACCCCATGCTCCTACAAGCCTTCTAGCTTGTTTCATCAAACTGCCATGAGACAGTGGGGAGTGATGGGGATTTACCCACATCTATCATTAGGGGAAATTTTCATCCTTTGAAATACTTTGCTTTTAAAGGAAAAATGAAAAAATTTCTTAAAATTTATGGGGAAAAATCATTACCCTTTCATTTTATTTCCCTACATTACTTTACTCATGCCTTTAATTTATCTCAAGCCCACCTCACATGAATTTTCACGCATCTCGCAATGATTAATGAGTGCACGGAAAAATACTGCAAGCTAAATATTATTTTCCTTTCCCTTTGTTAGTACTAATACACTCAATAGGGAACCAAAGTTCTTTCCTAAAATTTTCAAATATTGTTTTCACATAATTCTCTTGAAAACCAAAGGTGAAGAATACCTGGAAATGTAGTTGTTGCAAATTGTCTTCCTGATTGGAAATATTTGTAGATCTGGAACTGTATTCACCTCTTCAACAAGTTCACTGACAAAGTTACCACCTCTCTTCATAGATGACTAAACTTCAAGTAGTATGAAGTTCTTTCACATGTAAATTTATTTATGAGTTCCTTTAACCAACAGAGCACCACAAAACATGAAATTTTCAGGTTCACTGTAACAAATTCTTCCTCCAGGTTTGAAATACTTTAGTATTTGAACCAAACTTAAAATGGAAAATATTAATATGACTCTGTAATTAAGTAGTTTGCACTTGGAGATTCAAATTTCTCCCTAGTAGAGTTGCCATTTTGTTGGTGTTCCAAATCAATAGTTCAAATGAATCCTAAAGACTAGCCAATTTCTTATGTTCAAATTCAATGATGGATTTGGCCAACTAACATGAAATGGGATTAGCACACATTTCCCCTACACTTCAGGCTCTATAGGATTTAGGGGGTGACCCTTTACCAACACCTAAAGATTTAGACACGCAATTAATAGGATATTGCTTAACAGATAATGCTCTCATAGAATTATGCTGAGAAACATAAAATATCACACGATATTGGCTATGACATTGAATGAATTTCATCAACCAGCATGGAGAACATGACACACATAACTTAGAATATAGAATTCAAATGGTTTTTTTAATTTTAAGAATTGGGACCAAACTGAAAACAGTAGATGCATAAAGATTGACTAGTGCCAGAAGAGGGCTATGGAGTCATATAACCAACACTTCATCCTATAGTGTGAGACGTGTTTTGAAGATCTTTGTAATTTCTATCACATTTTGACAACAAGACCACTACAACTTTATCTTGTAACCATTCTTACAGATCCACCAAGAAACATAACACTACTGTCACATTTGTTGAAGAAATTACACTATCCCCCAAATAATAGGCAATAATAAATGGATTTTTCATTCATTAAAGCAATTACATCATTCACATAATAGAAGGAAAAAAATATTGCAACTCAAATGCAAGAAATGTGCATGAAAATACTTAGATAATTTGTATTTTTGAATTCAAAAGAGCATTACATTTCAGCCATGGAGACAATTATGAAATAAAATATAACAACAAGCTCAATTCAAAACATAGACACTTCATATTAATGACTCAGTTACAATTCACCCTAGCTTTACAATTCTACCCAGAGCTTTTGCTTGCCTTGCAGAGCTTTCAAAAAATGGAACCCCATACAATGAGAGAAGAATGAGAATAAAAGGAAAATAGAAGTAGCCCTAAAGTTAATCCATTGATGATACATATCAACATCCCTCTTCAATTTGGAAAAGCTTCTCTCATCTCTACTCGCCTTGTAACAACAAATTTTGCCTCCAATTTTCCTTTGCTTATTTGCAACAGAAAATTTACTCCACCGTGAAGATCAACACCATTTTACCCAACTGTGTGAAAATATCTCCTTTCCTGTGAAAAATCTGTTTATTCTTCATTTACACTACTGCATACTTTACCTCCTAACAAATAATAATTTTTTCTTACACAATGAATATTTAATTTCCTTCATAAAATCATCCCCCCGTCCACTTATTTTGCAAGCCATTTAAAATATTTTATTTTCACCATTACTTAACTTTTATGTGAAGCTCTCCCTTTCACTTTTCACATTTTCATTTCAAACCTTCATTTCAAGAAAAATATTACCAAACCACAAAATATTTCATTTAGGCCCTTAATATTTTCACTCTATGTTTAAAATATTTTCCCCAAACTCAAATTTTAAACAATGTATTAAAAAATACATTGGGCCCACATTGGCCCCTCCTCTCAACTCCACACTCTCGCACCCCTTCTAGCTTGTGTCATCAAACTCCCATGAGACAACGGGGAGTGATAGGGATTTACCCACATCTCCATTCAATTAAATTATCATCAGGGAAATTTTTAATCCTTTGAAATACTTTGCTTTTAAAGGTAAAATGAAAAAAAATCTTAAACTTTATCAGGAAAAATCATTACCCTTTCATTTTTTCCCTACATTACTTTACCCGTGCATTTAATTTATGCCAGGCCCACCTCACATGAATTTTCACACATCTCACAATGATTAATGAGTGTGTGGCTAAATCCTGCAAGCTAAATATTATTTCCCTTTCCCTTTGTTAGTGCTAATACACTCAATAGGGAACCAAAGTTCTTTCCTAAACCATTCAAATATGGTTTTCACACAATTCTCTTGAAAACAAAAGGTGAAGAATACCTAGAAATGTTGTAGTTGTTTCAAATTGTCTTCTTGATTGCAAATATTTGTAGATCTGGAACTGTATTCACCTCTTCAACAGGATCTTCTGAAAAAGTCACCACCTCTCTTCATAGAGGACTGAACTTCAAGCAGTATGAAGTTCTTTCACATGTAAATTTATTTATGAGTTCCTTTCACCAACAGAGTGCCACAAATCATGAAATCTTCAGGTTCACTGCACCAAATTCTTCCTCTAGGTTTGAAATACTTTAGTATTTGAACCAAATTTAAAATGGAAAATAATAATATTACTCTATAATTAAGTAGGATGCACTTGGAGATTCAATTTTCTTCCCAGTAGAGTTGCCATTTTGTTGGTGTTCCAAATCAATAGTTCAAATGAATCCTAAAGACTAGCCAATTTCTTATGTTCAGATTCAATGATGGATTTGGCCAACTAACATGAAATGGGATTAGCACACATTTCCCCTGCACTTCAGGCTCTATAGGATCCAGGGGGTGACCCTTTAGCAACACCCAAATATTTAGACACAATTAATAGGATATTGCTTAACAGATAATGCTCTCGCAAAATTATGTTGAGAAACATAAAATATCACATAATATTGGCTATGACATTGAATGAATTTCATTAAACAATATGGAGAACATGACACACATAACTTAGAATATAGAATTGAAATGGTTTTTTAATTTTAAGAATTGGGACCAAACTGAAAATAGTAAGATGCATAAAGATTGACTAGTGCTAGAAGAGGGCTATGGAGTCATATAACCAACACTTCATCCTACAGTGTGAGACATGTTTTAAAGATCTTTGTAATTTCTATCACATTTTAACAACAAGACCACTGTAGCTTTATCTTGTAACCATTCTTACAGATCCACCTAGAAACATAGCACTCTTGTCACATTTGTTGAAGCAATTACACTATCCCCCAAATAATAGGAAATAATAAATGAAACTATCATTCATTAAAGAAATTACATCATTCACATAATAGAAGGAAATAAATATTTCAACTAAAATGCAACAAATGTGCATGAAAAGACTTAGATAATTTTTATTATTGAATTCAAAAGAGCATTACATTTCAGCCATGGAGACAATTATCAAATAAAGTATAACAAGAAGCTCAATTCAAAACATAGACACTTCAGATTAATGACTCAGTTACAATTCACCCTAGCTTTACAATTCTACCCAGAGCTTTTGCTTGCCTTGCAGAGCTTTCAAAAAATGGAACCCCTTACAATGAGAGAAGAATGAGAATAAAAGAAAAATAGAAGCAACCCTAAGTTAATCCATTTATGACACATATCAACATCCTTCTTCAATCTAGAAAATCTTCTCTCATCTCTCGTCGCTTTGCAACAACAAATTTTTCCTCCAATTTTCCTTTGCTTATCTACAACAAAAAATTTACTCCACTGTGAAGATCATCACCATTTTGCCTAGTTGTGTGAAAATATCTCCTTGCCTATGAAAACTCTGTTTATTCCTGATTTGCACTGCTGCATACTTTACCTCCCAACAAATAATAATTTTTTCTTACACAATGAATATTTAATTTCCTTCATAAAATCATCCCCCCATGCACTTATTTTGCAACCTATTTAAAATATTTTCTTTTCACCATTTACTTCACTTTTACGTGAAGCTCTCCCTTTCAATTTTCACATTTTCATTTCAAACCTTCATTTCAAAAAAAAATATTACCAGGCCACAAAATATTTCATTCATGCCCTTAATATTTTCACTCTATGTTTAAAATATTTTCCCCGAAGTCAAATTTTAAACGATGTATTAAAAAATACATTGGGCCCACATTGGCCCCTCCTCTCAACCCCGCTCTCCTGCAAGCTTTCTAGCTTGCATAATCAAACTCCCACGAGACAACGAGGAGTGATTGGGATTTACCCACATCTCCATTTAATTAAATTATCGCTGAGGAAAATTTTCATCCTTTGAAATACTTTTCTTTTAAAGGAAAAATGAAAAAATTTCTTAAAATTTATCAGGAAAAATCATTACCCTTTCATTTTATTTCCCTGCATTACTTTACCTCTACATTTATTTTTTCTAGGCCCACCTCACATGACTTCGTATGCATCTCACAATGATTAATGAGTGCATGGCTAAATCCCGTGAGCTAGTGGGGTAGGGATAAGATTTGGCTGCACTTCAATCTTGTTTCTTTTTCGTTTATCTCATTTTAGTATGCCTTGTGCCCTAATCCTCTTTCATTCTTTTCTACAACTCTCAACTGTAGCAAATCATGTCTCCAAATGTACCACCCCTATCCACTTCAAACTGCATTTCCCTCTTTATGCTTTGATATTTTTCTACACATTGCTTCAAACATTGAGTGGCACAAACAAGGAGGATACTTAGAAGCATTTTTTGGAATTTTGAAATAAGTCAATTTCTTTATATCTAGCATGGGTGCCCCCGAATTGTACACTCTTCATCGAGCCTTCTTTGTCATGGGAAATTCCCCTAGATCCCCTTTTTCATTCTTCACCATTTCCATTTGCCAAATGCATTTTTTTAAAAGTTTTTGAAGACCTTTTAATAAATACATTTTATATACTATGTTGGCGCCATTTGCTATGCAAGACAAATGTGAGCTCTTTCACTCGTAATCTTTCATGTGCAACCTTGGATTAGCATATCGACCTCCTTCATGTTGTCAAAACTTACCATAACAAATCACAGAGGTCTTGAAGGAGCAAACTTTTGTATTGCACGCTATTGGATCCATCCTCCACTCACGTGGGAAAAGAGGATAATGACAAAGGTTCTATGATTTAGAAATGCAACTGCCAGTTGCATTTTCTTGAAAGTTTCTAAAGCTTTCTCAACACATCGGCCATTTTGATGCATACGCCACAGTGGTGTTTCAATTCACATGTATTCTAGGAAAATTTTAAACAACCAATTCACTTACCAAGTGTATGCTATCAACCAACTAGCATTCAATTTCATAATCTTCACAAAAGGTGTTGTTGTGGCCTCATAGAATATGGTTTGAAACTTTTCAAAAGTGTTGAATCGTGCTTGAGTCCCTCCTCCACTAGTTTGATGCAACTTTCACATTGTTCTATGGTTGTCTCATTCTTTGTGTTGGCGTGGGCTTTCCTTGCATAGGCTTAAAAGTTTCTAAAGACTTTTCAATGCTGCTCCATTTGCAGCACACCCCCAAATGCATTTGGTTGAAATTTCTAACACTTTTCAACATTTCATGGTGCACACTACTGGTGATGGTTGTAACTGTGGAATTTTATTGTCTATGCTGGCGCCACTTCATGGCTCATACCCACATTCGCCTGGGAGTTTCCAAAGCTTTTTTTAGCACATTTTGTACATATGTTGTAGTTGTAGCATTCTCTAAAACCATACTTTCAAAGGCATTCTGCCAAATGGGCTGTGTGCCTTGCCTATGTTTCCAATTTTGCTTTGGTGGATGCACATACCTTGTGCCATGACTATCCATGATATGCTTTACATCCTCTTAGTAAGGCATCCTTTTGGATTCAATGAAGTCTTTTTGCTCCACCTTTATGAATGTGACATCTCATTTGGGCATTGAATCAGATTTTTTTTTGCAATGTCTATGCTTCCATATTTGTCAAGAGATTTGATCAATACTAGCATGTATAAAAGACTTGCTTTTCAATATCATGTAGCTATTTGAACAACCAAGAAAGATTAAGTAGTCTTGTGACATTATCCCATAGTGTCTTGAGTGAAGCACCATCACCTATCACATTTTCTTTCCCCACCATCATGCTTCCATTACAATGCCTCCTCATTTGCAATATAAGTGTATACTTCAACATATGAAGTCCACCCACTTTCCTCCATCTCATTCCAAACTTTCAACACTTGATCCCAAAGAACCAAATCTTCCCAGTCTCAAAATCAACAATTTATAGGTTTTCAAGTTGGGATTGCAATCCACTAATTTCATTTGTCTGTAGAATTCAATGGAAGCATCATGAGGACCCAATTTGCACAAAGGTTCAATACACATTACATTCATTACAAGAGAATGATTGGCATGAAAAAATAGTTTCTGAATTCTGCTCGTAGGCCTTATTGATAATACCTTTGTGACATAAGTCAGGTCCCTATGGGGTCCCGACTAAAAGAAAAAAAATCAAACAAATTTCACCTTGAATTGATCAGACATAGCCTCTGAATGCAAAACTGGCCAAGTTGGTTCTAAAATTGACCTGAGAAATAGTCAAACAACCTCCTAGAGCAATGAAAACTTGTAGGTAGGCAAACATTTGTTCTCTGTCAAAGTTGCTCAGTTGGAATTTCTGCAACAACCTATTCAAAACCAATTAAAACTCACCAAATCACTGTTTTGAAAAAATATCAAAACAACTCCTTGCGAGCTACCACCAGACACAATAGATCATTTTGGTACAGTGAGAATGTGTGCAAGAGGAATTTTCTTGAATCATCACTCATCAAAATATATTGAAGGTCGAAGTTGACCTCCTGGAAAGGTTTCAGAAAATACAAGTGCAAAACTGAACAAATTGCATTTGGTTTTGGCCTGGTAAAAATAGAAAATCAGCTCATGAGACTTTGAAACCTGACATGGGAGCACATATAGGTATGAAGAATGGAGGGAAGCAATTTTTTTGACTTGAAGATCACCCATTTGCAAAATATAAGCTTGAACACAAGGCTATTTTGTAAAACTGAAAGTTTGTAAATAGTAGAGAAGTGTCAAAACCCTACAGCTTCACTTTTCAAAACCCTATCAAAATTCATCTTGGGAAGCTGAAAATTGGAATGCATGCTCACATATGTCACATGAGTGGGCTCACCAATTGGTTTTGCATGAAAAACAACAAGCTATTAAATATGACCCTCCAAAGTAGGTCACTTAGGCAGATTTTTCAAGTGCACTTTTGAGAGTGCAGAGGCAAAATTTTTGAAATGGGCACTTCAAATTTGAAAAATTTCATAGTCGCAATAGTGGCTCTGACTGGGGATGTATGCCTCCTATGGACATAGCAAGATTCCAGATCTCTGGGGAGTAGAGAAAATGTTGAGTCCATCAGGTGTCCACAAACTACTCCTTTATTCAACCTTCCTTTTCAACCTCATCTGGTGACCCCAGGCCACCAAATGAAAATGGGATCAATATTTACCTCTTTCAAATACAATTCTGATAAAATAATTCATCTACCTCAACTCGTGCTTGCCTTTGTCAAACCACAACATAAGGAGTGATTGCACTTCTGCAAACACAAGTATCAAGCTGCCTTTGTGCAAGTGAAAAATTTCTCTCTATTCAGCTTTGTTATCACATGACAACCAAATCACATAGGCCACTTCACTACCACTCTCTTCATTGTCTGATTTTGTATCAAGTGGCAATATTTGAGGATGGTGATTAAGACCATATGAAAACATAGTCTTATCACATTCATTATCACCCTCAATATGATCATGTTCAGAGGAGATGTCATGGATGAAAAACAACATGCAATCCTCTTGTGTGTTGAGCAAATATTTCTCACACATTTGTAACTCCTCTAGCTGAACTACATCACAAGTCAGTTTGTCTTCATCCAAATACCACAACCCAAACACATTGTCATGTGTTTCAAGATTCTGAAAATCAGAGTTATCAACACTTAAATTATTTTAATCTTCATTCAAGTCATGGCATTCAACAAAAAGGTCAACATCCAATTCATAAGCATCGTTCTCTATCTTAGGCTCACACATGGTGTTATATTTATTCTTCAGACCATTATGCAATTCCATATGTAATGTCTCAAAGAAAGATTCAGATAAGTCAGAATTTAACCTTGAGCCAAAAAATTACATTGATTTTTCATAACATGTTCAATGTTTGAATCATTTTGAATGCTATCATCTTCAGGACTAACAGGGTCAACAAAAGGACTTTCATGTGCACTAGTAACTTCATGTGCACATTTAGCTGATAGACATATTGACCCATGTGCCAAATACTGACTGTTATCTAGAAATTGTTCATTAGAAAAAGAGCTAGCACCTTCATTCTCTTTGACACTAATGCATTCCTCATTCAAAGGAAACACGTCCATTTGCATACCATGGAGATGAGAGAGATCATTAAAGAAAGACCCATATTCAATCTCATATTGAATGACCTCACATCCATTATCATTTGCATCATATTGTTGCTCCACACATTTAGAAAAAGCTTTTGCAATGTTAACATAGCCTGAAAGTCCATCAAATTATTTAACATTATCAATGGGTAATAAGGTTGATCCTAGATCCATGTGATTGTCACAATGCATAACTTGATCCTTCATAAATGAATTCCTCCCTTCATCAATTAGTACATCATCATCCTTTTCATATATAACTGGAAATCCCATCTCTGCTTCATATAAACAATCATGAGCAACAAAGACATAAGCAGGTTCATCAACATCTTCATCACTTCCAACACTATGTTTAGGGTCAACAAATTGAACACACATATGCTTATCCTCAAATTCTTCATCATTAACAAAATTGGCATGCTCCATTGATGTCAAACCCGAATCACATTCCAAGTTTGCATCAAATGGGATTTCATCATTCATTTGAAGGCAAGTGACTTCATCAATATTCATATCATTGCACTCTTTAGGTGAAGAAAGTACCTCTAGATCATCCTTATAAGAGTATTCACAATTAGTAGAAGAGCAATCAATTTGAATGTCATCAACATCCTCATCACAAGAAGACTCGTCACTACATAAACCATGCTTAGATTCTTCGGAGTCAATGCTTGAACTTCTATCTTCAATGTCTTGATCACTGATTTGTGATGAGATGTCAGTAGCAATTGCATTATCTTCACTAACCAAAACATGGTATGGAATGAAAGCCTGCAACTCTTTTACTTCTTCATCACCCAAGATATTGCAAGATAAATTTTCATGTATGTCTATTTTCTCATCATACCATGTATCTTCATCTTCATCACTATTGCAAGGATCTACACATGTGCTAATTGTGAGTTGATTACAATTAATATCATCATTCACACAACACATATCTTAATTTTTCAATACAGTCTTTTCATTCTTGTGTATCATGTTCTAATTTTCTTCAATAAGACAACTGCTATATTTATTTTGAGTCACCACATTTTGTGCATAAGTACGTCAGGCTCCCTCAATAACCTTTATCCAATCAAGTACTTGATCCAAACTATGAGGCTTCAATCCCTTTGGAAAAGTACTTAGCCCAAACTCATAGATTTCACAAAACATATCAATGCATACTAAATCCTTAGGTCTAAAATTTATGGGGACTTTCCATAAGGCATCCAAAAACCTTGAGAAAAAATCATGTGTTGATTCTCCTTTATGTCTCTTCATTTTAGACAATCCTTGAACACAAGATGTTTGATCAACATTGCTCAAATTTTTATGACATTTAAGATGGAGCTCATTATGATCTACAGACTATGATGATGGAGAAATCAGAACAACAAAAGCAACATCTTGACATGCACTTCTATCATCTAATCCATGAGTTCTATTTGCATGAGATGCATTGGGATGACCAACACTCACAGCCCTATGTCCTTTCATCATTGAATATCTCAAATTGTTCTTAATATCTACAACCATTTAATATGCTTGGTACAGGGTTGTAGGCTCTTTATCCCTCAATAGATAACTCATCTTTTTTCCAAATTATCCTAAGTACATGACCAAACATTCAACATCATTTGGTCTTATACTCTCTAGGATCTCTCTTATTATCTTTGAAAATCTGATATTAAAAGATGGGACTAACTCATCTTTTCCTTTCTCCATGTTCATGAACTTTCATCTTATCAAAACAGGGTCAATCCTTTCTCCAAATTGCTCCATGAACACTGCCTTAAACTCTTTCCATGAATGAATGGAGGAAGTTGGTAGATAAGAGAACTAATCCATTACATCTCCTCTTAGAGACTAAACAAATATCCTCATGATCACATCCTCGTAATCAACCTCATAATCATCCATCAAATTACTAAATTCTTGCAGATGCTTATTTGTTGACTTAGACTTATCACCAATGAATCTTGGTAACTTATTTCTGACTTTAGTTGGAATGTCATTTGGGTAACCACTAATGCCACTAAAGTTGATGGCTTTGTACCTTCCAAATCTAAAACTTCATTGACAATTTGGCTAGGACTGATCACAAACCATGGTTGCACTAGGAACCATACTAGGATGCATATATTGAAGAATTTTGACATGCCTCTTTCAACTTTTAAATATCAACCATAGAGTTGATCATTGATTTCCCTATTTCTATCTTTCATCATGATCTAAGAATATCACAATGCATAATTCAAATGCATCTAATCCTAAGATCTCTTTAGTGGGAAAATTTAAAACAAACATACTTCTCCAACACAATACATAGATTACAAATTACAATTCAAAAGTATGAAAACTAAATATTATTGTCCTTTCCCTTTTTTAGTACTAATACACTCAATAGGGAACAAAATTTCTTTCCTTAAACATTCAAATATGGTTTTCACATAATTCTCTTGAAAACCAAAGGTGAAGAATACCTGGAAATGTTGCAGCTATTGCAAATTGTCTTCTTGATTGCAAATATTTGTAGATATGGAACTATATCCACCTCTTCAATAGGTTCTTCTGATAGAGTCACCACCCCTCTTCATAGAGGACTAAACTTCAAGCAGTATGAAGTTCTTTCACATGTAACTTTATTTTTGAGTTCCTTTCACCAACAAAGCACCACATATCATGAAATCTCCAAGTTCACTACAACAAATTCTTCCTCCAGGTTTGAAATCCTTTAGTATTTGAAAAAAAATTAAAATGGAAAATAATAATGACTCTGTAATTAAGTAGTCTACACTTGGAGATTCAAATTTCTCCCCAACCAAGTTGCCATTTTATTGGTGTCCCAAATCAATAGTTCAAATGAATCCTAAAGACTAGCTAATTTCTTATGTTCATATTCAATGATGGATTTGGCCAACTAACATGAAATGGGATTAGCACACATTTCCCCTACACTTCAGGCTCTGTAGGATCTAGGGGGGTGACCCTTTACCAACACCTAAATATTTAGACACACAATTAATAGGATATTGCTTAACAGATAATGCTCTCATAGAATTATGCTGAGAAACATAAAATATCACTCAATATTGGCTGACATTGAATGAATTTCATCAACCAGCATGGAGAACATGACACACATAACTCAGAATATAGAATTGAAATGATTTCTTAATTTTAAGAATTGGGAGCAAACTACAAATAGTAGATGCATAAATATTGACTAGTGCTAGAAGAGGGCTATGGAGTCATATAACCAACACTTCATGCTACAGTGTGAGACATGTTTTGAAGATCTTTGTAATTGCTACCACATTTTGACAACAAGACCAGTGAAGCTTTATCTTCTAACCATTCATATAAATCCACCTGGAAACACAACACTCCTGTCACATTTGTTGAATCAATTACACTATCCCTTGAATAATAGGAAATAATAAATGCAAATGTCATTAATGAAAGCAATTACATCATTCACATAATAGAAGGCAACAAATATTGCAACTCAAATGCAGCAAATGTGCATGAAAAGACTTAGATAATTTTTATTATTGAATTCAAAAGAACATTACATTTCAGCCATGGACACAATTATCAAATGAAATATAACAAGAAATTCAATTCAAAATATAGACACTTCAAATTAATGACTCAATTACAATTTACCGTAGCTTTACAATTCTACCCAAAGCTTTTGCTTGCCTTACAGAGCTTTCAAAAAATGGAACCCCTTACAATGAGAGAAGAATGAGAATAAAAGGAAAACAAAAGCAACCCTAAAGTTAATCCATTGATGACACATATCAATATCCTTCTTCAATCTTGAAAAGCTTCTCGCATCTCTCCTCCCTTTAAAGCAACAAATTTTCCCCCCAATTTACCTTTGCTTATCTGCAACAGAAAATTTACTCCATCGTGAAGACCATCACCATTTTACCCAGCTATGTGAAAATATCTCCTTTCCCTTGAAAACTTTTTTTATTCGTCATTTGTACTACTACATACTTTGCCTCCCAAAAAATAATAATTTTTTCTTACACAGTGAATAGTTGATTTCCTTCATAAAATCATCCCTTCGTGCACTTATTTTGCAACCCATTTAAAATATTTTCCTTTCACCATTTACTTCACTTTTACGTGAAGCTCTCCCTTTCACTTTCACATTTTCATTTGAAACCTTCATTTCAAGCAAAATATTACTAGACCACAAAATATTTCATTCATGTCCTTAATATTTTCACTCTATGTTTAAAATATTTTCCCCAAAGTCAAATGTTAAACAGTGTATTAAAAAATACATTGTGCCCACATTGGCCCCTCCTCTCAACCTCATGCTCTTGCAAGCCTTCTAGCTTGCATAATCAAACTCCCGTGAGATAGCAGGGAGTGATTGTGATTTACCCACATCTCCATTTAATTCTATTTCCTTGCATTACTTTACCTGTGCATTTGATTTTTTCTAGCCCCACTTCACATGACTTCTTGTGCATCTCACAGGGCTTAATAAGTGCACGGCTAAATCTCTTGAGCTAGTGGGGTAGGGCCACGATATGGCTACACTTCAATCTTGTTTCTTTGTCATTGATCTCATTTCAGTATGCTTTGTTCCCTAATCCTCTTTCATTCTACTCTAAAACTCTCAGCTGTAGCAAAACACATCTCCAAATGTGCCACCCCTATCCACTTCAAACTGCATTTCCCTCTTCGTGTTTTGATATTTGTCTACACAATTCTTCAAACATTGAGTGGCACAAATAAGGAGGATACTTAGAAGCATTTTCTAGATTTTTGCAATAAGTCAATTTCTTTACATCTAGCTTGGGCACCCTTGCCTTGTACACTCTTCATCGAGCCTTCTTTGTCATTGGTGATTCCCTTGGATCCCCTTTGTCATTCTTCACCGTTTCCATTTTCCAAATGCATTTGTTTAAAAGTTTTTGAAGACCTTTTAATAAATACATTTTATATACTGTGTTGGTGTGTAACACCCCTCCATTTTGGATGTTTGGATCGACAGTATTTTATTTGTAATGCTTTGTTATGTTTATGATGTGACTTTGGAACTTGGTGACTTTTGACCGCTATCTTATTAACGATGTGTATGCTATATTATATTTTGATGTGATGTTATTTTACTCTGATGTTATCTTCATGGCATGTTTTGGATTAACTTAGAAAATATTTGATTTAACGATGTTTTATGTTGTTGATCATGTTATTGATGTTAGATGCGTCAGTTAGTGATATTGTATTGGTGAAGGGGACGGGATTTTATCACTCGCTTGCGAGTGCCCTATGATTCTGAGATTTCCTCTTCACGATGTGTTTGATCATATTATGTGTATATGCATATTCGATGTACTTATGTTGCAGGTTGATAGGTACATGACATCGACTCCACCTGGTTCATAGGTTTGAGCGTGTCCATTGACCAACGAAAAAATGATTGGGAGATAGTAACTAGGTTTTCCATGCCAAGTCGTCGCCCTAGTCATAGTGTGTCATCGGGTTGTTGTCGGGTTAGTTGGCTTAATTTGGTCTATTTCACCTTGTGTATTTATTTAATTTCATATTATAAAGGTTATTAAATGTTAGGTGTAATTTAATTGATGTTATAATGTATTTATTGCAATGTTGAAACGTTATTTATTTTATTGATTGATTTGATTTAATTAATAAAATTAGATTGGGTTTATTTATTAATTAGATTAATGGTGGTATATTAATTAAAATAGTTGTTTGACATTATTGTATATTAAGATTTAATTTAAATAAAAATAGAAATCATGGTTGAATAGTTAGAGTTAAATTAAAATAAATAAATAAATAAAGGATGATGTGTTTTAATTTCACTTTTGAAAATGGTTGATAAAGTAAATTCTTTGCAAATTTGTATTCTTCTGTTTTAATGAAATTTTGAAAAATACATGAAGTTTGAATTAGTAATTAGAAATTTGTTTTAAATTTGAAAATGGGAATATCTTCCTAATGTTTTTAAAATATATTTGGTGAGTGGGATTTTTAGGGTTTGGCCAATTTTGGGGGAAACTCTATTTTAGCATTTTATTTTCATTTTGGTGGGGATTGTTTTTTTCTTTGGGAATTTTTGGTGGAGAGTTGTTGGTGGCTTTGCTTGGATTTGTGAAGGAGTGCTTGGATTCTCCATTGTTGAAAGCTTCAAACTTGGGGAGAAAACACAAGGTTCCTTTCCTTTCTTTCTTCTAATTTCTTGCTTCATTTTGAAAATGTAGTTTTTAGATTCAATAGAAATCCATGGAAATACATTCAAGCTTGCAAACTTGTGAAAGATTTTGAAATGGAAACCAAAACAAGAACTTACACCATGAAATAGGAAGGAAATCAAAGAAATCTTTATTTCAAAACTAGATTTTTAAACCCTCTTGTTGTTTTAGAAAATTTATTTCTATTCTTGCAATGTATTTGGATTATTTACACAATCTCACTAAAAATAGAGAATCTGGGTATGTATATTTGCAAATATACCCATGCATTTAAACACATGGAAATAATTGCAAATATACATACAGTATATTTGATTTCATTTGGAAAAATCTTAGGGTTTAAAATTTTTGCACCCGTGATAGCCATAATTTTTGAGGCATTTTTTTTTTTTAAATAATAAAAAAATGCTTTTTTCGGGGGCAGGACCGAAGCCCTACACCCCCATCACTGCGGACTATGTATACCACACACAAGTCGCAGCTGAACAGCAACGGACTGTGTGTACCACACACAGGCTGCAACCCGAACGACAGCGGACTGTGTGTAATACACACAGGCCACGGCTGTGCGGAGGTAGGGCAGTCGCGGCCCTTTAGGGTTCATGGCTTTTTCAAACGAAATTTGGAATTTCATTTTGTTTTGTTTTATATGTTTTATTTTATATTTATTATTTAATATTATATTAATATTAATATATAATAATATATATAATATGTTATATATATAATATTATTATAATATTTATTTAAATAATAATTAATTTAAATATAAATATATATATATATATGTGTGTGATATATACATAGTATATATACATGTATATTTTATATATTTGATTTAAAAATAAATTGGTGAGTTCAATTAAATTGTTTTATAAGGAAATTGAAATTTTTAAATAAATAAATATACGTCATAAGTATATATACATTTTAGATATACTTTTATGAATTTATATATATAATGAATAAGGTATTTTTGATAGGAATGAGTTTTAATTAATTAATTGTTCTAAGTTGAAATAAGTATAATTGATTTTAGATTTGAGCCTAAATTTATTAAATGTTTTGAATATGAAAATAATAGTAAACTTAGAGTAGGTAAATTGATTTAAATTTTAATCAGATGGCTTCATTTATTAAAAGTGTTTTGATTATGATTATAATTGTGAAATTTAGAGTTAATGAATGATTAATTTTAGTCAAATGACTTTAATCAATAAAATGTTTTGATTATGAATTTAATTGTGAACCTTAGAGTAAAATGATTGGTTGTTAAATATTTCCATGTCATGAAATGAAATTAGTGTATTTGATGGGATATGATGCAAGAAATGAAAACTGTGATTGACTAGATTTAGGAAATCCGAACATTAGCTTATTTAATTGTCTGAAATGCGTATGGTGTTTTATTGTTCGTCCTCGATGTTGTGGAATTAGAGTAAATATTTTTGGAAGTCTTCCAGATAGAGGTTCATTTATTGGTATGGGTTGTCGTATGTTAGTCAAATTTTTGTTCTGTCATGGAAAGTGCGTATAGTTACACCTTGTTGTTTCACCCGGTTTTTATGAATGGGGATGGTGTGTGCCTCATTGGGATTAGGAGAGGGTTCTGTAATTTGTGCCTCCTTTGGAAGGAGTGGGTTTTGTATTTTGGTTTCCTCCAATGTTTGGAGAGGGTTTTCACCTTCTAGCCTCTAGCGTTTGGAGAGGATTTTGTACTCTTGTTCCCTCCTTGGTTTGGAGAGGTCATCTTATCTAGTTACCCATTGGTTTGTGGTCTTTTGCACCGTATGTGTTGTCGATAGGAGAGTGGCTTTTTGTGGGGGTCTGGCACACAAATGGGTGCCAGGGTAACTCACCTAGAGTTTTTCTAAGTGATAATTTAAAAGAATTAATGGGGAACTCTCACACTAATAAAGTTAATGAAGGCCTCTCTCATGAAGCAAGTGAATATTAAGGCTCGAGATGAGATGAGATGCATAGTTTTGCATGAGGGTCCGACGGCTGGTAGAGTTGAGCCTGGATAGCCCAAGATGTGGGTTCGATTACCTTTGACAGTTGAGCCAAGGTAACTCATGGAAATTTATGTATGACACTCTTCCTATGCCAACAGTTAGTCAGTTATTGTGTGGTATACATCATCATTGATCTCTGGAAGCATTGTAACTTTGTGTTAAGTGATATTGTGGTTGTAGTTGTTTCATTTTAGTTATGTTTAGCCTATGTCTAGTGGTACATGGTCTTGTGTAGGAATTCCTTGTTACTATCTCCCAGCATGGAGGGAGTGGACCTTTTGGGGTTCCATGTAGTCGGGTGACATGTGCTCTTAATCTGTTGGGTTGTCTTCTTGTTCATGTGGATGAGATTTCCAGTTGGAGAGCTCGTGGGATCTAGTTTCATTTCATGCTTTATTCATTCTTGTTAATATTGTAATTTTATTACCCCTCATTGTTATCGAGGTGGAATTTGTAATATGTAATCATGCTTATTGGATTTATCTCATTCGGGGAATGAGTGTTGTAATCGTGTTGTAAATTATATTATTGGAACTAAGTGGTATCTCATATTCTTGGATGTAAATTATTATGTATGGAATGTATGTGAACTTTTATTTGTTAAGTAATTAAATGGTATGGATTTAATTCATGTTTCTTGTTTGGTTTAAGTAACACAGTCTTGTAACCCTAGGGGATTGGTTGGCAATGGTTAGTGAACTTGTATGTTAATTGTTCTTCTTTTCAAAAAAAAAAAATAGTTCGTTTGTTTAGTAAATTGCAACTTTCCCTAGGGTTGCGTGGTGGGGCGTTACATGGTGCCATTTGCTATGCAAGACAAATGTGAGCTCTTTCACTGGTAATCTTCCATGTGCAACCTTGGATTAGCATATTGGACTCCTTCATGTTGTCAAAACTTTCCATAACAAATCACAGAGGTCTTAAAGGAGAAAATTTTTGTATTACACGCTATTGGATCCCTCCACTCACGCGGGCAAAGAGGATAATGACAAAAGTTCTTCAATTTGGAAATACAATTGCCAGTTGCATTTGCTTGAACGTTTCTAAAGCTTTCTCAACATATCGGCCATTTTGATGCATACGCCACAGTGGTGTTTCAAGTCATTGCATGTATTTTGGGAAAATTTTAAACCACCAATTCACCTACCATGTTTATGTTATCATCCAATCATCATTCAATTTCATAATCTTCACAAAAGGTGTTGTTGCGGCCTCATAGAATATGGTTTGAAAATTTTCAAAAGTGTTGAATCGTGCTTGAGTCCCTCCTCCACTAGTTTGATGCATCTTTCACTTTCTTCAATGGTTGTCTCATTCTTTGTGTTGGCGTGGGATTTCCTTTCATAGGTTTGAAAGTTTCTAAAGACTTTTCAATGCTGCTCCATTTGCAACACACCCCAAAATGCATTTGGTTGAAATTTCTAAGACTCTTCAACATTTCATGGTGCGCACTACTGGTGATGGTTGCAACTATGGCATTTCAATGTCTATACTGGTACCACTTCATGGCTCGCACCCACATTCACCTGGGAGTTTCTAAAGATTCTTTGAGCACATTTTGCACATATGTTGTAGTCGTAGCATTCCCTAAAACCATTCTTTGAAAGGAATTCTTCCAAATAGGCTACGTTCCTTTCCTATGCTTCCAATTTTTCTTTGGTGAATGCACATACCTTGTGCCATGACTATCCATGATATGCTTTACATCCTCTTAGTAAGGCATCCTTTTGTATTCAATGAACCCTTTTTGCTCCACCTTTATGAATGTGAAATCTCATTTAGGCATCGAATCAGATATTATTTTACAATGTCTATGCTTCCATATTTTTCAAGAGATTTGATAAATACTAGCATGTATAAAAGACTTGCTTTTGAATATCATGTAGCTATTTGAACAACTAAGCAAAGTTAAGTAGTGTTTTGACATTATCCCATAGTGGCTTGAGTGAAGCACCATCTCCTATCACATTTTCTTTCCCCACCATCATGCTTCCAATACAATTCCTCCTCATTTGCAATATAAGTGTAGAATTTGACATCATAAGTCCACCCACTTTCCTCCATCTCATTCCAAACTTTCAACACTTGATCCCAAAGAACCAAATCTTCCCAGTCTCAAAATCAACAATTTATAGGTTTTCAAGTTGGGATTGCAATCCACTAATTTCATTTGTCTATAGAATTCAATGGAAGCATCATGAGGACCCAATTTTCACAAAGGTTCAATACCCATTACATTCGTTACAAGAGAAGGATTGGCATGAGAAAATATTTTCTGAATTCTACTTGTAGGCCTTATTGATAATACCTTTGTGACATAAGTTGGGTCCCTATGTGGGCCCGACTAAAATAAAAAATAAAATCAAACAAATTTCACCTTGAATTGATCAGACATAGCCTCTAAATGCTTCTGGAGTGAAAAGACGAACTGGGTTTTCATTGAAACTTGCTTTCAGGCATATTTGAAAAATGAGCAAAACTGGCTAAGTTGGCTCTGAAATCGACCTAGAAAACTAGTCAAACAACCTCCTAGAGAAATGAAAACTTGCAGGTAGGTAAACATTTGTTCACTGTCAAATTTGCTCAGTTGGACATTTTGCAACTTGTTTAGAACCAATTAAAACTCACCAAATCACCTTTTTGAAAAAATATCAAAACAACCCTTGGCGAGCAGCCACCGGACACAGTAGATCATTTTGGTACAGTGAGAACATGTGCAAGGGAGATTTTCTTGAATAATCACTCATCAAAAGATAATGAAGGTCAAAGATGACCTCCCAGAAAGGTGTTCAAAAAATGCAAGTGCAAAACTGAACAAATTGCATTTGGTTTTGGCCTAGTAAAAATAGCAAATCAGCTCATGAGACTTTGAAACCTGACATGGGATCACATCTAGTTATTGATAATGGAGGGAAGTAATTTTTTTGACTTGAATATCATCCATTTTCAAAATAAAAGCTTGAACAAGAGGCTATTTTACAAAACTAAAAGTTTGCAAATAGTAGAGAAGTGCCAAAACCCTCCAGCTTCACTTTTCAAAACCCTGTCAAAACTTATCATGGGAAGCTGAAAATTTACATGCATTCTCACATATGCCACATGAGTGGTTTCACCAATGGGTTTTGTGTGAAAATCAACAAGCTCCAAAATATGACCCTCCAAAGTAGGTCACTTAGGTAGATTTTTCAAGTGCACTTTTGAAAGTGCTAAGGCAAAATTTTTGAAATGGGCACTTCAAATTTGAAAAGTTTGACAATCCCAACAAGTCTTTTAAATTATTTCCTTTTCTTTTTCTCTTTTCATTTGTCATGTGTTTTCCTTTTGGGGATGAAACAAGGCATCAAAACATTTGTGTCTCTTCCATGTTGACCCAAAATCTTTTCTTTTCATTTTCTCTTTTCATATGTCTTGTGTTTTCCTTTTAGGGATGACGTAATGCGTTAAGACATTTATGTTTATTCCATGTTGAACCGAATTTTTTTTCTTTGTTTTCACTCTCTTTATGTCATTCTTCTAGTTCTATGTGTATTTGGGGAATGATGACAATTCCAAGCTCTCTAATATCATTGCAACAAGAACATATTGACCCCAAATCCATAGATCCCTTATGTGTTTGGATTTTCATTTTTGGGAGCAACCCCTCTCTTTTCCTTTTCTTTTGCATGACATAACTTTACTTAGAAACATATGACTTGGCATAGGGATTTCCAAGTTGGCTCTCATGTCTTATTTTTTGTTAGCATTTATCATTTTCTACTTTAAATTAATTGCTCACAGTATGGTGTTTAGCAATTTCTTAAAAGTGGGGGCATACATTGGCATTATTCTTTTTCATGGTTCATGGTGAAATTTTCTTACTTTATACGATGTGTTTTTTACTTTGTGGATGACATTGGATGTGATGTCCTTCAAGAGTGTGATCTCTCTTAGCATATTACATTCCTCTTAGTGGCTTGATGTGACACACTACATCCCCTAAGTTGTGAATCTTTTATTCTTTGATTGGTCCTCTCTTGGAGACATTAGGCACAATGTTCCCTAAGTTAAAGACCTCGCATGAACTAAGAAAAATTCATTTGAACATCCCTCATTGTTGCATTTTACATTTATATGGCCACCTTGCATAATACATCTTGCATGCCTGTGGAGCCATCTTGTTGTTCATGAGCTCCAAGCATATGAAGTTTTGCTTATCTCGTGAAGCTCAAAAATCATTTTTTTTGTGGCACCTTATTAAAGTTATCAGGAGGTATAACTTTTGTATGGTTTGAGTGGGAAGCCCGACCGAGGCATGACCTTCCCCATAGCCACTTGCATGTGTGTGTGAATACATACCATCCATGAGTGTATGTTTCTCACCTTTTTGTACCTCTCACCCGACAGACAGCCTGGAGTTTCATTGCCTCATAGTGAGTATGAATTTTTCAGACAAACAACCTAGATCTAATCCACATCACGATGGACAAATAGTCAAAGCTTGATTCAACTATTTTAGTTGTTTACCTTTTTCTCTTTTCCACCTTTCATAGTGTATGCTTGTGATTTATTGTTGCTCTTTATTATTCTCATGTGTGTTCTTTTGTGCCTATGTTGGTTTACCATGGGATTGTAATCCTGGAGGCTCGATCACCCCTCTTGATTGTTGTCATCCCATTTTATTGGAATCAGAACATTTGAAACCCTCTTGATGTGTGTTTTCTACTTTAGTGTGAGTTTGAAGCAAGTTCATCCTCTCACTAAAGTGGGGGCTAAATGTAGTGTCAAAAAATGTCATCGGTGAGATTTTCATAGTTAATAACATTTTGTTTCCACAGTCCATGATAGATGTGAGCAAGATTTATGGATTAACTGTGTGCAATTTTTTTTTACATCAATGTTTCAGATCAAACTCCATGATCCATCATCAGGATGATAAGCAGAAACGTTGATCTGAAACGTTGATGTAAGAAAAAAATTGCACATAGTTAATCCAGAAATCTTGCTCACATTTTCATAGTTGTTTGGGCCCTCATGAAATTAAGTTTAATGTTTCCTTGATTTAATTTTGCAATGTGGTTGACACATTTGCATTAGGTCTTGGGCCCTTGTGAACTAATAGATTTAAATGGTACCTTGCTAAAGAGTTGTGAACTATTGTAACACACTTTCACACTTTTCTAAGGTTTTGAACATAGTAAACCCATTTTTAATCAAAATAAACATTAATTTTTCCTTATTTAGAGTCTTGTAAAGTGTCGTGACCCACTTTCACACTTTTCTAGGCTTTTCATTAATAATTGGGCTTTCTTATGCTTTAATTGGCCCTATTTTGTATCCACAATCCTCATTTATTACACCTTTTCAAGGATAATCCCAACACCAATCAGTACCCAATCATAATTCAAGTGTTTCTGGCTTGTGTGGCCCAAATTTAGTGATTTGGGACTCATTCACCACCTTCAACAAATGGGTCCCACCTAGATTTTTGGGTCCCAAACATGTTTTTACACCTTTCTAAGAAATTTTTATTTTTTCTCCCATACATTATGCCAGATGGGACTCATTCGCCATCTTGGGTGAGTGAGTCTTGTGTGGCCCAAAATTAAAATAAATTAAAAAAATTTGGTGGGATTTTATTCTCCTAGATCTGATGCCGGCTTGTAGTGTTGTAATTTTAGGAATTCTTGCATAATTGAGTATAAATACAAGGTTCTTTCACTCATATTTTCACCTAGCAATCTAAAAATAAATCAAGTGTTCACAAGACTATTCAAGAGCATTCAAGTGTCTTCAAGAGCATATTTTCAAGAATTTTATAGCAGCATTCAAGTATCAATCATCATGTCAAATATTTCATGCATCATGTTGTTTTAGAACTAATAATTGTGGTGTAGGATTGTGTGATTCAAGAAAGAATTTCATTCAAATATCAACATCATTCAAGAAAGAATCAAATTCTACATCCATTGGAGTCATTGCATACATGTTTGCAACACCTTATTTCTAGGGTTTTGTGAGTTGCAACATTGTTATTTTTTCATTCATCCTTCTCAATTCTTATTTGATTTCATTTCAAGGATTGATTTCCAAAATGGGGTTTGACCAAGGCAGACCCCTATCCACTAACCCCACAACATTTTTCAGTCTCCTTTGTGTGTGATTTGTAGGTCTAGGTTATAGATTTCCTAAGGAGCAAGACTGGAGAAAAATTGCAAATAATTCAATGTTTTCAAAGTTGTCATCAATCCTTGGAGAACATCTAAGAGTACCTATAGGTTGCAATTTGAAGATTAAGATCCAAAAACCAATCAAAGAGGATAGAGAAGATAGAGAAGAGTAGGCTTAGCCTTTGAAGCTTTAGAAAATCCCAACTAGAATTATTCACCACTTCTGGTGAATGAGTCCCAATTCTAGTCAATTTTTAAGTTTTCACAAATTTGGATACCCTTTTGTCAGATTCTAGGTCCCCACAGTTTTTCGGAAATAGGACTGATTCACCCAACTTGGTGAATAAGTCCCTGTCAACATTAAAAGCAAAATTTCCAGTGATTCAGACCTCCATTCAATCATCTCCAATTTTCCAGGTGCACACCTTCCTGACTTCAATTTTTTGTTTCATTTCTTTCACTTTTATAGGTCATTTAGTGTTACTTTTCATTCAATTAGGGTTTTACATTTCATCTTGCATTTCATTATCTTTTCCAAGTCTAAACTTGGTTGTGAACCCCTTATTAGATCATATTTATCCCCTAGCACAACCCTCTTGCAAGATCTCTTTCTCTTTTGCATTGAGATCTCAAGGGTTTGTTCTTGAGTGAAAGTTAGTGAAAATCGCTCTTTTAGGTCCTAAACCCTAGAAGGGAAGCAAAAAAAATTTCCACCTTTCACTTGATAATTGGAATTATCCCTAAGATTTTGCTCCTGCTTAATTTATTTTTCATATACAAGATCCATTCTTGTTGGACCATGCATATCCACTTCCCCTCCAATCTAACTGTTAAGTGCCATTATAAATTTCCTAATGCAAAAGCACTCGTCCTTATGATATATGGGAACATAGCATAGAAGGGTATGTGCAAGATCATCATGGAAAAGGCAGGCCCATAAGTGGGGAAAAATTATGAAAAATCAGAGTTAGGAAACTTGATGTAAATAGTTGAATAAGTTATCTTTATTATTTCAAAAATATGTAAGAACAAAATCTGTAGAAAATTGAATTTAGTTTCTAAAGTACTAGACTTATTTTTAAAAAAAATCTATTTGGTGAAAATTTGAAATTTCAATGTAGTAGTACTTAAATTTCAAGGAAAACATAGAAGTAGGTATCTATCTAACCACCCTAACCACAAGAAAATGATAATAATTTTTTATAATATTTTAGATATAAGTAGAGGACTCATGTCCAGATGTGATGCATATTTTTTTGTAAATTTTTTCAAAGTAAATAATTAATTATGAATTTTTTATTACAAATTTTTAAAAATATAAAAACTCATATGTCTGACCACCTTAACTTGGTCAAAACTTCATGAAATTCAATTTTTTTTTAGTCCTATAGTATGGGAAGCATAGAATGTGATGCATGTTTTAGATTCAAAAAATGTGATGCATGTCTTAGATTCAAAAATGTGATACCATTTGAAAGCTATAGATGTTTTTCAATCATCCTATCAATCAGAATTTAGTCGTAATTCAAATAGAAAATGAATAATAATTATTTATTAAATTCAAAGTAAAGCATAACTTATATTGGTGGAAATATGAGAATCTCCTTTAAAAACCCTTTTCATTTCATCAATTTTGGGTAAAAAATGTCATCGGCCACATACCCTACACATACCCATCATATTGCCACTTTTTGGCCCATCATGATCTTGCACATACCCAGAAAATTGGGTAAACTTCTCCCAATATTCATTGACTGTCATATTAACTTACTTCAGACCCTGGAAATCTGAGAGTTTTTGGTCATAGTATAGTTGTGGAAACCATCTCTTTTAGAAAATCTCTAAGAATTCCCCCCATGTCAACTTCCAAGAGTTAATATTTAGTTATAACTTCTTGTTCATCCACTAATTTGAGGCTTCTCCTACTAACTGATACACACCCTATGTGGATTTAGTAACCTCATCATAGTTCCGTATTTCAAAATAATTTTCCATTTGGACAAGCCACACTTCATCCTCATCACCTCCAACACTACCCTCAAACTTGGCTGGAATAATCTTCATCATGTCCCTAGAAAGTTTGGAAGCTACAAGATTTTTTTTCCTTTCAATAAATGGCATAGGTGATTTTTCCTTCTCATGATTATGGGTTTCATTATGCCCATCAGAAGAATTTTCTCCCTCATGATCATTAATGTGTACTTCCTTTTCTACCCTATCCTTAACTCTTTCTTTCTCAAGATTAGCCAACCTTGCCAAGATTTGGTCAAGCATAGCCTCTACTCCATCGATTCCTTTTCCAACCTCTTGACTTTCGCCTAGATTAGTTTGTGTCCTCACCATCCTTACAAGATTGGTTTTTACCTAAATATCTATCCATGCTAGGCTAAATTATGTTTTCAACTATCTTATGGAAAATATTAATAATGGTATTAATACGAACATAAATAATTCAACATAAGATTAAGCACACACTTATTTATTGAAAAACACATAATTTTATTCATTTCATGAGGATTTCAATATCCTTTGATTACATGGAGTGACTATTCAGATAGTCGAGTGGAGAGTATCCTTTGGATTCACTTTCTAACACATAACTTAAAGGAGTGTAACCTACAAACTAAGATAGTTGTTGTTCCCTATATTTTTTTTCATCTCTCATTTGATTGTACCTATCCCAAAAAGGATAATAACCTTCAGATTTATCATTCGATACATAGTTATGAGAAGCAATTTTAATATTGTGTTCATAAAAATGTAGTATACCCTTTTCGTAGATATTTTTTCATGAGACCATTGCTCGTCTGGTGGTGTCCTTGGTACATATCCCTTGGATTCATAACTTGAAGAAACTACTATTACTTCAACCAATAGAAGAACCCTAGGATCCCTAAAGATGAATGTCAGACTAACACTTTCTTCTAAAGGCACATCCTTGGAAAAAGGTAATGACTCAAAATTTTCTGGGGAAATGGTTATTAGGTAATTGTACGTAGCCTCTATCTTCATCTTTCTCTTCACATCATTGATTTGAGAAAGTGTGTGACTAAAGGTTTCAATGCCATTCAACCAGATGGAATTGTCATAGTTGGTTCCCTCTATGGTTCTAACGATGGCTTCCCTTTCTTTCTTAGCCTTGAGGTAGTGCTTATTTTTTATTACTGACTTTCGATCTATTAATCTAAGACTCACCATCCTGTCACAATAATTCATAACATTAGATAATGTTGGATGGAAAGAATGACAAGCTCATAGGTTTTAGAGCTAAACCTGGTAGCTCTAATACTACATGTAACATACCTACCCTTAATGAAGTAAAAATTTATAAATTTATACCTTACGAGTAAATAACCTAAGTAACAAGCCATCACAATAAAAAAATTATTTTATTTATTGAGAATATATGAACAAATATGCATTACATAATACAACATGGATTCCAATTCATCACAATAAATTATAAGCTACATCAATACAAGAATGCATACATTTACATACATAGCTCAATGAGCTTTAGAACAAATAGTTGTAAGATGGTCCAAGATCCTTCCTTTCAAATCCTGGTTCTTCTATCACTTGTTGTGGAGGAGAAGCATCACTCAAACACTTTTCAGCCAACCAAAGACTCTTAATGTAGTCCCCCACACATCTATCATTCGATAGATGACCCTTCCCTTCGACAAAGAGATTGGTATAGTAATTGATAACGACAACCGGCTGAGCATAGTGTTGTGTACTACATAACTAGAACTTGTAATCCCACAATCTCAAACTAGCATGTAATACTAGATCATGGTGAACTAATAGTGTAGTCTTGGTAGTCACACTACTTTGTCCAAAGTGTTACATTCAGTATTCCTACTGAGAGTCATCTATAACATACACTACTTGGGGCTGATTTGACTTAAGGATATCTTAAAATACACATAGGTATTTCCTTCAATGGATATTCTATCATACTAGATCAACCTATCACCATTTTAATCTACTTGAAATAAACCTACTTAACAAGTAAGTACACAAGCTTCCTCCCATACTGGATTAACTATCCTAGGAGTAAACACAAACTTTCCTAGTTAAATCAATAACTTAGCTAAAGTGTATCACAAGTACCTCATGTTCAATCAAGCCCAGTATATAATATCTATGATATACACCAAAATCCTATTATGGAGTACTTACTTGTACAACATGAAAATAGCATTAAAGCTTCAATTTCCTTTTCAAAGACACTCTAATATCTCTATTGCACACACTAGAAAAGACATTTCAAGCAATCATGGAAAACATCTCATTTCAAAGTAAATAACAAATAAAAAGAGATCCTCATGCATGCTATCACTTATCCAATCAGAAGATAGCAATGCAACCTTCTCCAATAGTAGTTAGCTTGATAATCAACTTCTCAAGAATGTCACAAATAACTCTATCTCATGAGTTGATAGCTTACTTTTCTCAAACATCAATGTTTCCTATCAACACAATAGAAAACTCACTCTTTCTAACTCACAATATAAAACAAGTACAGTTAGGAATAACACGAAAATAAGGAATTACAAAAGTTCTGTAATCTCTTGGAAGATAATGCATCCTTACTAATGAAATGGTTCAACTATTTATATAGCAACCTAGTAAACTATTAGCCTACAATTTAGGCATGTTAATGGACAGCAAGCTCCATGCAAAGCAACACATAAAACTCAGTAATAAGGTGGTAGTTTCCTAAGCTCATACTTAACAAAACCACCTATAGGTTGACTTGCAACATTGACAACAATTACAAGACTTATTCAATCTACACATGCTCAATTTGAATTGTCATAAAGAATAGACATCTATAGTAACTTGTTTTTAGAGGTGGCACCAAATCCATCGCTCTTTCTCCTTCTTGTTTGGCGCAGTTTTACTACCCATAGAAATAGTCAACTACCATTTCTCAACAGAAAACATCCATCAGTTTGCATAGAGGATGAGTCAACCAAAGCATTTAAAACAACTAACAAAGTCAAGGTTGATCTTACCAAAGGCTTTGACAAAGTTTATGCTTTAATATCGACAACAATATCAAATGTAATACAATGTCTTATATTGCGTGACATTCTGAGTGATAATCGGTTTCATAAATAGTCATAAGCAACTTCATACACCTTCAAAGAACATAGTCATATCGACTATTATCGAGATCTAGTATCATAGTCATTATCGACTATTATCAACCTTTATAAATTGACTTCTATCTAAACAACTAATAGCCAATTTCTATTAAAATATATAATGTGTTAAATATATATTTAAATACCATCATCTATTTATGTATATGTATATAACCATTAATATATATATACATATTTATATAAGAGTACATGAAAGATAGTATATATATAATAAACACATTATATTGAATGTATGCAAACGTATATATATATGTGTGTGTGTGTGTGTGTAAATGTATATGCCTCTATGTAAACGTATATGTTGGTATATCTATATTGATGTATCTGTATGAGCGTTTCCATTCACCAACATATGCATGTATCAATATACATATACATATGGATACATGTATATACTAGACATACATACATATATATATTTTCACATCTAGTTCACATATAGCCATTCACAATCACCATCATATTGATAATTTTTTACATGTGGTACATCTATACATGTGCATATACATGTCATTATATCCCATTGACATGTATGTGCATATATATACACATACTTCCACGTACATCATAATAGTACAAGAAAAATCTAAAAATATCAATAGATAAACATCACCCTATAATGCATACAATAGTAAACAAGACTCTCAAATGCATACATATCAACTAAGGATGACTTATCTACTTCCCACAAACTGACTCAACTCAATCATTCTAATGTGGTGTCTGTATATGCTCAGTTAGTTTACTTTTACTAGTTATTTAACAAAGATCTTCTCTTGAGTGATACTTCCCCTCCACCTGGAGGAATGGAACATATTGATGCAAAGTGGTAGGGAAAACACACACAAATGACAAGACACTTTATTTGATGCTTCTCTCAAATACTCTTATGAGGTATCCTTCAATACACTATTTCTTTAAGGAAAAGACACTGCACACCTAGGGTTCTTGGAATCAAGCAACCAAGAGGGTTTTCAACCCCTATGAACAAGTCAAAAAAAGACTAAACAACACATAACATCCTATTTATCACTTAGGAAAACTCCATTATCCATCGCTTATAGCCTTGACTGGTAGGACAGTCAATGTAAAAACCACACAATAGCTTATTTCAAACCCAAACATTTGAATTTAGACAAGTGTTTTATTCCCCTACAAGGCCTCAAATCCTTCCCTTATGATAGTAAACAGGAAAAGAGCAATAGACCAAACCAACATTACTCCAAGATGCCTAATTGGTAGGCTACAACAAACCAATAGACTATCTAGGACCTCCCCTTCACCCCAAATCCTTGAATCAGGTTCCTATAGACTCATTACATCCAAATTCAATATTCCTAAGTGCCTCCTCTATCAATGTCACCAAAAACAATCAAAACCCCAACTTTTGCTTCACAATCTAGGCATGTTACATGAGGATGCTAGGCCTAGAACAATGTATGCATTCCTCCACACAACATGTTGTTCTCTAGGAAAATGAAAATATGTAAATGTACATGAATTCCTTCCATCCCACCAAGATTTGGAAATTTTACAATGTGGAGATGGAAGTAAGAGCTATTTTTCACCCAAAACCCTAGTTTTGAGGGTTTTAGACCAGTTCCTGCTAAAATGGTGATATCTCCCTTAATACTGAATGAAATCTTGTAAAATCACCACAAAAAATAAGACATGTCTTCCCTCTATCCAACCATAATATTTTTTTATCCGTACAATAGCTACAGATGCCATACCATGCAGAAGAACAAGGAATTTACACGTAGTTTCACCAGAAAACAACAAGTTTGTATTGAAACTTCAAAATATTTTTCATCAACAGTCATGCCTCAAACATGAGAGGCTTATTTAAACTTCTAACAACCCTTCCCAATGTCCTCCAACATAAATTTTAATTAGTTAGATGTTGGTCTTAACCAAAACACCACTTCAACACCAAATTGCCTCATTAAGGCAAGTTAAAGCAACTTCCTTAATCCTGAGTACAATGGTCCTTTAAGATGTGTCACAAAGTACCAAAAAAACTTCAAAAAATTCCAAGGTAATTCCCCTCAAGGACCTGGTTGCATCATGGCATATTAATTCCTTAGGTTGCCAAGGTGCACCAAGCTTACAAAGTGAGGATGGAACCCTTGCTATTACATTGAAATTCAACAACAAGCCTAGGTGACCTATTACAAAACATGTGAGATGGTCCTAAGGACCTTATTTCATCACCTAAACACAAAGTACCAAAAAAAATCAAAACCAAAACATATTAGGCCCATTGGACCCATAGGTGCTCATACACCACATATACATGCATCCACTAACACATGCACACGATAGTTAATTGTTCACAACATATGTAGTATAAATAAAACATCTCCAAATTTAGAATAATAATTCAATAACCATCCATTCACATATATGCATTATTTCCCCATGAAATAGCATCAACTAAGATAACATCAAATGAGATAACATTCATATTGGTAATAAGGTTCAAGCACATTTTATTCATCTCCATAATTCACATTACATTCAGATTTACCCTATGTAGTAATAGTAAATAGTAACTACACAATCGGGGTGTAACAAGAAGTGTTATGTTAAGGCATTAATGAATGTTGGGTTTCCTCTTCAAAAATTGCATTTAATTAGGCTTGGATTTGAATTAAAGGGGCCAATCAAGGAAAATTAACCTCAATTAATTAATGAAGACCTAAATAAGTGTGAAAGTGTAAAGAGGTACACTCTACAACACTAAAAAAGTAAGGCACAATTAAGTCCATTTTATTAATATGGCCTTAAACTTAATGTGAATATGTAAAATACATACTAGAACACTAAATTAAGGCATAATTTAGTTTATTTTTAATATTTAATTCCCAAATTAAGTGTGGAAAAGGGGTTATTTTTCTTACATTGCATTTATCCCCCACTTTAGTGAGAGGATGACCCCATGTCAAACTCACACTAAAGTAGACATTCAAGATACATATGTATGTAGCAATGCCAAAGATACTCAATCATACAACATCAAAGACCTAAAGAAAAGGGAGGCGGATCAAGCCTTGACTATCCAATGCAATGCGGAACACGTCTAATTTATTTTTCCAATACACTCACAAGCAGAACTCAATGTCAACAATGCAAATAATGTACAAACTCACTAGGGCCTAATGGAACCTCTAGTCATCCACTAGGTGAGCCCCAAGGAAAGTGGCTTAGTGTGAAAGTTATGCCATGTCTACAAGTTCCCACTATACTTACCATACCAAAGCTATCCTTCTGAAAACTCTGATAGGGTGCCACACACACTAAGGCTTTGGGCTTCATAGGGCCTAATAAGTTGTGTTATGCTAAGCACACTATGAATAAAAGAAAGGATCTACTAGCAAGCAAGGTCTGTTATGCTTGGTGGCCTTGAAAAAGGGTTTGAGCTTCACAAGGTTAACAAGTTGGATTATGCTAAACACTTATGAATAATAATGCAGGTAAATATTTGTTTAAAGGAACTTCGCTTAATTCGTGTAAGGTCTCTTCTTAGGGATCATCGTGCCTAATGTCTCCAAGAGAGGACAAGTCCAAGATTAGAGAATCACAACTTAGGGAATGCAACATGTAGCATCAACACTAAGAGGAAATTTATATGCAAAGAAATATTATGATCTTGGAGGAAATCAAAACTATTAACACCACCAAGAAAAGGATGCATCACAAGAAGAAAGAAAATCACAAAAAGGAATATGAGTGTCAAAAATGAAAAGGTGAAAAATAGGGGTGAGTTCGCCAAAATGACATTGATGAACTCAATTAGGGGACCTATATTTCACTATTTCATTAGGAAATGAGATCCACATAATGAAAGGACTATCAACCTTGAGGTGAGCCAAGTCAAAGTGTGAATCTATTTATTTCCTTTTTCTGCAAGGACAGGGGTCCTGATTAAACAACACTTTGGGGAGAAAGATTAAAAATAGCAAACTAACTCCAAAATCCAACCTACAACTTGGATCTCAAAGATTAAGCTCAATACAGATGGAACTAGTAATTAAATTGCAGATCTGAGAGAAGCAAGAAGGTATGTACAATTCACCAAAAGTGATTTTTTGAAGCTAACTAGGGACCCATTTACCCTATGGCGAATGGGTCCCAGTTAGGGCTCTGTAAAAATGGTTTCTGGGTTCCCTACTCCTGTGTCTGCACTCCCATATTCCATATTTTCATAGTCGAATAGTCAGAAATAAATCTTGTATGTGAGTTTCCATGAAATTGCAACAATGGTGACAACAAATGCAACTTTGACAACTTTGCAATGGATATGTGTAGGATCATCATGGAAAAAATAGGTCGTTAAGTGGCAAAAAAATCAAAAAAATCAGAGTTAGGAAACTTGACATAAAAATTTGAATAAATTATCTATATTATTTCAAAAATATGTAACAATAGAATCTGTACAAAATTGAATGTAGTTTCTAAACTACTAGGGTTTTTTTTTTAAAATAAAAATTTATTTGGTGAAAACTTGAAATTTCAATGTAGTGGTACTTAAATTTCAGGGAAAAAATATGAAGTAGATGTCTGTCTGACCACCCTAACCAAAATAAAATGATAATATTTTTTTATAAGATTTTAGATATAAGTAGAGGACTCATGCCCCGATGTGATGCATATGTTTTTGTAATTTTTTTCCAAGTAAATAATTAATTATGAATTTTTTATTACAATTTTTTTAAAATATAAAAACTTGTATGTCTAACCACCTTAACTTGGTCAAAACTTCATGAAATTAATTTTTTCTTTAATCCTATAGTATATGGAGCATAGAATGTGACATGTGTTTTGGATTCAAAGAATGTGATACCATTTGAAAGCTATAGATTTTTTCAATCACCTATCAATTAGGACTTTAGTTGTAATTTGAATAGAAAATGAATAATAATTACTTATTAAATTCAAAGTAAATCATAATTTATATTGGTGGAATTTTGAGAATCTCCTTTAAAAACCCTTTTCGTTTCATCAATTTTGGGTAAAAAATAGTCGTCAGCCACATACCCATCATATTGCCACTTTTTGGCCCATCATGATCCTGCACATACCCCAATTTTTTTGTGAATGGGGGTTTTCCTTGGTCAAACCCCATTTTGGTAATTGAACCTTGCATTGAAACAAAGAAACATGAAGGAATGATGAATGAACAAAATAATGTCTCAACTCACCAAACCCTTGGATGAACCTTAGAATGTAGATCTATAACTAGCATGAAATTGCTTCAATGGATGCAGATCTTGATCTTGATACTTGATTTGAAACAATGCCTTGAATTCTTGAATGGATTTTGAACACTACATCAACATATTAGCTCCAATAACATGCATGATGCAAGAAGACTTTGACATGACAATATGATCTTGATTACTGCAGTAATTCTTCACTAAATCTGCTCTTGAATGCCTTGAAATGCTCTTGAAATGCTCTTGATCTCATAAAATTTCTATAGGAATGGGTGATCCCACAATAGTGGTTTGTAATTTTTGGCCAAACTAGACACTGAAATATTTTTTTTTAACTAAATCTTCACTTTCGGGCACCTATAGCAGCTAAACCATGAGGAATTTGAAGATGATACAAACTAGAGTTTCATGAAATTTTGTCTATAGATTCTAAATATATTTTTTTCAAAATTTTTGGAATTAGATTGCACTTCTTTTTCCATCTCCCTCGAAAACTAGTTTTTTTCATAAAACAACATTTTTAAAAAGTGACACTCACTGTATAACACAAATTTTTTTCCATGAAGGTTAAAATTATAATTCTTTTGAATTTAGATTTGAAACTCTGATATCTAGTGCTTCCACTTGGTTAGATAGTTTTTTATTGAATATTTTTTCTTTAATCAAGTTTTAAATTCAAACCAATTATAATTTAGACATAGCGCGACCGTATAACGTGTAACCTTTCTTTGTATGTATCAAAATTCATTTTTTTTCTCTGTTGGATCAAGGACTTCAATATCTAGTGCACTAATATTTTTAATTTTTTTTTTAATAATCTGCTATTTTTCCACATGTGCAGAATAGAGAGCTTGATTTACAGTGAAAAACCTACATTCACGAGAAATAAAAAATTAATATAATAATCAAATTTAATTGATTTAAAATTATACTTTTTGGGAAGCTTATAATAAGGACTACATACTTGCAAAAATAAATTTTGAATGAATTCATTTGATCCCCCAAAAGGTAAATCAAAAGTGGTTTTTTATCAGCATTTTGATAGGTGTAAAGGAGACTCTGTTATAGGTATGGTTTAAAACTAGTGAGGTTCTATCAAAGGGAGTTTGATTTAAGGTAGTTTGATCAAACCCTCTTCAATTGGAATTCTTTAAATGGAACTTTTCAAGGCTTAAATCATTATATTTTCTAAAAATAAGTGATTTCAGCAAAAATTAGTTCCTCCCAGAAATTGTAAACCACTATTGTGGCAGCACCTGAATGCTCTCTCATAAATTGCTAGGTGAAACATACTGAAATGACCTTATTTTTATAGACATGTAACATTAATTTTACCGAAACTCAAATAACACGAGCCAACATGTGAATATGGATTTGAAATCATTAAAATACCACCAAAAACATAATTAAAATTTAGGTCCTAGGTCTAAGTGAGGACCCATTCAGCCATGGGTGAATGGGTCCTAGGTCACTTACCTAGGACACACATTTCTCAATGAGAAGTGTTATGTTAGGGCATTAATGAATGTTAGGTTTCCTATTTTGGAATACAATTAATTTTGCTTGGATTTGAATTAAAGGGGCCAATTAAGGAAAATTAACCTCAATTAATTATTTAATCCCTAAATAAGTGTGAAAGTGTAAAGAGGTGTATTGTCAAAAAAAGTCGTCGAGGACATTTTCACACTTGTTTGGTCCCTCCTTGTTGAATTGAGCCTTATGTTGCCTTGACTTAGTGTTGTAATCTGGTTGAAATGTTCACATTAGGTCTTGGGCCCTTGTGAACTAATGGATTTAAATTGTACCTTGCTAAAATTGTAATGCCCCGCCACAGAACCTTAGAGGACAACACACAACAACACATAAAAATGGAACAATATTTTTTTCAAAAAAATGCAACATACTAAAGATTATAGAATATAAGCTAGCATGTAAGCTAAACCTAAGTCCTCCAAGGTTGCATGGCAATGCTACTATCTATCCATTATCTAAACTAGCAAGAACTATAAGTCACCACATTAAACAAATTCCATCACATTTAAAAGATCAACCAATATGAATTATCCATAGCATATCAACCATATAACAACATCCAAACCAATCCAATTAACTAACATATGCAATAACATCATTTACATTATCCATTACATAATATAGTTCAACAATTAATTACATCATTACATCTTTACATCTTTCAAACAATAATTTATCCTCGTATACATGTGAGGAGAGTACATCAAAAGTATAATACATGATACAATTGATTTATGGTACAATAAAAGTACATAAAAGATAATTCACTCTAACTAGATCAAGTGTAGGAGTTCACATCATCAAGAGTAGCCACCACACAATCGATCAATAGAGAATGGAACCCAATGGAGTACAAGGAACATTCCACTTGACCATGTGGAACCCTAAGTCCAGCCCCCATGCTAGGAGATGACATTAAGGTCCCACCACCAAAGCAGTCAAGAAAACAGTAGCACAAGGGCTAACATGACTCTTATATAAAAAGTACACAAAACATCACATAATAGTGACACTGCTTCTAGAGGCACACAAGAAACAAGAGGAACACAAGACAAGGGAATTCTAGGTTGCATGAGAGAGAAGTGTCATCACATAACTTGCTATGGGTTACCTTGGTGTATCTTCCTAGGCTACCGACCCCCATCCTAAGTTACCCTGGCAGCCTCTACCAAATCACTGGCCCCCATACAAACTCATGTAGGATCAACATACATTTCAAGAGGACAAGGTAGTTGATCTTTTCCATTCCAGGCCTTCCCACTAATCCCAATCCTAAACGAGCACTTGAGCCCTGAGTAACACATTATCTTGATTAATGTCTAAACTACCCAACCCCCTAATTCATTTTAAGTTATCACTAAGTTAAGGAAACTCCCACATGGATTACCCTGGTGACACTTTATTCGCCAACCCTCATTGAGAGCCACTCCCCCTACTAGCAACTAGGAGACCCAATAAAATCAACAAGGTAAATCCATCATGCATAGAATGGAAACCACCAAAGTACACAACCCAAGCAAGGTATGGACCATCTCATTCCTAACACAACTGTATTAACAAGTAATTAGTGCATGGCTAAAGACTCAAAGTAACACAAATCAAGTATATTATCAACCATTTCAAAGGGAAAACTCAACAATTCAACCAACAACATGATTCCCAAGCCTCTAGAAGACTTCCAATGAAGCTTACACCAATACTCCCACTTAAAACAGATTTGCAAAATTGCCCAAAACTAGGAGCAACACAAGGTTCCATTCAATAACCCAAATATACATTAAGCCAAGAAAATATAACTTCTACAACACATGATGTTCATTATTTAACTACCATTAGCCTACATAACTATTTACCACCAAAATCAATTTGAAGGGAAGAATTTACAATTTAACTATTTAAAAAATCCTTTAATTGTCATATATAAATAAACTGGTATTCCACACATAATTATTTTCTATTACAATTCTACCAAACTTATTAATTATAAGGATTGAAATAATATTTTACTTTTACTCAAACATATTGTATACACATATGTATATATATATGCATATATACATAACCATCTATACATTTTTTTATATATACGTATATATATATATATACATAGGTATACCTTGTAGATAAGAAAATATGCTTTTATATATAAATGTTTTCTATAAAGATAAGAACAATACACCGATTTATATATATGCAGTTGTATATATATACAACAAATCGAATGTCGAGCATAAAATAAACAATAGTAGCATCGAATACATAGTCATGATGAACTAGGCACATAACACATAGTGATTTGAAAGAACACAGGTGAAACCTTCATGTCGAATATAAAGTTTATGTAACAAAATGCAGAACATGAATGATATGTGATAACCATATATGGTATTGATTTCCTTGCTAATTGAAACCCAATCATAACTTAGGGTCAATGCATCCTTTAACTAATAGTTTACACAAACCTAAACACCTATAGCCCATGCCTATCATATTTGCTTAACCTAGGTTCAAAACTTGGCTTCTTAACATGTAAATCCTCTTCAAATCTTATAGTACAATATGAAGAAAGAATAACAAAATACATCTATAAATATGATGAAACAACCATACAAGATATCAAATATAGATATCAATTGGCTAACCTGCATATTTGTGTGACCATCACTTATCAATAAAATGCCTACTAAATGCCAAGACATACAAGAAAGAATGTAAACAGTGAAATGGAGTACTAAGGCATATGCAAACTACATGCTAGAGGCTAAAGTAAAGGATAACAGACTTTCAACTATGGTGAAAGAGGACTGGCCTTCAAAACTCAAAAGATCAAAACAAAGCATTGAATCTTCAAATTCGAGTTACCCTACAAAGAGAAAAAGAATAAAAATCTTAAACATCATCTAGGCAATTGATTTCCATAAGCAAGAAAAAAATTTGAAGCCAACAAACAAAGGGCTTGACATCATATTAATTAAAATATAAACGCCCATCCAAAGGAGCATCTTGTGACTACTGAGCATATGATTTAGCAGCGAACACCATGTATAAAGTTTTGAATGACAACAGGGAAATTTCCACCTATCCAAACACTATTTTCATGGTTGAATGACACATACAGGAATAAAGGGTACCAACATACAAGAAATGAAAAGAATAAGCAATGGCATCCTTCTATGCCAGTTAAAAACTTCCAGCATCCAAGGCATGATGGAGACTCACTGATTAGTCGTAGTTGCAAATTATATAAATTTGGTAAGCACCAAATACTACAAAAGAAATATGGCATTGTATGGATAAAGTATCGACTTTAGAAAGAATTATCTATTGTTGGATACAAGACAGGGGTGACGCCAAATAAATCTACTCAAAAAACTCAAACCAAAGTAAGGAAACAATTTGTTTGCTATGAGAAAGAAGGCGCTGAGGTTGAAATTATTCACAACAAAATAAAGATTCTGAAGAATGATTTACAATGATTTACATAATACACACAAAATATTTTCCAGAGATATCCCAAGAAATTCTTTCAGAAATATTTTAATAAATTATTTAAATGTAAGATTATACAGAGGTGAAAATCAGGAAGAAGTAGAACCTAATTAAGGTCGTTTAGTTGAGTTGAAGATTGATGCAAATCTCTCTACTTCCAATTCGCAGCTTCACACACCTCCAGAATTCCAATAACACTGCCAAAAGACTCAAATTCCAAAACCCCCTGAAAAATAGGAGGAAAGCCTTCAAGAACAAGAAAATTATTCACGGGAAGAGAAAACAAGATTTGTTTTCAGATATTGTGAAAATCCCTTTTCTTTAAGTAATCTAACTAATTTATTCTCCACTCTGCAATATGTTGCTTGCATGCAACATTTCTTTAATTTCATTATTTAATTTATTTTATTTTATTTTCCCAGTACTAATTTTCTCCACTCCTCATAATGTTTATTAATAAAATATCTTTATTTAATTGCACACAATAAATCCACTTTTAAAATATATTTAATTTATTAATTTTATCTTTACCTCTTCATACTATTTGCACCATACTTTAATTAACATATTTATTTTATATTTCTTTATTAATCATAATTTTAAATTATGGGTATGTCCAGGATCATCATGGAAAAAATAGGCCCTTAAGTGGCAAAAAATCTAGAAAAATCAAAGTTAGGCAAATTGACGTAAAAACTTGAATAAGTTCTCTATATTATTTCAAAAATATGTAAGAATAGAATTTGTAGCAAATTGAATGTAGTTTCTAAACTACTAGGTTTTTTTTTTTTAAATCTATTTGGTGAAAATTTGAAATTTCAATGAGTAGTACTTAAATTTCAAGGAAAAAATAAGTAGGTGTCTATCTGACCACCCAACCACAATAAAATGATAATATTTTTTATAAGATTTTAGATATGAGTAGAGGACTCATGTCCCGATGTGATGCATACTTTTTTGTAATTAATTCATTATAATTTTTTTATTACAACTTTTAAAAAATATAAAACTCGTAACACTTTAACTTGGTCAAAACTTTATGATTTTTTTTTTTTTTTTTAATCCTATAGTACATGAAGCATAGAATGTCACACATGTTTTGGATACAAAAAATGTGATACCGTTTGAAAGCTATAGGTGTTTTTCAACCAGCCTATCAATCAGGACTTTAGTCAGAATTCAAATAGAAAATGAAAAATAATAATTTATTAAATTCAAAGTAAAGCATAATTTATATTGGTGGATAGTTGAGAAACTCCTTTAAAAACCCTTTTTGTTTCATCAATTTTGGGTTAAAAAAAAGTCGTCAGCCACATGGGCCATCATATCACTTACATATCGCCACTTTTTAGCCCATCATGATCGTGCACATACCCTTATCAAAACTACAAATGTATCAAAACATTTATTTCAATTATCAAAATACCTTTTTAATTACAAAAACAATATTTATTTTAATATAATAATCAATCAAAGCAAAAATCAACCCAATTTAAATCAAATAGAATAAAGACCAATCAACCATACAGACAACACTAACAAGGTGAAACATGGAGGGGCACTACAAAAATGTTTTGAAGTGTTGTAACACACTTTCACACTTTTCTAAGGTTCTAAACATTGTAAAGCCCTTTTTAATCAAAATAAACATTAATCTTGGGGTAAGTGCACCAAGATGGTTCCCAAAAAGGGGGCTTAAGTGGCCACTTTTTTTTTTTAAATTAGGAAATGCTGACCTTGGACATAAAATTGAGGATAGTTACACTAAATATTTTGAGATGAAACAAAAACAAGGATCAAAGTGCTCTGAGTCTACTTTCTAAACTACTAATTTATTTTGAAAATAGTTGAGATTAAGGGGTTCAAAAGAGGGATGTATAGAAATTGGTGTTGTTTTTGTTAGAAAAACATAACATAGCAACTCTTGTACAACCTAAGCACAGTGAAATTTTTGTAGTATTTTTAAAATCACTATGGTCAAAAGTTAGCTAATAGCATCTAGTTGGTGCACAATTTTTCTGATAATTTTTTAATGAATATTTAATTTTTTACTAATTTTCTAAGTGGGCACTTCTTGAAAAGTAGAATTTTGGCCGTGCTCCTGCTACAAATTTTTGAAAATAATTGATTTAAAAAAAAAAAAAAAAATTGTAGAATGAAGTCAAGTTTCTAAAAATGTAATTTATTTGAAATTTTGATGAATGGTTAATTTATAACAAAAAAAACACTAAACACTGCTTTTTGGCAAAAAAACAAACATACAAACAAAAGAAATTATGGATGAAAGACTTAACATTATCGAAAAGTGAAAAAAATTACATAGTTGGATAGCTAAGAGAGAACCTAACATTATCCATGTTTTTGATTTTGTCAATATTGAACTAGATGCAATCTTGATGGTGAGCACGAACTCGATTATGTGAAAAATTGTAGAATTTTCAAAAACACATCTCTGGCCTTGTTGGGAATGCCCTCCAAGCCTTTGGGTTGGTATTCCAAGGCAAATAATTTCACCTTTCTTTTTTGTTTTTAACGCGAAATAATGTGTGTGTTATAACATGCTCGTGTTATAATGCGAGCACGTTTTTTAAAAAAATTCATAAGTGGCCAAAAAATTGGTACCCAACTTCATGCACCCACCCCTTGCCTTATATAAAGTTTTGTAAAGTGTTATGAACCACTTTCACACTTTTCTAGGCTTGTCATTAATAATTGGGCTTTATTATGCTTTAATTGGCCCTATTTTTTATCCACAAGCCTCATTTATTGTATCTTTTCAAGGATAATCCCAACACCAATCAATACCCAACCATAAATCAGGTGTTCCTAACTTGTGTGACCCAGATTTAGTGATCTGGGACTCATTTTCCACCTTGGGCGAATGGGTCCCAAACCTATTTTTACACCTTTCTAAGCACTTTTGTTTTTTGGTCCCATACATCATGCCAGATGGGACTCATTCACCATCTTGGGCGAATGAGTCTCGTGTGGCCCAAAATTAAAATAAATTCAAACTTCCCTTGGGATTTTATCCTCCTAGATTTAATGTTGGCTTGTAGTGTTGTAATTTTGGGAATTCTTGCATAATTGAGTGTAAATATAAGGTTCTTTCACTCATATTTTCACCTAGCAATCAAGTGTTCACAAGATTATTCAAGAGAATTCAAGTTTATTCAAGAGCAGATTTTCCAGCATTTTAAAGCATTCTTCAAGCATCAATCATCATGTCAAATATTTCATGCATCGTGTTGTTTTAGAGCTAACAATTGTGGTGTAGGATTGTGTGATTCAAGCAAGAATTTCATTCAAAGATCAACATCAACCAGGCAAGAATCAAAATCTACATCCATTGCAGCACCTTATTGCTAGGGTGTGGTGAGTTGTAATATTATTATTTGTTCATTCATCATTCTCCATCCTTATTTAATTTCATTTCAAGGATTGATTTCCAAAACGGGGTTTGACCAAGGAAAACCCCTATCCACTAACCCCACAACATTTTTCCCTCTCCTTTGTATGTGATTTATAGGTCTAGGTTGTAGATTTCCTAAGGAGAAAGATTGGAGAAAAGTTGCAAATCATTCAAAGTTGTCAAAGTTTTCATCAAGCCTTGGAGAGCCTTGGGGAAGACCTATAAGTTCCAATTTAGATATTCAGATCCGAAAACCAATCAGGGAGGATAGAGTAGAAAGAGAAGAGAAAGATCAACCTTTGAAGCTTTACAAAAGCCTAACTAGACTAATTTTCTAGTTCTGGCGAATAAGTCCCAGCTCCAGTCAATTTTCAAGAATTTGCAGATTCAGATACCTATTTGTTAGAAACCTGTTCCTGCACATTTTCCCAGAAGTAGCAATGATTTTCCCAGCTTAGCGAATGAGTCCCACTTAGCAATAAAGCTAAAGTTTCCAATTTTCCATACCTCCATTCATTCATCTCTAGTTTCCCAGGTGCACACCTTCTTGTCTTTAGTTTTTTGTTTCATTTCATTCACTTTTATAGATCATTGTATTTGATTAAGTTTTACATTTCATCTTGCATTTCATTATCTTTTCCAAGTCTAAACTTGGTGGTGAACCCCCCATTAGATTATATTAAGCATGTAGAACAACCCTCTTGCAAGATCTCTTTTCTTTTTTCATTGAGATCTCAAGGGTTTGTTCTTGAGTGAAAGTTAGTGATAATTGTCCTTTCGAGGTCTTAAACCCTAAGAGAGGGAAGGAAAACAATTTCCACCTTTCAAGAGGTACACTCTACAACACTAAAAAAATAAGGCACAATAAGTCCATTTTATTAATAGCCCCCTAAACTTAATGTGAATATGTAAAATACATATTACAACACTAAATTAAGGCATAATTTAGTTTATTTTAATACTTAATTCCCAAATTAAGTGTAGAAAAGGGATACTTTTTCCAACACTACAATTTTTATCTATCAAGAGTATTGTTTAGGCTAATTTTACACTTTTTTTGTTATAAAAGAAATTGCAAAATCATTCATAGAATTGACTCACTTATAGGTTGAAAGTCAATTCTATTATTGGGGGATCTCATTTCCTAATGAAATAGATGAAAGATAGGATCGTTACACCCATTTTTCCCTTTTTATTTTTATTAAATTATTGGTGAACCCCTATTTTAATAAAAGGAACCTACTTTTCTATGTTTCACCTTTCCACTATGGGAATTTTTTTGTGCCGACCTTCCAAATTTGATGTGTATAGCCAACCTTCTAAATTTTTTTCAAGGTTGAGGATGGTATATATGAATTATGAGTTGATGGAGGATGCATGGGAGAAGTGTGTAATGCAAAGTGTTAAGATGTGAATTACAAAAGTGTGAAATATAGTAAGTGTTGTAATGCCTAAGACTACTAGAAGTATTGAGTAGAAATTGTCTACATTCTACAAAGAGAGTATGAATGTTCTGGTGAAGTAGTGGTGGAACTTTCATACTACTCTAAGATGGATTTCTCATTGTAACAATATTCTTTCTTCTTTTTAATCTAGAAATGAGACCTTTTCTTTTTAGGCAGTGAGTCCTCCAATAGTGAGCCTATTGTATTCAATGTTGCAATGACTTTATATTGTGAGCTAATCCTCATCGTTTTTTTTTCCTTCTTGGGTTTTCCACATAAATCTACTATTCTCATGTGTTTGGATGTATTTGCATTACTGTTTCTCATGTTTTCATTATGCTAATGCATGTTAATATTTTAAATGGTTGTTTAGGGTTTAAGGACTAATGAAGATTTGAATGTTAATGGGGGTTTTGATGTTTAATATACAACTGATTCACCCCCCCTCTCATTTATCTTGTGCATTCAACAATTAGTATCAGGGAAAGGTTCCTTAAAAGAAAGCTTAACTGCTTGAGGTAGATCTGGAATGGCACACAAGAAGCAGACTCCTTTGTTTGATGGATCTAATTATACATTATAGAAGACAAGGATGGAAGGTTTCCATATTTCTATAGGGTTTTGAGTTTGGAAATATGTTGAAAATGGATATACAATGCCTACAAATGGTTCGAGTATCGATGATTGAATCAAGGCACATGAGAACAATGGAAAAGAAAGGTATGATATTTTGGGTGGTCTTTTTAATTCAGAGCTTGTGAAATTTATGTGTATTAAAACTATTGGTGAAATTTGGAAAAATATGGAAAGTGTCTATTAAGGAGATGATAAGGTCAAGCAAGCAAAGATGCAAAATCTAAAGATCAAGTTTGAAAACCTAAGGACGAAACAAGATGAAGATATTACAAGCTACATGCATAGAGTGGACAAATTTTTCAAATCTATAAAAGGTCTTAGTGGAAATATAGATGAAGATGAGGTGGTAAAGAAGGTACTAAGAACTCTTAATAAATCCTATAGTCATAAAGTTTCTACTATTGAGGAAGTTCAAAATTTGAGTAATTATTCTAGAGATTAGTTGTTTGGTGCATTATGTTCTTTTGAATTGAGAGAGTTTGGTCCAAGTGATGTAAAAAAGGAGACTACTTTTAAAGTTGGCAAAGGATAGAAGAATGAGGAATCTAACCTAGGTGAATTTGATGAGTTAGAAGCAAACTTTGTGAGGAAATTGAAAAAGGGCACTAGAAAATACAAAGGTAAGTTACCTTTCAAATGCTTTAACTATGGAAATATTGGTCATTATGCTTCAAGATGTCATGTCAAAGATTCAAGAGATAGAACTAAGCAGAATAAAGGTAAATCAATTAAGAGAAGATATTATTTTAAAGAAGATGCCAGTATATCTAATGATGAATTTGATTATCCAGATGATGAAGATGATGAATTCTTGTTCATGGTTGTAAATTTTGGAGCTAATTTTGCTAACTCTAAGAGATGTAAGAAGGAAAGTTCTCTAGGATCAAGTCATAACTTTGGAGGAGAAATGGTGACTGATTTTCATGCTAGACAAGAGAAGAACAACTAGATCATTGACAGTAGATGCACAAATCACATGACAAATTATAAGAGTAAGTTTATTAAGCTTGAGAAGTTTGATGATGGTTTAGTTAAGTTTGGTGATGATACATTTGCTAAGATATGTGGAAAAGGTTCATTCAATTTTGATGGCAAGCATAGTACAAATGATGTTCTTTATGTTAAGGGTTTGTGGCATATTTTTTTGAGTGTAGGACAAATGTGTAGCAAAGGATATAATCTTCTGTTTCAAGGCAATGGTTGTGAGATTAGAAAATGATCTAAAATTGTGGTTGTAGTAAGAAGAAGGATAGATGGAAATGTTTATCAACTTAAGGGTGCAAATGGTTACTACTTTATGACTCAAATTAATGAAATTTTGCTATGGTATAGAAGAATCTTTCACATCAATTTTGATTGCCTAGTGAGAATTTGTTCAAATCAAGTTGTGAGAGATTTTAGGAAAATTACAAAGCCTATCAATGTTGTCTACAAGGAATGTTATATTGGGGAGCAAGCTAGAAAGAGTTTCAAAGTCAAAGGACAATCTATTATTAGTTCTTTGGAGTTGGTGCATATATATCTTTGTGGACCTACCAAAATTAGAAGTTTTTAAGGTGACAAGTATTTCATGCTATTGATTGATGATTACTCTAGAATGACTTGGGTTACTTTTCCCAAAGAAAAATTAGAAGCTTTAGATAATTTCAAGGCATTTAAAGTTATGGTAGAGAATGAAATGGATATGAAGATTAAATTTTTGAGATCTGATAGAGGTGAAGAGTTTACCTCTAATGATTTTAACACTTTTTGTGAAGATCATGGAATAAAGAAGCATTTGTTAGTTCCTAGGACTCCTCGGCATAATGGAATGGTTGAAAGGAATAATATGACTATTGAGGAAGCAACAAGGATAACGAAAAAAGAAGAAAACCAGATGGATGTCTATTGGCAAGAAGCAATTCATACTTTAGTGTACATAACAAAGCACAAGCAAGGACAAAAATTTCAAAAAATCCCTATGAGTTCTGGTATGGAAGAACCCCTACTGTGAAATAATTTAGAGTGTTTGGAAGAAAATGCTATATCAGAAGAGATGAAAAAAATTACAAAAGTTTGATGCGAGATCCGATGAAGGAATCTTCCTTGGATGTTCTATACGAAGCAAGGCTTACCGGTGTTACAACAAGAGGCTGAAAAATATTTTTGAAAGTGAAAGTGTTAAAGTGGATGAATACTTACACAAAATTTTAGTGATGATAGATGGATATGAATTAGAGGAGTCTGGTGGAACCCTCAAAAATTTTACTCATGTTCCACTTGTTCTATGATTTTTATTTGGTTTGTTGGTTATGGTTTTAGGTTTAGGGTTTAGGGTTTATCTTCCATTCATTCGAAAAAACCTAGCTTTACCTTTATTACTTATTTTCCAATTAACTCGGTGTTACTAGTTCTCAGTCACGTTAGTTTGGACTTATGTCATTGGATTCATCTAGTTGCCTAGTCTTGTTGGTCATCTCATCACTGGGAACATTATGCTTCAAAACTCTAAAAGGGTTTAATATTTATGCCTTCATCTAATGTCTATACCTTAGGTCTATATGTTCCCCATTCCCATTGACCTAGAAAGGTCCCCCTTTTGAAGTTACCAACCTTTTGCACATGTAGATTAGAGCTTTTAATGGAAGAAGTTGGATCTTCTAATTGCATCCTGACCATTCCCCACTTGATCACAACAATATAATATTCAATAAAAAATACCAATAGGCTGGCGGGCGGGTGGCACATATACTCTTTTGAGGAGGGGCCCATCATCCTTTGAAGGAAATGATCATCAAGCCTTAGTAGATCAACAATTATGATAGAATGTTATGGGTTAATCTAATCCCTTCCCCGCTAGGCTGTGGGATACCTACCAACACCTTTCATCTCTTAGTGGGGTAGCGGGGAGGTGCCACATAGCACAATCTAAGCCATCAAGGGAGCTATAATGAAGAAAGAAATATTTCAAAAATATTTTAGTATAATGTTAAGTAGTGGTAACTGTCAAGCTACTAAAAGGTTTATTTGAACACATGGTTGTATGCAAGGTAAGAAGTTATAATTTTGGTCATCCATCTGATCGAGGGATAAAAAATTGGGTGAATTACTTGAAAGGTTAAAGGCATACAAATTGGAGGTTTTAGATGTAATCTGGACCATTCCCTACTTGCCCCTTTCCATAAGATGTGTGTTGGTTAAATCCAATAGGAAAGCGGGTGAATGACACATGGACAACTTCAAAGTTCATAGAGATAGTGGAGCTCGAAGGATGGAATGAATCCACATGGAATAATTTGATTGGTTAGTGGAAAGGTTCATCTATGGTCAAATTTTCAAACTTTTTTGACTCAATCTAAGTTGTTCATCAAGCTATCACATTGCAAGATCAATGGATGGAATTTGAAGTTTGAAATTGAGGCTAAGAGAACCATTGTGGTTCACGCGAGTGAAGAGTAATGGTGGATAAGATGCTAAACTACTAGATTGATTGCTTTAACACCATAAAAACTTCTTTTCAAGCATAATTTCAATTCATTAAAGCATTCAAAGCAACTAAGGATTTCTCGTTGTGTGTTCAAGCTTGTTTGGCATCCAAAATTAAGGTTTCCAATAATGTACAAAGCTGTAAGTGAAAATCGATACCCTACGCTTCAATTGCTTGAAATTTTGTTGAAGGTGTACACTTAATCCTTCTGACATTTATATTTCTTGTCTTTTTTCATTTCTTTTCAGGTTTGGCATTCAAATTGCATGATAAAATTGTCAAATCCTACTTGTTGCTTTGCGTCAAACCCGTGCCCTAGTTGATGACCTTAGGTTTTCTATGTTCCTTACCCTAAATTGAGAAGAACCTTATTACCATGGCACCCCCATGAGCCCAAGCCTCAATATTAGAGGAAAATAAGAGACCCCTTTGTAAGGACCTCATTGATCAGTTATAACCATCCACAACTGATAAACCCAACGGTCAATGTATGTTCTAGGGCCCTCACATAAGAGATGGCATCATTGAAAAACAATCTACCATCAAAGATGCCACATTATCGTACACTGAATGAGAATAATACAATTATTGGTTTGACAATAGGAATTGTGGTATACCTATCTATAACCCTTGGAGATTGGAGATGGATAAACTAGTTGTGCCTAATGTTTACATGGATGTTGACCTCCTAATGGTAGTGGTAGCTAACTATGACCCAATTTATAGGGTTGTAAGGACTTATGATAGCATTGAGATGGTAAGGATTATCAAGGAGGAGATAGCTGAGGTTTTCAAGAAAAATGAATGGAGTGAGGACATGGTTAAAATTGATCAGAAGGCGCTGAGAGCTAAATATGAGAAACTAAGGACAAACTTCAAGGTCTCAATATTACAAAATTTCCTGGAAACTACAAAGGGAGGAGGGAAAATAATTCTAGGCCCATCTGATTAGGAGCCCTTCCCTATATATTACTTTGTGGAATATTTCCAAAGAACATTTTATTCCTTATGTCAGATCTTGGGATTTGATCCAACTATGAGCATGCATGTGGCTTCTATGTATATGGATTCCCATATTCAACATCCCACATGTAATATCCTTTATGACTTTGCATCCTATCTGGTAGAAATGATACATAAGGGTTTGGTTCCATTGAAGAATGGTGAAAATTGGGTAATATTCTGGTAGTATTCTTTTCTAATACACATGTTTCTTCACAAAGGAGCCAAATTCTTTGGAAAATATGACATTGGTTAGAACAAATGATAGATTTGACTTACCTATCCAATGTTGGACTCAACTGTTAGATAAAAAGGATCATGAGTCTAGCTTTGTGGTATTTGGAAACATTTTTTTCTCCAAAATGAAAAGGGCTTTGATCATGAATATTCCAAGGATCCCTACAAAACTGTGTGATTTCTTGAGGCTGAAGGAGAGGAGGCCTGATCTAAAAATTAAGCACAATTGGGGAGATGTGATCCCCTACCCAAGTTGTATAATTCTTAGGGTTTATGAAAAAAGTGTTGCACCCCATATACTTCCAAGGGTTGTGGCATTAAGAATTCTTTTTCTTGAAGAAATGTGGCAATTGGGAGATGTAGAAGACATCCATTTGCTCAACATGAGGAAGGGAACCTTTTTCCCAATATACACTGTGTTTTCTAACTAGGTCATGATTCAACTAGCATGGAGAGAAATTGTTGACATACTCAAACCATTTAGAATGAGTATGGTCAAAGTAAGGAACCATGACCATAATGGTTTCATGAGTTGGTTAAAGAACATGATTAGGAGTTCAAGGTTCACTCATATATTTCATTTTCTTGAAGATGTGATTAGAATTTTTTTTGATTTCCAAAAACATGATGGCAAGAAAATGAAGTGGATTGCATTTCCCAAATTGGAGAAGGAAATGCAGATAATGGATCCAAAAAATTTACCTCTTAAGTATATCAAAGATGAAACTTAGAAAATTGAATATGTGATTCAAAATTTTGAGTAGGTTGTAGGGAAGTTGAAAGAGGAAAGGATGATTCAAGAAAAAGGAAAAGCTATGGTAGGTGAGGAGAAAGGTAAGGGGAAAGCTCTTGAGATAAAGGAAAGACCTACTTATCAACCTCCAAAGTAAATAATAGTGTTTACAAAGAGGAAGGACACTGTGAAGAAGAAACAAACAGTACCCACACCTACTCAATTAGAGGGGTCAAGAGTTACTTCACCTACACATGAATTTACACCATTATCTCCTCCAAGATCTATTGCTCCAAAAGTTCCTAAACTCTATCATCACCACCAAGGAAACCACCTCCAAAGAAGCATAGAATAGAATCAATTAGTTGGTGGATTATCTTGAAGACTCCAATGATGATATAATTATTATTGAAGAGGAAATGCATTAGGGTATTCCTTCTCCCCCTAGGGAGACAGTGCAACAACATATGGGCCTCAAATTGAGCAAGGTGGACTTAACTGGTATGAACAATATAGATGATATTAGAGAACAAACATGTAAAAAATTTATAGATGATGATTCAATTGTTAAGTCATCTACTTTCATGGAGTTTGCATGGAGGTAAAAGAGGGAGGAATATGTTGAAAAAATTGCCAAGAAAAGGAGCTTGAACCCTCAATTTCCAAATAAATTAATTGAAGCCCAAGTTAGACAAGAAACAAGGGAAAGTTTTCAGAACGTCACAACTCAAGAGGGAAGAGAATTGGTAAGAAAGAGTGGTCTTCTTTTACTACCAGAGAGGAATTTTTCTTTTGTTGTCACTTTTGACACAATAAGGAGACATGACAAACCATTTTACACTACAGAGGAGGAGGCAAAAAATGATTTATAGGGGCTTTCTTTTAGTGAAAAATGGGAAACACTAGCAATTTGCACCCTAGCCCCAAATACAAAGAATCCTCCAGTTGCAGAGCCAACTATAGACTTCAGGGGAGGAACAACTATCAAGAGGGTTTCAAATACCCCTGCAATTAAGGCAACTACTATGTCTGTGAATTTAGCTCAGTTTACAAAGACAATAGTGGAATTTGTGACTGTAGAAAGAGATTGGTTAAGAAACAAGTATAATGACATGTTGGTTGAGTACAACAAGGGTCAACAAAGAGTTGTAGAATTGCAAACAAAAATTGCATTATTGAAAGAACATATGAAAACAATCCAAACCAATGTACCAATGAAAACTAACTTTATTGTTCCCCCATCACCTAAAGAGAAAATTCCATCTTCCCCTGTTCCTCCTCTAGAAGTTTCATTCATAATTGTGCCATATAATTTATGGAATGCACCAATTTCATTTTTGGAACCAAGGACTTCAAATGGACCCTCATCTAAGGAAGTCACAAAAGAAGATTTGATTGAGCAACTCAAAGTTTATGAGGAGAAGAGTCAACATCTTGACAAATTAATCCATTCAAGAAACCTCAAGATTGTGATAGTGGTACTTGAGCATCTGAACAGGGGATAGAAAGACAATTAATTAGCATCCATTCAAACTAATCCATGCTTAATTCCATAAGAAATTTTGATAGGGATAAAGAAGTGGCTATCCCAGTAATGGAAAGATGGAGCCCAAGACCACAAATATTGAGGGATATGGCCATTGGGTCCATGCATGATACAAATAAACCTCCTAACCTTCTCCCAACCCTTAGGTTTATAACTAAGATGAAAGATTCCTAAGGGTTAATTGAGCCTCTAGAAGTGAAAGTCAGGGAATTAGTGTAGAATTTTGATGACTAGAGTTTCAGTTTGCTTCTAGATATTTTAAGTGAGAATGGCGAGGTTATGTCTCTACAAGAATGGAAGGATCAGGCCATTAAGGTGATGGCAACTCAAGCATCCTTAATTTGTGATGGAGTTGACATGGACATGTTAAAGAATTGTATGGACATGCTCACTCATATAGGTATCTTCCTGGAAGAATTTGATGAAAAGGAAAATCAGGTGGTGGTCAAATACAACCCATACAGAAAAAAGGTAGATAAGATTATGGGGTTTGATTGGCTTACTGAGGAATACTTTGAGCTACGGAAGTCCAAGTATGTTGTCATCTTAGACATATAGGCTACTGTAGTGGTGAGGTGGTGACTAAATTTTTGTTGATGGTTTGCAATAATGAATATTATAGTAAGGGAGATATAATACATGGCCTAGAATTGGTACAAATTAGGCCTTAGATACAACAATGTTAAAATATTGTATTCTCTCCAATTTAAAATTGATGACAAAGATTGTAGACATGGAGATACTTTGGATTTTTCTTCTTTCTTTATTTCATGATTTTCTTCTTCAAGGCTTGGAGCACATGGAAATAATGTTGTTGCTCATGGAAAGAGTATCTACACTGACTAAAGTTCCTTTTGGAGGGTAGGAGGTATCTTCATCAATGAATTAGGAACAACTTTTGTCTCATGTTGATAATTTCCCCCTGGTTTTACAAATATAACTGCCTTTGTTTGTAAATTGGAATGCTAAATGAATACTTAACATGTGTACATTCTAGCCCAAGCCCTTTTTTTCTCCTTTGTTTCTATAAGAAGGAATTCAGGGCCAAATATACAGGTTGTTGATTGATCTTCTGAGGAAAAATTTTGCAAAGGAAAATACGTAAAACAATCCAAAGTTTTTATTTCCGATTTTGAGTCTTTCTATGCAATTATATATTTTTATAATAGTACTAGCATTTGAAAATGGACAATGGTGTAAGTTCAAAGCCATTTCTCTCCTGGTGTATTCATTATATGAGCTATTAATAAGATAATCAAGGGTTATTTTGTTGTTCTTCATTGCGTTTCAATAAATGTATGGATTTATCTTTGTTTTAATTCAAAGAATTGATTAAATTGCTTGGATGAATCCATAAGTTTATGTAATTTGAGGATCATGATATGTTAAGGAGTTCTAGTTTCAGATATTAAGGTATAATGTTGTAATGCAGTATTGTAGGAGATTTATGATGCTAAATATTAAGTTTTTGTCCAATTAGATTTGTGTTGAGATTGACTCCCTACCCTAGGATAAGGCACTGATGTGAGTTTTTTGTTTGTAATATAGTTTTCTTGATCATTAATCAGCGATACATTCAAATCATTAAACTCTTACAATTCTTGTTGAAATATATGTCAAATTGGAATATTTGTGCTCTATTGCTTTTGAAACAATTAATATGTAAATGATTGGCCAAATCTTTACATTTATTAGATTGTCAAAGCATTTTGATATAGAGCTATCTATTATTTCACAATGTATATGATTAGTTGGCATAGAGGATCATAAAATACATTGTGGGATCACCCTCCTAGGTTTTAGAAAGCCCAAAGTGTAGGAAAAAATCCTTACAATCTTTCACTCGTTCGTTGGCCAGTCCTTCATAGTTATTTACCATTGAATTTTGAAAATTCATAGATAACTTTTGAAACACACTTGGTTATTTAAAAATGCCAATAGATTGGTGACTCTACTGGGGAACAAGCTTATGAAAAGTATCTAGTTGAAGATAAAATGTGTAGAGTCTTATATTTTTCAAATATGTGTTTATCCATAAAGAATTCTATTAAATTAACCCACCATTTGTTAGAATAAGGTCTGTTTATCAAAGCTTCAAGAAAAATAAGTTGTCCTTTGTCAAATTTCGATTAAGCTATCGAATTTCTTTCTCAATAGTCTCTGTGTATGTGAAATCCTACAACTCTGTTTAATACTCATAAATATTTTCAATTCCCATCAAGTTGTGGGTGGTGACTATGAGTCTTTGTGCCAGTGCATAAGTATTCATTCAAAGAACATGGAAAGAACAGAAGAGGAAGTGACAAAGAAGAAAATGAGAGGAACCAAAAGCAACATGAAGAAACATCTTGAGAGGAAACTTGAAGAGGATCTTCCTCGCAAGCCTGAGCTATCATGGAAGAAAAAAAATGCTCAAACAAGTAATTATACTAATCCTCCAGTACTTGAAGCATCTAATTCTACTAAAGTTGTTTAAGATGAAGAGTTGCATAGGTATGGCATGCCCCATGATAAGAAAGAAGTCCTTGCTACAAGTTTACCTACTACTACTGCTAGCCAACCTACCCCTAATCCCAAAGTTTCATCCAAATTAGTTAGCCAAAAAGGCTAATCCTAGGACTAATTATGTTTTCAATGAGTACAACTTCAATCCTAGATGAAAATTTAGAGATAGGACTCCTAATCCTCCCACACAAAAGGAACTAATTAACCTTACCAACTATACTCTTGAAAATTTTTGAGGATGAGGTCACCCTTGAAGATCTTGAAGAGGTGATAAAGGATATCACAAAGCTTCAAGAAGAGGCATTAAGACTTGCTGATTTGACAATGAAACAATGTAAGGAAAGAGAAAAAAATAATGGTTACCACAATCCAAAGGGATGAGTTGAGAAAGAGAGTAGAATCTCTAAGAGAAATGGTAGATGAGGATCCATTTCCTAAGGATGAAAATGAAATGGTTGTTAGAGAGATTGTAGTTCAAGTAAAATTGAATGCTCTTATTGGAACATCTACAACTAGTACTTACGCTAGTTCCATTATGACAACTAAAGCCTCAAACCCTTCTATTGTTATACTGAAGTCAAAACCTATAAATATAGGGAAGAAACCTATAGATTAGCCTAAGAAATTCATCCCAAAATCAAACCTAGGTGTATCCATTGCAAATACTCATACCACTAATGCTCAAAATATTTTTATCCTCTCAAATGCACCCCATGGACCTAAAATCTTAAGGTTGAAATTGTTCAATGAAAACTTGCAGAAGCAATTGGATAAAATGAAAATTGAAGCCTCAAATGCTGAGATAGAGAGGAAAATTGCTTTCCTTCAAACTTCTATCTCAGATCCTCGGCCTTCTAGTTCTAATCACTCTATCCATGTCTCCCAGCCCCAAAATAATCAGTCTAGTGGACATATTCTACATAGAGGTGGTGGTGGAAATAGAAATAAACAATCTGGAAACCAGGATGTTGGTGGGAGTGCAGGAGGAGGAAACAATGGAAATAATGGAGCAAGAGATGGAACTGATAACACATAATCTAGAGGCCAATGTGGTGGCGAGCCTCATAATAATCAGAATGATCAATTTACTAGAAGGCCTATACAACTAAATAGATATAGGCATCTATGCTTTGATAGAATTTATGGTTATCCAAACCCTATTCCTGATGACATTAGAACTGTATTGGTTAGATTTTCTAGTAACAATGCCATTAGTGGAGAAGATCATTTGAAGTATTTTGATAACATGATGGATGAATTTGAGGTTAACTTTGAGGATGTAATGATGAAATTATTTATACAATCACTCATTGAGGATGCTAGGGAATGGTATAGAGCTCTACCTACAAGAAGCATTAGATCATGGGAGGAATTTAAAAGGATGTTCAAGGAATAGTATGTAGATAAAACTAATCCAAGGATCATGTTGAATGAATTCTACAACATCTCCAAAGGGTCAAATGAAATGCTTTTTTGATTCCAATGCTAGATTTCATAAGGAAATGAATAGGTTGCCCCATAATTTGAGACCAAATGATGATACTTTCTTGGTCACTTATTACAATGCTTTTGAAGCTAAAATGATCTATCATTTGAGAGATAAGAACCCTTAGAACTTGAGGGAGGCTTTCAAGACTACACAAAATATTGAAAGCAATAAGAGAGCATTAGGAAAGGTGGGAAGAATGGATGATGTAAAAATACTAAAGAATTCAAAGCATGACAAAGGATCTGCAAACAAGGCCTCTTCTATTGAACAAAAAATGGATTTTTTTTTTAATTCTATAGATCTTGTGAATAATATATTGGATAAGCATGAAAAGGGGATTGAAAATGAGAAGCCTCATTTTTGGAAAAATGAAAATCCCCCAAGACTCCAAGATTACCCTTACAAAACTAATTGGTAAAATGGAAAGTCAATCCACACTAATCATAAAAATACACAAGATTAGGTCACACCTAATACTTTGCAAAAACACTGCAAATTTTGTTGATGAGACTCCTTGGTGTATGGTTTTTTAGTTACCTCACTCTTCTCTCTAATGTGTAGTTGTAAAATTGGTGGAAGTTGGGCGAGGTGCAATAGAGTATTATGATCATTCTCATGAAAATGATGTTGAAGTTAATGTGATTATGAGCAGGTCTACTTTTACTAGTAATGATTGCTCATCTGATGAGGATTCTCATGAACTTGATGTTTATAGTCAAAGGAAAAGAGCCAGTGCATATCACCGAAAAGTTCTCTCTAATGAAGGGAATGACGATGATCATGATGTGTGCACATTGGAGACAACTGAAGATGATGTATCCTTAAGAAGGCCCTCAAATGAGGAAATTTCAACGCTGACAGTAGCTTTGGAAGTGCACACAAGAGGCTCTTACCACCTAAGAAATAAAATGGTAGGTGGAGATCAAGGTAAGGCTAGTAGCCTCTTCATCAAGGAGTAGAGTACAAAAATAATAATTAAAGGTTGAGAAAACAGTGGATGAGGCTAAAGAAAAGGAAGAAAAGAGGGACAAAATTTTGGCAAAGAAGATTGAAAAACCAAAGGTTAATGGAGAATTCATATCTCCTACTATGAAGGTGAAGACACAAAATAAAAATTTTGACCTTGAGAAGAAGGAAGCCAAGAATAAGGTTGAAGTGAAGAGTGAACAAAAAAATGAGAACAACACTGAACAAGGTATGATACCAATCAATGTACCTAAATATACTCCTTTTGATATGTTTCATTTACTTTCACAAGTATAGGTTTATGTCCCCTTTCTTGAAATGATGAGGATTCAGGAGCATAAAGAAAAGGTAGTAACCCCTATATTTGGTGCTACTACAACCTATAATGAGGAAGTGGTGTCTATTCCACCCAACAAGAGTGCTAAAGAATTGAAATAAATGGAGGTTGAAGGGGTAATTACCAAAATCCCTCAAATTTAATTGGTAAATACAATAACTTCCTATCCTTGTAAGATAGACCCATTTTTTTGTAACTTTGATCATTGATGGAAAGTTCCTGAAGAACTGTATAATAGATTTAGGACCCTCTTCCAACATTATGTCAATCAAAATCACGAAGGAGAATGGATTGAAGATAGATAGTTCCCATGGAAATTTTTATGCTATGGATTATAGAGAAGACCCTATAATTGGGGTGATTAAGGAACTCCCATACAAATTAGCTACTTTTCTATAAAAGAAATTCAAAATGAGTGTAACAGTGGTAGACATTCCACAAAATTATGGAATGTTGTTGTCATGAAGATGGAGTGCCTCCATGGGGGTTAGTATGAAGTGTGATATGTATTTTGATACTTTCCCAATTGATGGTAAAGACATTAAACTGATTAGGGAATCAAGAGTGCCACACATGATTGAGCTTGCTCCTGAAGATGATAGAATTCACTTTGTTGACATTGGCATCAATGATTTCAGAATAGAAGAGTTACTAGGGGAAAATGACAAACAACCTGCACTTATTGAAATAAAGGTGACAAAATTGTTGAATAACAATGATCTTTGGACCATGCAGTTTGATGGTGCATGCTCCAATGGTGTAGGTGCACCTAAGCATATGATGTTCATCAATGGTGATCAATAGGTCAAGAGTAGGTGTTGAGGTCATTTAGTATTAGAAATAGTATGTTTTCATTAAAGAAGGTCTAAATAGACCATTCATTATGTATTCAAGAGGTTTTTGAGTCATTTATGTCTAGGTGTTAAAAGTTGCACAAAATTGTAAGTGTTGTTAGGAAAAATTAACAAAATATAACTTTAGGGAATGTGAACAGTCTTAGAAGTTTAAAAAATAGTTATGAATGTTGGGTAGTTGGTTTTTTAATTGAAAATTTATTTAAAGGCCTTCAAAGAATCGAACAAGGTTGTTGGTTGCTATATTGAAGCATTCAAATCAATAAACAACATTTCTTCTACATTTTTTTTTTGTGTTTTCAGAACTTCTCCTATTTTGTATGGCCCATACAAAATATATGATGCTTTTAAATCTTTTTTGAATCATATTAGCATGTATTATCTCTTATTCCCATCCATTTTGAGAGTCTAGAACTCAATTTTGTGGAAGATTTGTTTAAATTTCTGTAGTAGCCTTGTTTTAACAGTTTTGAAGGGTTGAAGGGTCGTTAAAATGGGAAAACAACCCATTCCATTGTTTGTGCCTACTTTTTCTCATGGAATGGGTCAATAACTCTAATTTTAGTGTTTCAATATTTTGGTAGGTTGTGGGATTGAGTTGTTTAAATTTAGATGATGCCCTAGGGCTTGGCATTGTCTTTTTCTTATGAAAATGGTGGTTTTGAGAAGGGATTTGTCCAATTGTTAATGGAAAGGATCTTTTAATGGTTTAAGGAGTATCTACAGACCTATTAGAGAATATTAGATGTATTGTTGAAGTTTGATAAGCCTGATTGATGGTAGATTCAATAAAACCCTAGGTTTTTGCATGTAATTAGAGGGTTTCATGGTTCAGCAATATAAAGGTCTTGAATCAGGGAAATAATGGTGGAATCTATGGTTTGGGAACACAATTAAAATCTATTAGTTGATTTTTAGTGAAGAACAATTGTTTAGGAGCGACCTCGTTTGTCAATTTGGGCTAATTAGTGTCCTAAAAATAGGGCAGTCTAAAGGTTTTCTATTTTGTGTCAAAGAAATCTTGGTGAATCTATTGAGATGTTGTGTGGGGTTATGTTGTGAGTCTCAAAGGGTGTTTAGAAGGTATTTTAAATGCCTTCTTTAAAATATATTGTGTAAATTTGAGTCTTGAAGGCTAGAAGCCTCTAGTGGTGTCTTAAGGGACAATTGGTTGTTTGTCTATTCGAGGGCAGATTTCCTTGTTTGAGTTGGAAAATTTTGAGTTGGATAGTGAGTATCAACCACCTTGATTGCATCATCCAAGGAAGGATTGGGTGCAAGGATAATATTGGTTTCACCTAGTGGAAAGACATTCAATTTTTCTTTCACTTTGTCATTTGTTCGTACAAATACAGTGGCATAGTATGAGGCTTTGTTGTTGTAGACACTAAAAAATGTCTCGAGTCATATCATACACTTGAATCAGGTATATTAACATTATTTCCTCTTGAAACCCATCCTCCTTTCACTTAATTAATTAAATTAGCCTAGCTCTTTAATTATTTGCATCATTTGCATCTATTAACCTAATTCATTTAATCGGGTTAATTCCTCCCTTTCACGCTAACATTTAATCTCATTAAATTAAATAAATCAAACTATTTAATTTAATTCCCTAAGTCTTCTTATTTAACTAAATAACCCTAAGTTATTTAATTTAATGTCATTTCAACTTTCCCCCCTTTCATTAAATCATTTAATTTAGTGAATATTTCTTCTAAATCCCCTAATTGCATGATTAAACCCTTGTTTAATTAGCAATTATCTAATTAATCTAATTCCTCCCACTTGCAAGGGAATATTCCTCCTTTGCACATTCCTCCAAGAGTGGAATATTCCCATGGAATACTCCTTACCCTTTTTCATAATTAAACTTTGTTTTAATTTGAAAAATATCTTTTTCCTCAACCATGAGCATATTCCAAAGAATATTCTCTTTCCTCCAATCATTTGAAAAAGGGAATATTCTCACTTAGCTTCATATGCTAATTAACATGTGACTTCTTGTACAAGTTAACTTTTGACCTCTTATATAGGTCAAAAGTGTGCTTGTTTGGAAGGAATGAGAACCCTTGATTAAATCTCATCTTGCATTCTAACCCATTGATGAGAATCCATGATCCGTGCCTCCAATTTCCTCCATCCTTGACCGTTGATTAGATTTTTCAATCTAAACCCTTGATTTCTCATTTTCTTTCATATAAATAAAAAACTATTTGGAGACAAATAGATCCATCTTTTTTAGATAAAACTTATGGTGTTGAAATCACTCACACTCACACTCATTTTTAACTCACATTTAGCATATTTTAGTTGCATAAATAGCTTAGCTTCCATTAATGGATTCCTTAATGCATCCATTTAGCTAATTAGATAATTAGGGTTTGAATATTTTTAGTTTAAATCTCATTTATATTAGCTTAGCAATTGCATATCTGAATCAATTTAGCATAAATCATTTAGATTAGCTTTTGCATCATACTTATTTGAGCATAAATAATGTTTTCAATCACATCTCACAACCGTTTCATTTATTCTCCTCAATAGAATTGATTGAAACAAGCTCACGGATCATGGGATTGGGAAAGGGTCGCCATTCCACATCAATGTGTCACCACTCCTAAAATGGGATAAGTTTCAAATGGGTTAGAATAGACATTTTAAACATTTTCATAATTTAGAATGCTTTATTTTAATAAATTTTTAATTTAACTTCAATTTGATTTATTCTATTTAGATTGAGTATTAGTGGCATGAATGTTAAACAGGTGCAGGACAATTGAGAGCGGGGGGGTGAATCAGTTGTCATAGAATTCAAAACTTGAAACTTCAACACTTTCAATTCCATAACCACACAATTTTGTTATTAAGTAAAGTCATGTAACACAAATAACAAAAAGTAAATCAACACAATGAACACTAGATTTTTATCGGGAAAAACCAATGAGGGAAAACCATGGTGAGGGTTAACTCACAATATAAAATATTATAAAATAGAGCTCACTGCCAAGGGCTCACTACCCAAAAGAGGACTCACTGTCCAAGTACAAAGGCTCACTACCTACAAAAAGGACTCACTATCCAATAGGGAGGCTCACTGCCTACAAATACAAAAGAGAACAAAAAGATCCATGACAACAATTAATACACATTTGCAACTTCCAACATAATGAAGTACTGCTATCTCAACTCACTCACACACACACTTCTGTTCTTATGATTTGTGGCTTAATTTCATCAATTTGCATCACACTATCATACAATTCTTCATAATTCGGCTTACTTTTATACCATCCTCAACCTTAGAAACTTTCTCCAAGGTCGGCCACATATACCTCATTTCATAAATTCAAATTAGGTCGGCGACTCAAAATTCCCATGGTGGAAAGGAATAAGAGTGGACCAATAAAAAATTTATCAAAGACCAAAAATAATGTCTTGAATCAACCACACGCTTCCTCAAATTAATTTTATTCTTTGAATGAAGTGTAAACACCAAGTTGACCAAACCTAATGAAAACACAAATGAACATTGATGTACACACTTCCCAACAAGAAGATGACATGAAAATTCCACAACATGCTGCATTAAGCACAATAACAAATATTAGAATTCTCCAAATACATCCACAACAAGTGAAACAAACTTCAAACACAGAACACCTTTCACTAGTCCATCTAGACTATACAAACTCACACTGAAACACTAAAACATGCCTTCGAGATCACCAAACTTCAAATCTCTTTACCAAGGCACACAAAATAAATTCACAAGACATATCCCAGATGCACAAGATCTAAAACGAAACAACAGAGGAGCGCAGATTTCTCCCAGTCAATAGAAGACCAACTCTGCTAGAAAAGTTCACATACCAGTGAACATAACTTTCACATACCATCACACCAAAAGCTAAAACTTAGGATATCTCACCAAGAAACCACCATTATTAAATATTTAGATCTGCACAAGCATAGGATCAATATAGGAGAAACGTGGAGCACATACCAGAGCACATTCATAACAAATTCATCACTCTGACTTTCTCTTCTTTATTAATTTTCTCAAAAGCACTTGGAAACTCATCAACACAACACATATGAAATGACATAAAGATAGCTCCAAGTACTCACAACATCTTAGAATCATCTCAGTTATATATGTACAATCTATAACATACTAAACTTTGTTGACGTCAATGACAACATTAATGAAAACACCACCAGACTAGCTCATATTTGCAACAATGAATACACTTCAATTCTTCATGGATCAAGAATAATCATCCCATACTAATATCCACAATCACATTTTGGTGCTAGAAGGAGGGAAAATCGATCAAATTTAATCAATTTCTATCTTGAATTTTGTTCCTTTTGACTTTTGTAGGATAGAGCGATGCCCAACTCAATTTCAATGACACACTTTTCAAGGCATCACCATATAGTGATGATATCTTAATCTGAAACAACGATGCCTATTAAATACACCAACATTGATTAAAAAATGGTGATGCTAATAATTTTCTAGAAGTATTAAAATTTGAAAATGGCAATGCTTGACCAAATTGTGACACTATCGTGCTTACTATTTTCTCTGTGAAGAGATGCCCAAATTTACTAGAGCAACATTGTTGTGTACAGTGACACCCTACTTTGGTAAGAAATTTAGCGATCATTTTTCAGCATGTGTTTTAATTTTTTTAATTTTTCAAATTAAAAACATGCTTCTAACATTGTTCTGGTGGTTAGACTAACAAGGTTTTGCAGGTTGGATGACACAAAGCTAGAGTGAAGAAGCATTCTCTTCTTAATATTTTATGATTATAACAAGCGTTTGATGCTTTGGGGCAATTATAACCTAATTTATTATTCTTTTTACTTTATCCTCTAGGACCTCACAAAATTTCATTTGGGTTTCAAACGAATGCTCAAACGAAATTAAAATTGAACCCTCATTTTATCATTGTCTTTTGGGTTTTAAAATTGAACAAGGCAACTTAACATTTTGTTTGGTGCATAAAATGAATTTATCTTAGCTTTAGTTGGTAAAATGAATCATTGTTTACTTTTTTGTGACACTTGTAATGTGTATCCAATCCCCTTGCACTTCATGTGATCTTGGGTGAAGAGAAACACTCCAAGTGTACTTTGTTGTTTGTGTGCACTTATATAGTACGTATCCAATCCCCTTGCACTTCTTGTGATCTTGGATGAAGAGAAATACTTAAGTACACTTTTATGCTTTGTGTCACCCTTAAGACAGGACTTACTATGAGACACACCCCGCAATGGGGAACTCATAGGAAAGTTCTTGTAAGCATGTTTACTAGTGGGCTATATTAAACGTTGGAAAATCATGAGAAAGTAACTTCTATCCTAGACTGTATAACATACTACACCTAGTACCATGCCTTAGGTGGAATGGGAATGGTAGTAAGAGCCTTAAGTGGAAAAGTAGGTGTGTATACGATTGGGTGTTCTCAGTTTGTTACTAATAACCAAACTATTTAGTTACCAAAAATCCTTTTAATGCATGTTAGTGCAAGAATAGTCATTCTGAAGCCACCCCACATTTGTACTATTCATTGTTGAAACAAAAAAATCCTTAAGATCTTAGGATCTTCAGGATTTTGAGATTTTGTGCTCCTAAGAAGTGTGTGTCGTGGAGGGGAGCTAGTGTCACCAAATCTCTAACTGTTCACAATGTTTAGTGTTTGGAGAAATCTGAGTGGGGACTCAACAAGTATGGCCATTTCAAACCTAGGATTGTAAATGATTGTGAGTCAGTTTGATACATTGCTTTGTTCCAAAATGTTACAAACAAACATTCACTATCTTCCTCAAAATTTCAAACACTTTGTCTTAAATATGGATACCTTTTGAAATAGCCTTGATATTACTGCTTGTCCTAAGGATTTCTATCCTTAGAGATTTCTAAATATCTTTGCTTATATCTCAATCCATATTTTCCAAAGACAACATAGGCAATTATGGATTCAACCTCATAATTCTCACAAAATGGACATTCTGAAAGTTATTATGATTTTGACATAAACATTTAGTTTGAATATTTAATCAAGACAAGTGTTTGTGTTAAAATAAATTCACTTAAGCAAGAAAATTGACAATTTGAACCCCACATGACTATTTGGAGATTGATTTCTCCTATTGAACAACATGAACTTGAAGGTGCTATCATTCAACCAAACTTTGAAGTCAGTAACGAAGAACAAACTGATATCATTAGTAGTTGGAGAAGCTTCACTTTTGAAACAAAAGAAACACCTACCTAGTGGAGAAACACAACAATAATCTTAGAAGAAGAAGAGGAACAAGTTGATATTGAGGCTAGAAGGCCCATACTACCACCACCTGTGTGGCAATAAATATCCTCCTTTCTTCCATAAATTTAAACTTTTTAAAATGATCTCACGCAAAGTCAAGATCCCCAAAGTAAGGTCTATAGGTTGTTATTTAAAACTTAGGAATCTTAGTCCAAAATCTCTCAAGAAATACCTTTTGGCACTTCACGAAACTAGAACTAGGCTGGTACACAACTTCTACAAATGTGCTTCAAGGAACAATCCAAACTTGTACTCCTATTATAGTCAGAACCCTGGTCTTTTTCAAAAATTTGAACTTCTCTAAGTCATTGGGACTTTAGGGTTTGAAAACATTAGAGGTATAGCATGTTTCTCATTACCTTGGTCTTTTCAAACTAAGGTTCACTTTAGGTCAACATTGGGTCAAATATTTCATCCACCCCTTCATCAAAAGCATCTTTAACTTCACCAAACTTTGCAAAATAATTGAATACATCAACACTTTTTGGCTTAGACATCAATCAACCCAAACCTTAAGTTAACTAATTTGAATTTGAAATGGATCCTTTTCCACATGCATTTTGTTGAGTTAGTTATCATCTTTGAACTAGTCTATTTTGAAGGTCATGAGTCTACCCTAAATATTTCCAAGTTCATAAACATCCTTTACCCTAACATCAAAACATCAAACTTAAGTCAAAAATTTTGTCCCAAACCGTTTGCAAAAGATCACTCTTCACATCACCCATCTTTTCATCCCCCACTATCATCATTGCTCCAAAAAGACTTAGAGCGTCCCTTTTACCTAGATTTGAGCCAACTAGAGAGTTCAAACATTACAAATCACAATAAAATTCTCCCAAAGATGACACAAAATTTATGGTAAAGATGATGTCACAACAAGAGAGAATCATGGAGAAAACCAAAGTCACATTTACCTCAAGTGATCCAAATCTGCTAGAATTTGATTTGAGAAGTCAAGTTACCCTATCACAACAATCTTCATCACCATCAAGACCATATGAGATAGAAGACATTACAAACAATCCATTTGAACTCACTAGGGAGGAAATCATGGAATATCAATCCTTTGAAAACATAGCTCCTATATCCCCATCATTTGTTACACAAAATTTGACACAAGGATTCACCACTCCATCACTAGGGCTAAATCAAACACATGTTCCTAATCTTGCAACAAGCCTTGCTACGAAATTTTTCCATACTCTTCCATTTAAAAGCAACACACTTGTGGGAACCCTTGAAACCAACCCTCCATCTCACACGACTACTTGGACACCTACCTTTGGTGCTCCTCCCATTCTTGAAGATCCCAAACATCCATACAAACGTCTTGACCTTCATTACTCCATAATGAACTCCACATATCGAGGACATCCCTCTTCATCCATGCCCATGTGTACCACATGTCTGACCAACATCACGTGAAGTAGTGTGGACCAAGTGTCTCAAAAAAACATGCAAGTGCATGTCAATATCATACCACAGTGTCAACCATTAATGCAGATAGGGACATATTTACCCAATCCTCCAATTGGTTCATCCATACCATTGGTTTCATAAAACAAATCCATCCCGTCCATTACCAAATCATCTCAAAATGATCCCTTGATAATGAATCCCACCAACATGGGTAATACGTTGTCTACATCCCTAACACAAGGGAATCCTCAAGACATCGGGCAAGGAAATTTTTTTAAATAATGGAATCAAGGTCCTAGTGTGTCATTCCCATCACACAATCTAATGGCACCATCCTCATCTTTTCCTACAATCCCCTTTACCATGCAAAATCAAATGGGATCTCAAACATACATTCCTCCACCTCAATCTACTATCTTACAAGGAATATTGAACCAAGGGAACCCCCAACCTCTCATCACTAATTTGCTACCCACTCACAACGTCACCACTCAAAACACATCACAAATGTCCCAACAACCACCTAATCCTACATTACAAGTGCATTCCTTAGCCCTACAACAAGCACAACAAGCTTATCAGTAAGCCATACAACAATAGCAACAACAACAAGCAACCCTAGTTGCACAACAACAACAGTAACAATAACAAGCATCCTTAGAAGCACAACAACAACAAGCATCCTTAGTAGCACAACAACAAGCAACCTTAGCAAAATGGGAACAACAAAAAGTAACCTTAGTAGCACAATAACAACAATAGACCCAACAACAAGCCCTTGTTGTACAACAAAAACATCAAGCCTTACTAGCTCAACAGTATTCCCAACAACAACAACAACTAGGTTCCTATTATAACCCTCAATTGAACATCATCAATACAAATTTGTTAGGAACATATACATCAATACCCTAATCATCTTCACAAAATCCTACACCACCATACACCCCATACAACACATCCTCATCAAAATCTCACATACAACTTATCCATCATCCCACCTTATATTCATCCACCAAACCCATAAGATGATCTAGCATCACAATTTAAGGCAATTTTACAAGAAATGTAGGACCTTCGAATGGGAAAGACAAAGAATCCCCATATGTAGAACCTATGTCCTTATCCATTCGATCGAAACATAGAAATGGTACCATTCCCTTCCAATTTTGAAATCCCCAAATTTGATAAATACAAAGAGAGAAGAAGTCCTATGGACCATGCTAAATAATTTCATGTCATGTGTATCGAGGTGGCCTACAATGATTCATATTTAATGCACCTCTTCCCTCAAAGTTTAGTAGGTCCTACCATTGATTGATTTTATCATCTACCTCTTAGTATCAAAACATTTCAAGAAATTATTGATAAATTCATCAATCACTTCTCCTTTAATCTTGACATGGACGCCATTCTAGAGGAATTGTACACTCTCAGACAAAACAAAGGAGAAAAATTCCCCAATTTCTTGCAATGGTGGAGGAAAAGAGCTAGTAAGGGCAGGTGGCCTCTTCTCGATGAATAGCAAGTGGGAATCATCATCGCAAATCTAGATCCCAATCTATCCTTCCACTTAAAAATGTAGTGCATCACATCTTATGACGAGATTTTCCCTAGAGCCCTTAACATCAAGAGAGCTCTAATCTTGCAGGGGAATACTAAATTTTACAAAGACAACCGCCCATCAACTAGTTCAAATGACAAGCCTCATGTTTGGGCTAATAACAAGAACATAACAAATGATGGTGTGGTAGATGCTAAGGTAGTCCTAAGTACTCCTAGACCAAACAACACTCAAGTTGCTAACATCCAACCGACTGTGTAGCCAACAACGCCTCCTCAAAACAATTAGATCATTAACACCAAAATGCAAAGGTGAACCTCTAACAAGAACAACTATCCTAAACACAAGTACACATACTTATCTAAACCTATCGAAACCATCATGAAAAAGTTGGTAGAGTCAAATCTAATAACACTTCTCGAATTTGAAAACCACCAAGAACCACAAGAGAAACCATCCTGGTACAATGAGAATGAACTTTTTGAATTTCACAAGATTAAAAGACACAAAATAGAAATTTGCATTGTTGATGGGTGTTTCTACACTTCTAAACACAGACAATGCACAAGAGATATGCCTCTCTTGAAAGGTGAAAATCTGCAACTAAGTTGTAGACAATCACCCCAAGGTCTCTCAGGTGTCAGGTCATGAATATGCTCGGAATAAATCAATTGGTTGATGTGGTTTTCTAATAATCACAAATGGAATGTATGGCTCACTAAGCTTGGAGGGAATTGGATCTTCAAATGGAGTTTTGTAAAATTATGTAAATGAAGTGAAGTTGTTGTAGGTTCAAAATAGTAGTAGAGAAAACTCCATCTTTGTCATCAGATTTGGATTTACAATGATGTTGGAACTTGGTTTGGGTTTCAAATTTCAAAGAAAATTCAAAAGGGAAAAGGGATAGAGAGTTCTTTGAACTTCAACTAATGTTGAACAGTAACAATGGAGGATGCTACACTGGATAACCTTCCTAAAACTAAGTTCCACTTAACCAAGGGCAGCCTACAGTCTCATGAAACTAGTGCAATATTCTAAGGTCTGTAGATTTCAACTACCCCTTCACCTTTAAGCATGAATAATAGATGAACTTGAGGTGCAACAATAAAACAATGTTTAGTCTAACTTTAGACTATTGTTCATCATTAATAAACAACAAAAGGTATGAACATGGAAGGAATCAACACCATAACATTCTTCACCATTAATGAACAACATAAAACTAACAACTAGAATAGCTTGAAACTAAAACAACAAAGTTAAAATATAATATTGAGAAGATGAATCATGCATACATGTGAAGAAACATAAGAATCCATCAAAACCAATGCAAGTCTCATTATATTTATGCAGCATGCCTTTACACAACAACTCAACTATCTCTTTGAAAATGAGAGGAGACCCTATTTATAGTTTTCCAAAAGTGAAATGAATGGCCAAGATTTACTTTCATTGTGTGGCCAAGATTCATTTTATATTAGGGTTTCACCTACCCCAAAAATATAACAATATAAAAATACATCTTTGTCTTTTCCCTATTTTATCATTTAGTGGCCCTGACATTGTAGAAATTTTTTCTTCTAGTGGTTGCCTTCCTTCTCAACTACACTATCAAATATTCATCATCAATGACTGGTTTTCTTGCATTTTTCTAGAGGGTGGCTTATTCCCCTTGGGTAATTCGTAGTCACCTTTCTCTCTTTGTTCATCTCAAGGTTGTTCCTCTTCATGACCAGGATCCTCTTGATCCATTCTATTTTCTTCATTTGAGTCTTTAATCTGTATGGTCTTTCCTTTATCTAACTCAGGAGAAGCTACATTTCCTTGATGACACCTTCTTCCTAGGGTGCTTTCCATTCTACATGCTTGAGCTCAACATAATGTTCTAGCTCAGGGATCTTCCTTAGTGCACCCTCTCCTTCTTTATCTTCTTCCTTCTCTTCCTCCTCCTTTTCAGGAGGTACCTCTTCTTCTCAAATAGGTCCCTTATATTGGCCAATTAGCAAAGGCTCTTTGAGTATCTATACATTTATATCAGTGTCAATTTTCTCCTCAGAGTCAACCATCTCACCTACTTCTTTGAGTTGTTGGGATAGCTCCTCATCCAAATCTTTATCTGAGGTTTCTATTATATATCTCTCATTGAGGGCCTCACTATCTTCTTCTAAAGAGTGTGACCTTTCTTCATTCGATGCCATTTTATCCAAGTATATATTTATCCTACCTTTTAGGTGCTCAAAGTAGTCATCTTGGAATAACTACTCAACCTCTTCAACTATATCTTTTGCGGCCTCCTTTTGGTACTCTACATGATGTTTTTCCATCTTTGGTGGCTCTGTAGGCGGCGGAGGAAGGGGTAGGAAAGTAGCGAGTTGGGCCATGAAAGCCTGTACCTTGGGGTCAAGGATTACCAGAAAGAATTCATAATGCACATTTTGCATTTATTTTGCGAAAGCATCCATTAGAGTAAGAGGCTACATAGTAATAGTTGTTACTATAGGCATTGCGGAAGAGAGAGTGGGTAACAGATGAGGGAGCGAGCAAGATGACAAGGATGTAGTAGATGAGGAGGAGTCTAATACCATTATTGGGGCCGTTGGTGAGGTGGATCAAAATATCCACTACAGGCAATGCCTGAGAGGGGGGAGGTGGAGGAGTAGCAATGGTAGCAGCAACAACAGGAGTAGAGGTAGTAGGTGGTGAATGCGGCCACTCCGTTTCTTCTTCTCCTTCACGTTGGGGTTCCTCCTGTATGGTAGGCATTTCACTCACGAATCCCACTTTTATCTTTGCTTTCTTGGAAGATTCTCCCTCTATAGTCTTCCATGAATATACCTTGTTCTTTGGCTTCCGTTCAGGTGAATCTTTCCTCTTCTTTGACCTTGTTGTTGGTGGGCACTTGGGTGCCTCTTCTGATAGGGAAGTAGCTACTCAAGTATCTGTCTCACTTTCAAGCTCATCCTTGAGCTCACCACATGTTAGCTTAGTGCCCTGTATCTTGAGTTGGCTGATTAGGCCATCTATCCATTTTCTTGTCCTATTTTCAATTGGTTATGTCAAATTAGTGAGGTTGTTGACCTCTTCTTCATCCCAATCTATGATGGGCAGGGGCAAGTTGGCCACAACACTAAATCTATCATCAATAATATTGTCATCTTTCTCTACTACTTGGTAAGGCATGAGAAATAGATTTATTTACTTCATGAATTAGGTTGTCATCCTCATGTAGTGCCTCTATCGGACTTCCTTGTCATCTTTGCAATTGGCCTAGAAGTCCTTAACATTAGGTCAGTGGGCGTACTATCTTTTGACCCATTTCATCAATTTTCCATATCAATCCATTCTCCCTCGATTTCTATGGAGGTCTAGGTTGTACTCTACCAATTATTTTTCTGAATACTTCACACATTGGGAAGTGGGACAAGAGTACATGCCTTTCCCAAAGGTCAATGGATATGGGATCCCCACCCTATGCCTATTACTCAATAGAATATGGGAATTTTGTAGTTTCTGAGAAACTTCCAGTAGGATCATGCGGTCATTGGGGTAGCGTGGAAATCTATAGGGCCTACAAAGAATCCTTCCATTTTGACATATGTAAAATTTGGGAACTGTATGAATAGATACCCAAATCATTGGATGAAGGCTTTGGCACTGTACAACACTCTTCTCTCAAAGTCCCCTCCTAGGACCCTAATGATGTGGGAAATGAATGCATCGTTCACCCTTTGATATTCCCTCTTGGAGCTTTTGTACTGTAATTGAGGGTAGCAATCATATATCTTAAGGTCTCCTTTCCTTTTTCCTAGGTTTATTGCAATGAAGAGTCCTTTGTATGGGAACTTTTCTACTAGAAGGTACACTAGATATGAGGTCATATAGAATTTGGAGCTTTTCTTAACTACCATGAGTTGGTTATGCAGATTATTGCTAATCATCTTGGCCCAATGTAACTTTGTTTTTCCCCAGACAATCTCCTTGATGAAGTAAAACATCCATTCTTCAAAAAAAGTAGTAGGGAGGCCCATTACTCTACTCAGTAGGGTGACCAAGTCATGGTACTCTTCATGGAAATAATTTCTAAATAGTTCTTGAGGTACTTTAATGGCATTGGCCCTCTTCTCCTTAAACCAATGTTCGTTGATCAACCTCTTAAATCCTAGAGGGTCTGTTTTCCACATATTATCAGCATATCCCTTCTCATTTTCCTCCATTACATAAAAATATGGGGATGTGGAATCTCTTGCCTATAGACTTGGTGGACAAATCTTCCAATACTCTGCCTCCATGGTCAATTATTTTTCTATTTTTGTGATAACACTCCCTGCAGACCATAACCAACTCTAGAGCAATGAGCGAAGGAGGGAAACCAACTGTCTTAGCGAGGCCACTTGCTCTAATCTTCAATGCATTTTCTATTGTGGGGTTTATCATCACCCTTTTTCAAGATTTATCAATGTCTATGTGCCTGAGTTTGGTGTTTGATATGGAATCCCAAGTGGAAGTTATCTTGGAGGTGCACTCCACCCTGTGGAACTGATATTTCATTTCATCCTTTTCTTCTTTTCCCTCGGTGTCTTTGTAGTCTTCTTTCCTTTATTAGCTTTCTTAGTAGGCCTCTCTGATGGTCTCGCAATAGGTTCCATAAATCATGTATGCAAAGATGTAGTAAGTGCATTCATATAGAAATTAGGCAAACTGTTAGTCAAATCCTACAAAATGAGGGTTAGATCTAGTAATTCATCATCAAGAGATCATAAAATTTATCAACATTCATCAATTAAAACCTTTCTAGATTAGATATAGTGATGTGGGTCCAAGGATGTGGATTTTCCTAGGTTGAAGGCTTTTAGGAGAGATTGGGAGAACGATGGCACTGGAGTCACAGAAACCTGCAAACAACTACCCACAACAAAAGTTATGCGATAGCAAGTTGGTAGTTAAATTCATTGTGAGATTCGACACATGTAGAAATTAGGCTAGGGAATGCTAACATCATCAGGTCATGTGTTGATGCTTTGTGGGTTTAAGTCATGTGGATCCTGCTAGGTTGAAGGACGCCAGAGTTATGTTGTTAAGTTAGTAGCTTTCAAGAGACAGAAACCCGCAGGCAGAGTTCTGAAGTGTAGGGCTCATGATTGGCTAGGATGGCATAAGTTCACTTCCCACATTTAGATCATTTGAGGCATGTGAGTGGGATCCATTGGGCAGCCATCATGTGTTTGTCATTGAGAATGACACTGGAAGGATGATGGTCCACATGCGGTGGTCCACAGGTGGTGATCCACATGACATTGCTAACATGGATTTTCATTAAAGAAGTTAGGGGAGATGACCTAGGTAGAGTCTGTGGTGTCGGTAGAAGGAGGACTTCAGATGCTAAGGAGTGGTGAAGGAGGCGGGGCGACCCACAAATGGACCCCCGTAGAGACTGGTCTGCATGAGAGTTTGAACTTATTGCTTTGTTTTTGTAAACTTGGAATGACTAAGAAGACAACGAGGTCTATAATGCAGGAAGGTGGAGTGGCTTTGCCACTAGAGAATGGCATTCAGGTGATGGAGAGCCAAAAACGGTAGCCAACTCCCTAGTAGGAATTTATTTTTTTATCAATTGGTGGAGGTGATCTTAGCAGGGTACATAATGCAGGAGGCAGGTAGAGGTAGGCCACCTACAAATAGCAGTTAGCATTAGTGAACCCACTAGGGATCAAAACTTAGGTTTTTTTGTTAAATGTTTTAATGCTTCATATTTCAACTAGGGAGGTGATCAAACTGGAAAATGTGAAAATGACAGCTCAAGGCACATATTTATAGGAAAAAGGTCATTTATGACCCACATTTAATGCAAGGTATGGTGGTAGGTGTGGTAGTTGGATTGCAGGAAATTGACAAACCGATGGATGGTAGTGTGGAACCCGCAATGAGGGATGACCCCTAGGCTTTGTCGTTGACTAATGGCCAAGAGATGACAATGTGTGATAATGTGGGACCCGCCATGTGGGTGGATGCCTAAGGTCGACCATTGGCTAAGCAGTGAAGGGACAATAGCATCGCATAGAGGGAGACACACAACTGTGGACCTACAGGGCTTGGAGGACACCAGGGCAGTGGACCAACGGAAACCTGCAGGGGAATTCCTGCAAAAGCCAATGAATTAGGGAATTTTTGGGTGATGAATTTGTTCAACTGGAAAATGATGACTTTAGTGTTCTTAACCATTTTAAGCTTTAAATTCGGGGCACACAAAATGAGGTGAAGGAAAAAGTGACCTGATGAAAGCAAAAAAAAGAGGGGGTCCCCATTCTAAACGAGGCATGTGTGCTATAGGCACAACAAATGGTGACTCCATTGGGAGGACACTCCCAAGCATTCTAAGGGTAAGGATTGAATCTGAACATGGAAATATCTCAAAAGTGTGTGCATAGTGAGTTGATTCCCTTCCCTCAGAGACAATAACAGATAGCAGCTAATTGGTCAAGGAAAGCTACGTAAATTGTCTAACCCCAAAAGTAACCTGGACATTGATCCTCTACCAACTAGGCATCCATAGCCCCAACAGAGTTGTCGCTGTGACCCCATGAACATTTATTTATTGCCAGCCAAACATCCATAGCCTTGAGAGAGTTGTCTGCACACCCACACAATTGCTTGTTTCAACACTTTCTTTTCTTTTCAATAATATTTTCCTTTAATACACTTTTATTTTGCTCAACTATGTAAGCATCGAAGCTTACAATGGGTTTGGAATCATAGTGGTCACTAAAGCAAACTTAGGATTTTCACTTGCTGAAACCTCATAAAATTTATTGCACAACTCATCAAAAATATTAGAGTGTGTTTTTGTGTATAATCCAAGATAAGCATCAAAGGGTTCAAATAAGGGTTCTACCCTAAATCAAGTTAGAGTTCAAGGAAACTGACTTCATGGGGATGGTCAGAAATCAATAGTAACAGATGAAGACTTATCCAAAGAACAAATAGCAGTGAACAACAAAGTAGGCATTCTAGTGAGCCAAGAATGACCACTACATTAAGAACAATAGACCCTCAACAAAAAAAACCTGGGGAAGCGAGCAAAAACAAGGTGAAAGCGAAACTACAAAACAAAAAACCTACCCTAGCTATCTACAATTATATATAAAGAATGAGCTCGAAAATATCAAACAAGGAAATAATGTTTGAGGTACTTCCCATTGATAGGTAGTGGGACATCCTCTCTAGTGAGTGTCTTGAGGCGGAAGGCATTATCTCCTAAAATTTCTATGATTGAACCATCTTTTGACATGAAAAATTTGACACCTACTGCTACCATCTTTTGACTATGCCCTAGTGTTTGGAAAAAATTTCTATTGCTTGATCACATACTTCTTCCAAATGCAACAATTCAACAAGACAAACTTCTCTACGTTCTCCCTCCTCATAATGTGTTAATAAACTAGAGCTTAGGGATCTTGAGATGGCTTGGGAAAACCGGTTCTATGCCATATATGAGGAAAATGGAGAATTTACCAAGGTAGCTTTATGATGCGTGTGATTAGCCCATAAGTCAAAATAGAGTTGAGTGTGCCAATCTTTTGGGTTTTTATCAAACAGCTTTTAGATCACAGTTAGCAAATTTTTGTTTGTGGATTCGACTAGCCCATTTCCTTCAGGGTAATAGTTAGAGGAAAACTTAAGCACAATTCCATAATAAAAATCCCAACTAGGAAATTTAAGGGATGAAAAGGAAGGACTATTATCACACACAAGGGCAAATGGACAACTGAAGCAATTTAAAATAAAATTTTCTAGAAAATCAGTAACAACTTCAGTGGTGCACTGCCTACATGCTATTGCTTCAATCCATCTATTACAATAATCAATAGTGGTTAGGATGTACCTATGGCCTACAAAGGATGGTGGGCTTACCAAACCAATTAAGTTAAGTCCCCATTGAGAAAAATTCCTTACCTCCAAGACTGGTTGCAACGAAACAACATTTCTTTCTAGGGTGGCGGTAGTCTGATAGACATGGAAAGATCTGACATGATGATGTGCATCTTTGAATAGTATTGACCAGTAGACCCCATCCAACAAAATCTTCTGAGCAGTCAAAGGGCCAGATCCATGACCTGTGCCAAATCTTTCATGGAACTACTTTAGCACTTCAGTTGCTTCCTCTTTTCCAATGCATCTAAGGTAAATTCCTTCATGATTTTTCTTATAGAGTATAGATCCCTGCAGCATATAAGTACTGCTCTTCAATCTCAAGGCATTTTTTTGTACTCCTTACAGTCGTGATGGGAAATTATTGTTCAATAGATAATAAACAATGTCATCATACCACTCTCTGGAGGATACATCCTCGAATTGGTACTACTGCACGGTGAGTTCAAGTCATGTTTCAGCTATCATTTGGTTGAGGACCTATCCTTGGACCAATTTCATGGGATGAATCTCCATGTCATATTCATGTAATAATGAGAGCCATTTTCCTCTTCTCTCTCCCAACTCATTCTGGATTGACAAGGTCTTAACTGTTGGATCTGGCACAACCGTGAATACCTTGTTCCTCAAGATATAGTGCTAAAACTTCTTAACTCCTCTGACCAAGGCATATGCTTGGTTTTCAACATTGTGATACCTTAACTCTACATCCTTTAGTGGAGCGCTAATAAAGGTAATAGGGTGTTCATTCCATTCATCACCTTTTTGTTTCAACATACTAGCACAAGAGTTATCTGAAGCAAATGAATAAATTTAAAATGACTTCAGATAATCAAGACTAACCAACAGTGATACATCATCAATTGCTTTCTTAATTTCTTGAAAAGCTTGTTTGGCTTCGGGTGTCCATTCCACTTTGGCATCCTATTTAAGCATAGCATTCAATGGCTTGACAATTTTAGCAAATTCCGTGATGAACTTTCTGACGAAGTTGTTTTCTTCATAGAAAGATTTCAATTTGTTCTTGCTACCTAGAAGCTAAATTTTTTAATACAACCTGGATATGTTCTGGGTCAATTGAGATTCCCTTTTCTAAGATCACATGTCCCAGCAACTTGCCTTTTGTAACTCCGAAGATACACTTCTTCAAGTTCAAATCAGAGACATGATCTTCTCTTTTCTTTGAGAACATAGTGAGGTCATCCATAGATATGATTATGCACTTAACGATTAGGTCTTGGAAAGCAATATCCATTGCACGCTAGAATGTAGCACCAACTTTGATTAACCCAAATGGCATTCTTCTATATGCAAAGGTTCCCTATTTTGTAGTGAACATTGTGTTGTTCCTATCTTCGTACTACACCATCACCTAGCTGTACCCTCAGTATCCATCCAAAAAGGACATCATCTGAGATCCATTGACTATTTCTAATACTTCATCCAGTGGAGGTACTGGATAAGAGTCCTTTTTAGAGGCTCTATTTAAATTGCAAAAGTCTACATATAATATTATTTCACCATTCTTCTTCTTGACTGGAACCATATTTTTCACCCAAGTAGAATTCTTGATAGTTAAGATGATCCAAGCGAACATCAGCTTCTTAACCTCTTTGAAGATAATAGGCTCTAACAGTGCATTTATTGGGCATTGATGCTGTCAAAAAGGTCTCACATCTAGCTTCAGAGAGATGGTGTGAGTGATGATTGAGGTATCATAAGTTTTTAACTACTCATAGCTCTAGGAAATCACGTCATGATAGGTGTGCATGGCATTAATAATCCCTTCCCTCTCCTCTGGCATGCACACTTTTCCTATGCAAACATTTTTTTATTTTCTCAATAGTACACATGTGAGTGTCACGCTAGTTGTCAATTGACTCCTTGGTTTTCTGATCCTAATCCCTTATTTGATCCAAATCGAATATCCTCTCCAGCTGAACCATACCTTGTGGTATTGTATTCGGTTTGAGGTTGATGACCCCTTCTATATTGAGCTCATCCTCCTCAAGTTTTGTCTCATCAATAATTTGAGTTGTAAACATGTTAGTACTAGTGATGAAATCTAGGATATATTTGTCATCATTGAACACTTGGAAATTGGTCACATTGTCAAGTACTAATGGAGTAGAGGTGAGCTCTATAGTGAATTTCTTCAAGCCAATGAGGCATAGAGGTTGAAGGGTGCTAGTTTCTTGGGCTAGTGCATCAAGAATTTGATTCTTACTATGGGGAATTAACTAAATGTTGAATGCAACTAAGCCTTCAATAAGGTCCCATACCCTATGCCTATAGTTTTCTAACCTTCTATCATGGAAAGAGTGTAGTTTTCTAACTTGTTTCACTACCAACTCTAAATCACTAAAGACTTGCAATATTTTAACCTTCTTTCTTAATGCCATCAAAAGTCCATGAACTAATGCTTTGTACTCTACTACGTTATTGGTAAAATAAAATTGAAGCCTATGAGCAACGAAGTACATCTTACCCATGGGACTGATGAGTATGAAGCCAACTATAAACTCCTTTCTTGTATTTGGATCCATCAAAGCATAGTGTCCAAAAATGGAGGAACCTTTGACATTAGAGCCAGTGGAGCACGCTTCCTTTCTTAGCAATATATCTGCTTCAGCAGCCTTGGGTGGCGGTGTCAATTCAACATGGCCTTAATTTTCTTGTTCTGCTTGGGGCTTCCCTTTAGGATGGATCTACCCTACTATATGCTCTATGACCACTTGGCATAGACAACATTCAAATTCGTAATGTGCAACATTGTTTACCCTACACCGCTGGATAATAGTAGCTCTCGAAAGTCCATCCTTTCTCCTAAATTGTGTTGATCTTGCACACACTTTTGTATAAACTCTTGGAATCCTTCAAGCAATCCAAGATTACTATCCTCATAGGAATTTTCATCTTAAAACTCAATTAGTACCTCTATGTTGTTAGAGGTGTAAGTTAAGCTAGTGGGAGCACTATACGACACAAGAAAGTCCTCTTCGACCCTCTCATCTTCCTCTTGGAAGCCCCCTTCATCCTAGTAAGCCACAAGATAGTAGTTTCCCAATTATGTTTCTGCAAACAATACCTCATTTTTATTGTTTTACTCAGTGATCATAAACTTCATTCGAGGCTCTCAATCAATGCAGATCTATTTTTGTCAGCCACTTCCATGGCAGCCATAGATACGAATAATCTATCACACCATACTCGTTCAATGCCCAGGTGAAATCTCTTCCTATTATGATACCATATGTGTCAAGAATGTTTGTAACTTGAATTTCAATCACTTGTTGCATGCTCAGAATGACAACAATTTGCATGGGTATCCTGTTGATTTCTCCAACAATGTTAATGTCTATTTTATCTAGATGAGTCACCTTTTGTCAAGAGGGAGTTGGAGTTATTCCTAAGGATTTTCATACTACTAACAACATGAAATTAGATGAAGCTCCTAAATAAAGCAATCAATTATGAAAATTCTTTCCAAATATTCAGATAGTCGTTAGGAAGGGAGGGTTTTCCAACTTCCCTTGAAACAACCCTGCGGATATATCTGCCTAGGCTACTTGATATTTATCCTTATCATTGGCTTTTTCTCGATTTTGTGCTTTACTTTTCTCTTTAGCTAGCGGCTTATTTACCTGTTGATTTGAAGGCTGGTCCATTTTCTTTCCTATGATTTCCCTGATTACAGGTTCATTTTGTGAGGTGTCAAACAAAACTACCTTCACAGGGAATTCTAGAGTGGTCTTAGATGAAACCATCCCATTAAGCATCCTAAAGAAGGAATTTATAGATATCAGGATTCTGAATAATTCAATAGTTGACAGTCTCAAATTAACTTTCTTGAATTCCTCTACCACATATTCCCCCATTTGTTCAACTTCCGCTTCAAAGGATTTATTCTGAGAAGAGCTAGTAGGCTAATTTTGGGTTTGGTTCGACTGCCTATTCCTATTGAGGTACTAGGTGAGAACATGATGGTAGCCCAAATTATTGTTGCCGTTGGGGTCAGGCGGTGTGCTAAAATTGTTGGGAGGAGTAGCGGTTATGAAATGACCACCTACTTGTCTATTTCTCAAATTATAAGGAGATTCCCTTTGATGGAACATGTGGACTTCATCCTCACGAGGCTATTCCTCATCTATTGGGCCATTATCTACTTAATCAAAGAGCTAAAATAATGGGTTGTCATTACTTACCTCTTTTGTTTCTTCATTCTTCAAAGCAGTAGACTCTTTCTTGGGTGCATTGCTCTCACCCTTTAGAAATGGAGCTTGATTCACCACCAATACTGAGGAGTCATATGGTTCAGACAGGACCAAGTCTCTATAGCCGGCACCATCAACCACATTCTAGACTTCCACTTCAAAAATTTTGGTAGCGGTTCGGAATTCCAAACAATCCAATTTTGAATACCGATTTGCCTTGTGAATCTGGCACCAACTGGATAAGGCTACCTCTTCTAGATAGACACCATTGGTTGTCTTATCTAAGGTAGGTAGTTGATATAGGGGTGCAAGAATGTCTATGTTATTTGGTCTTGAATTCCATTATTGATTTTGTCTTTGTGAGGGCCTCATCTCAAAGCTTTGACTTCAATTTTGTCCCCTTTCATAATTTTGTGTGGAAGGCGCACCTGAATCATGATTGTCACGATTATCTTAGTTGAGAATAGATTGGATAATTCTTTGAGAAGATTTCAATTGATTATTTTGGATCCTCAAGTGTGTCATTTCAGTAGACAACTTCTTTACTAGATTGATCAACTCATCAATATGATCCTTCTTTGTGTTATCAGGTTTTGGTGTTGGATTTTGAAGGAAGACTGGTAGCACCGTAGGTTGATTTTTTGAGGTAGGTGGGAACTCAAAGCCTTGCAGGTATGTAGGTACTTGGGGCTACTAAGAGTAGCCTTGATGCTACTAAGGTTACAATTAATGGGGCACTGGAGGCACTTGATTAAGTGGCTGCCCTGAATGTGGCACTATTAGCAACTGAGGGACTTGATTCAGCAGGGATTTTTGATTCTCCAAGGTAGGAGTAAGTCCTTGGATTTGAGTTGGATGAGCAACCAATCCTAATGAGGGCATCGGACCTAAAATGTGCTGCCCCAAATTAGTGCTTTTTGTGACTGCTTTAGCATATGCATCCACCAACCTGGCAGGCAACGGGTGCATCCTTTTCACCAATGTGATGTGAGATTATCCAAGCCTACATAGTAGACTAGTCTGGCTGAGACGTCATTGACCACATAGGTCAGCTACAACTTCATGTAATCTCTATGAAATTGTCCATTGAAAGAGATAATGGGTTCCTTAACCTCCCTCATGATAGACATGAATTGTTGGTACAATTCAGAGGGACTGATCGAAAGCTTGAACTTTAGCATAAATGTATTCTTTAGTTGATTCCAAGTGGTGATGGATCTAGTTGGAAGATGTATGTACCAATAGAAGCCCTCATCCCCCAACGAGTATGGGAAGAGCCTATAAGTGACATCCTCATGCTCTATCTACATATCCTTCAAGGTTGTCTAGAAGATCTTGATATGTTCTTTTGTTGTCCTTTATCGATCACATGGATGGAAATTAGTGAAAAAAACTTCTTGGTTCTTCAAAATGTCATGATAATCATTGAAGGATAGTGGAGATGGATTATTACCCAACCAAGCCATTGTGGGAGGTAGAGGTTATGTTTTTTGTGCTATAGTAGCTTCAGGATGCAATGTGGCAGTAGTTGGGACAACACCCTAGAAGTGGAGTGCAGGGGTTGTGACAACACCTTGGTTGTGGGAAGCGAAGGGGAGGAAGGCAGTTTGGAATGGATGGGAAGAAGAAAGCACTATCAGAAGTCAAGGGGAAGAGTTCAGGGAATGGATGGAAGGAGATGATGATGATAGAGGAGAATTAGACTGAGTGGGTGGGGCTGAGGCAAAAAATTCCCTTTTCTTGGATCTCTTAGCCTTGGTAGGGGTCTTAAGATCTTGAAACTCCCCTTTATCTGGTGTAGATCAAAGTACTCTATGGAATCATTGAGGAGAAAAGGAACCAATTTGATCTAGCTTAGCTAAAGGGCGGCCCTCCTTCTAGCACCAGTTTTGTTGATGGGTGGTTTTGTACTTCTCAACATAGACAATGGACAAGTGTAATGCCTCTCTTGATCGGTGAAAATCAAGTTACAGACAATCACCCCAAGGTCTCTCAAATGTTAGGTCATGAAAATGCTTAGAATAGATCAATTGGTTGATGTGATTTGTTGATAATCACTATGTGGTCAATTTTGTGAGCATTAAATATGTAAAAATGAAATGAATCAAACACACCAGTAAGAAATTATATCAAAACAAAATATTAAAGTAATAAAGATTGCAAACTCAGTATCCTGTTATCGATGTCATCCTATCTTCTTCTATCTTCAGTATTTTCATCGATTCCAGCTGGCTCTCAAATTGTATGCCAAGCTCAATGAACATTCCTCCTAAAGAACGAGATTGAATATGAAATGCAATGTAATACTAAGACATGATTATTCTGATGCTAAACATGATTGCTGAAAAAAACGATAGACTATTGATGATGCTATAATAAAACTATAATGCTATAGTGCTAAGAATGCAATTAATCTCTAATTACTCTTATATGTATTTTGTAACCCTTGCTTGGATTGGTTGTTCTATTTATAGAGTTTTTCAAAAGCTTCTAATTGGTTGATATGATCAACAATTGTGAAAATTCCTGGCAGATCAAACAGTTGAGGATGGATAAGACTGAAGAAAAACATAAGAAAGCATAAAGCAAGATTTGTTTTCTTTTCTGTAAAAGAGGTAAGATAAGATGATGAAGATGATTTGTTAAAAATCATCTTTTTGTGAGATTATGGAAAGATTTTGAAGAAGATAAATAATGAATTATTGAATTCAATTATTTATTTATGGGTGACATAGAGGTTTTTCTTAAAATAGAATATTTACCCTAGATTTGAAGAATAATGGAAGATTTCATAATTAAATAATATATTTAATTAACTAGAAGGAAGATTTGAAAAAAATATATTTAAATTTAATTAAATCAAAAAGACTTAATTAAATTCAAAAAGTGATAATTAATTAAAATAAATAAAATGTATTTATTTAATTAATCAAGTTGACATTTGAATGTGAAATAATTAAATAAAAATTGATTTATTTAATCATGATAGAAGAATAATTTGAATGAACAATATAATTAAATTAATTAAATTTAATCATATGTAGAAGACTTTAGAGAAATTCATTAAATAATAAATATTTAATTAAATGCTAGGATTAATCAGATATGACCAATTTTATGCATCTACATTTTTCCCCTCTTTGAAGTGATGTGTGAAATGCATTGCTTCAAAGAAAATGTTCATGCTTTCAAAATTTGTTGTGTTTGACTTTGCCCCTTCTCTAAAAAATATGCCCCTGACCTGATTCTGATATGTTTCCAATTAAAAGATGTTGTTGGTGTTAATGATGCCCCCTCAGGAGGTAAATCACTGATAATTAGTAGGTGTTCCATAAAATTTGAAAAATTTGAGTTGATGATGAGAGTGTGATGTTGATTTGAATTCAGTGATTTAGCTCTCAAAAAATGATGTATAAGGATGCCCCAGTGTGAAAATAAAGTCAAAGTTAGATAAAAAGACAAAAAAAAGTCACAAAACTCACCTTTAGTTGACCTTTAAAAGGTAAAAAGGAGAAAAGGACAAATCATTTGCACTTTTTTACTTTGAGAATCCTATAGCTCTGATAGTGACTTGGCGAAATGGAGATTTCGTATCATCGTCATAGATTTGAGCGGTCCTACCAATACTAGAGGCGAGCTGCGTATGGACCATCGGTGAGTCAACCTAACCTCTTGTGCATTCAAATTTTCTTGTTTTTCCACGGATTTAGGTTTTAGAACTCCATTTTAGTGCTTTTAGAAAAAAAATAACGCTTTCGATAGTTGTTTGAGTGCTTTCAATGATAGAGTAGCGCATATAGGATAAATTTAGCATGTTTAGCGTAGAAACCAGTTTAGCGCATTCAATAAAAAGAGGAGTGCATATAGGATGCCATAGAAAAATTAGGGTTTTAGTGCATCTAGGAAAAATAGTAGCACATATAGGGTTATCGCGCATCTAGGAAATGAAGTGGCGCTTAGGTGTAGAGTTTTAGTGCTTAGAGGGAAATAGTGCATAGAGGAAATGTTTGAGCACATCCTGTGCAAAGAACAACGCATTTGGATTTTAGCGCATCCAAGATACAGAATAGCGCATATGAGTTTTAGCACATAGAGACCACAAATTAGCGCATCTGGTAAAAAGAGACAAAATGTGTGATTTGATGAAATTGATGTAAAAAATGATGATGTATATTGCTTCCTTGGTTAATAGATAGGGAAACTCTCTTGTCAGCATGTTGATATGGACAAAAAATCTGATAAATAATTGATAACTTTGTTTCCAAAATAGAAATCAAAGAGTAGATAGTTGATAACTTTGTTTCCCCTATATGAAAAACAAAGATTAAATGATTAATAGGATTGCTAATAAATTTGCTTTCTGCAATAGAAAACAAAGAGTAGATGATTCATGGGATTTCTGATAAATTTTCTTTCTCTGATAGAAAACAAATAGTAAATGATAGATTGAAAACATATTTGCATTCGTGATTGAAATACAAATAGGATGATGTTTTGATTGTTGATAAATTTTCATTCTTTGAAAAAAGGAAAACAAATAGTAATTGATGATATGAGTTTCAGATAGATAGATTGTGCATTGATATGGGTCTGATGAGTACGTGTCACTGATATGGATCATAGATAGATATGTGTCAAATTGATTACATGTCATTGATATGGATCATAGATAGATATGAGTCAGATTGATTTTATTTGATGGAGATTGAATCATTGATATGATGTTGATTGATTATTTTTATGATAACCAAAAATAGGAGGTTTTCAAAAACCTCTAGATTAGGGAGTGTCACTCAGTAGGGTGGGATAGGATAGCTTAGCTGACACCATATGAGGTAGCATTGATAGGGACATGCAGATTGAGACCTTTGCTGGCCATGCCTCCAATTCGGGTCAATAGGGTACTGTTGACCACATTGGTAGAGAGGTGGCATTCGAAGCACAACACCTTTCATTTGCCGACTAGTGAGGTGACTGTGACTCCAAAGGATGTGTACAGGATTTTGGGTATTCCTATGGTTGGCACCCTTGTGTTCTATGATCACAAGGATCTCGGTGGTATAGATGCACTGAGGAGAGTGTTTGGTGATGTTCAGATAGCAAGGTACTGGGTGCCATGGGCTGACTTCATAGGATATCCAGCCTTGCCTATAGTTTTAGGTACATTCATTGGAGGTCTCCTTTGTCCGAATCGCCGGTCAAAGGGACTATTAGTGGGATGGGGGAGGATCTTAGAGTAGATGTTGTTACAGCCACAAATATATGCCTAGGGGAGCTATATGTTAGCTCACCTATATCATGATTTACATTAGGTGGTATACAGGGGTGCATCCAGTTTGTCGTACAGTGTGACACTACTGTAGATTTGGGCATGGGAGCATCTTGCAGTGACAAGACTAGCATGCCCCAGAGTGAGGCTGCCAGGCAGGCCTTATGTATATACATATTTGATGTTCCTTGTCCAGCCTAAGCTGGGCAAGGCAGATTATTGGAGACGGTGCCTAGATGATCTTGATGCAGTGATATGGTGACCATACCTAGATTATGAGCCATGGGATACGGATCACCTTGAGATGCCATTTGTAGGTATTCCTCGATTTTTGATAGGACATGCTCCATTTATCATTGAGAGGTTTTTGGCCATGCAAGTATAGCGATAGTTTGGATTCACTCAGGGTATGCCTCAGGGAGTTGCTCACTATGCGTAGAGCAAGGATGAGGCAGGATGGGGACCTGGTATTTCATACCAGATAGTATATATAGAGTACATGGCTCTAGCGCCTGAGGCCTAGGATGATAGATGAGTATTCAGTCTATTATCATACACATCCCTTTCCATGATTTACCAATTCGGATGAGCCAGTACACATTTTGGTGGTACCGCAACTACGGGTAGGGAGACATGAGGATGTGGCAGGTGGGGAGTAGGCAGTGGTTGGGGGAGATGATGAGGAGAGTGGAGAGGAGGAGGAGAGCTCAAATGGGGATGATGGAGGAGATGAGGGGTAGGTGCCAGGGAGGCCGAGGCCAGATATTTTGTGCAGTATCCAAATCATGCAAAGGCCGAGGACTGGGATTGGATGGAGGATAGTGATCAGGGTTGGTTCCTCGTCACAGTAGGGATAGATAGATACCCTACAGGCCTAGGTGCAAACATTGCAGGGACAACAGGTGTAGTTGCAGAGTTAGTTGTTGCAGGAATAGGGACTGGTCGCACAACTATAGGAACAACTGGCACAGTCACAAGCACAAGCATAGGCACAAGCACATGCACATGCACAGCACATCCCCCTATCCCAGACCCATAGTTAGCCTAGCTGATTACAGAGAGTGATGCCTTGAGACGGAGGGCGGTAGAGGCCGAGGGTGTTGCACAGAGGGTGATGGGCACTGTGGAGAGTGGATCTTTACGAGAGGCCATTATAGAGGGCTTTGAGATGACCAGAGAGGCTGAGTATTACCGGGTTAGATACGAGGAGTTATGTCCTCCTCAGCGTAGAGAGCCTTTCCCACAGTCCCACACTAGGACCAGGAGCAGGACACAGACAGGTACACAGAGCCTGGGGGTTATCGGTCCTCGACAGGATCCAGATGCAGGGACGAGTGGCAGACCACCATCTGTGAGACTAGCTCCATCAGGGGGCTCTACCAGCCAGCCATGATTGATATATGTAGGATTTTATATGATGTATCTCATATGCTTTAGAGCATGTACATTGATTTTTGATCATATCTCATGTTTCTTTTGAGACTTTTCAGTGTCATTGGACTATTGGACATTTGTATTTATTTTTTATGAGTGATGATATGCAGTGGCAATGAGTTTTAAGGATGTATTGCATTTGACATGATGATATGAGATGGATATGCATGTATTTCCTTGTTTATGGGATATGGATTTTGATATATGATCTACTAACTAACATGATTTGCAGGATGATGTGATATGATCATGATATGATGATGTGCGATATGATGTGTACTAATGATCTTATGTAGGTGGATGATGATGGTAAAAATGCCATGTGTCTAGATGATATGATATGATATGAATTATGAATGATGTGGAAATGTAATGTTTGTATGAAATTGTTCTATTTTTTTAATTTCCAAAATGTTATAAATGATGATGATGTGATGTGATGATTGTGCCATATGATATGTAATATGAATTAAATGTTGTATAAATGGTATTTGAAAATGAGAAAAGATGTGAATGATAAATGATGAAATGTATGCTATGAAATGTAATGAATATGAAAAAGATTGATGAGATGATAAAATGAGATGTAATGATATGAAATGTAATGAAAATGAAATGATATGGAAAATGTAAAAATGAAAATGAGATGATATGGAAAATGTAAAGATGAAAATAAGATGATATGGAAAATGTAAAAATAAAAATGAGATGAAAATGAAATGTAATGATATGAAATGATATGAAATGAGGTGAAATAAAATGTAATGTTATGAAATGACGAAGTGAAAAAATGACATGAAAAATGAAATGTAATGATATGAAATGACGAAATGAAAAATGAGATGAAAATGAAATGTAATGATATGAAATAAAATGTAATGAAAGAAGATGATAAAATGTAAAATTGAAATGATGTGAATGATAAAATGAAATGTTATATAATGATATGATATGCAATGTAATGTAATAAAATGTATTGGAATGAAACGATAAAATAAAATGAGATGAAATGATATGAAAAATGTAATGTAAGGATATGAAATAAAATGTAATGAAAGAAGATGATAAAATAGAAGTAAATGTAATGGTAAAATAAAATGAATTATGAAGTGACCTGAGATGATAAAATGATATGAGCTGTTGCGATGATAAATGATAAATGATAATTATATGAATAATAAGGATATGATAATGATGAGAAAATGATGTGAGGAATGTGAAAAATGATGAAAGAATGATAGGATAGAAAATGCAATGTAATGACATGAAAGGATGAAATTTAAAATGATATGAAATCAAATTGAATGACATGATATGCAATGTAATGTAATAAAATGGGATGATAAAATGAAATGAAAAATTGAATGATATGCTATGCAATGTAATGTAATAAAAAGATATGGGATGAAAGGAATGAAATGATATGATATGTGATGATGGAATGTAATGAATTTAAATGAGATGATGTGCAAATGGTATTAAAGGATGAAATGTAAAATGAAAATGATGGATAGGATAAGAATGAAAAATAAATGAATGATGAGAATGAAACCAAGATGATAAAATTGAGGATGTCCGATGATATGCAATGAAATGATACAAAATATGAAATGATAATGCATCATGAAGGATACATACATGGGGAAGGATCCCAATGATGGATGTTTAAACTATATGATATGCACAAGACTGAGATGAAATGATAATGAAATGAGGATGAAACAAATGTCCAAATGTCCTCCACATATAATCTAAAGAGACATGACAACCATTGATTTATCTATTCAGCTTTGTTTGAAACTATAATGCAAATCCAATATGTAGAATATATACATTGATCTAAATGAAATCCAACTAAATAAAACCAACTGTTCATTGAGCCTTCGGGTAGATTTCTTGAATCATCATAGAGCCTTATAAAATGTTGGAAGTATGTACAAGCATTAAAGGGGAGATTAGCACCAATGATGACCTGAGTACAACTTTCATGATTTTTTGATATAGCAAGCGAACACAAGCATCAAGGTATAATTGAACTGAGATGACCTAAGCATTTCTTACATAAACAGGAAAAGGCTAACCACCTTCTGATGCAAATGTGGAACTATCGTCAAGGATATGCTTTGGAAATCATGTTTCACGACATATTTGCATCAAGTTAATAGTTAACCTCCAGACAACAAACAATCAAAACACATGAACAAGTATCGATGATATGGTATTGTGCTAAAAAGTCATTGTGATATGGATCGATGATTGGATACTTGTTCATGTGTTTTGATTGTTTGTTCACATGACTAAGTTCTATATCGTTGCTAAGCTATTTTGGTAGATCTTGAAAGTTGGTTGCCCTAGAGTATGTCAATTGTTTGCCCCCAGTATTTGACACAACTTGTTGAAATGGATATGTACAATAATCAAGCCATGGTAAGATGTTATTGCTCTTGAAAAATGATGGTGATATGATGTTGGTATGACCCTAAGATGAAGGAAAGATGCATGAAATGAAAGCCTAGTGTAAAACATGAACTAATAGATGGAGAGCTACAAATAGCGTTTGTTTGCCAGATTTTCACTATTCATTTTTATTGCATTTTTCTAATTTTTTTTTTTTGTTACCGAGATGCCTGTTTGCCAGGTTTTCACAAGAGTAATCATTTTTTCAGGACTTTTTCTAATTGTTTTGGATTTCTTCAGGACTTTTTCTAGATGATGATAACTGCTTCAGACATAATAATTTTTTAGGTGCATGCTATTGATAGGTTCATCAAACAGGTCCCCTTCTAGCGTTGACAGCTTGTATGCTCCTGAATTGTATATTACTATGACCACATACAACCCTAGCCAATTAGGTTCAAACTTTCATTTCTTTTCTCTATCTTGTTGATTGCATGGGTTCTCTTTTAGAACAAGATCACCAACCTAAAAAGTATGCGGTTTGAATCTGTGATTATAGTTGTGCGACATCATTTGTTGATAGGTTTTCAAATGATCAGCTGCTCGTTGTCTCTTTTCATCAAGAAGTTCCAATTCTTGCAATCGGGAAACTTTGTATTCATCATTTGTTGTGAGGCCTTTCAGTGATACTCTGAGTGATGGGATTTCAACTTCTAGTGGAAAAATGGCTTCTCCTCCATAGACAAGAGAAAATGGTGTTGCTCCTATTGGTGTTCAGATACTAGTTATATAAGCCAACAATGCGGGATTGAGTTGAACATGCCAATCTTTCCCTGCATCATTCATAGTCTTCTTCAAAATTTTCAATATTGTTTTATTTGAAGGCTCTACTTGGCCATTCCCTTGTGGATAATAAGGTGTTGAATATCTATGTTGAATATGGAATCTCTCATAAAGTTCGTCAACATCCTGATTCTTGAATGGTCATCCATTATTTGTGATTATGGAGTTGGGAATTCCATACCGACAAATGAGATAGTTGAGTATGAATGATGAGATTTGTTTGCCAGTGACCTTAGTGAGAGGGATTGCCTCAATCCACTTGGTAAAATACTCTATCGCTGTGATGATGAAATTGTGTCCATTCGAGGATGAAGGATGAATCTTTCCAACTAGATCCAATCCCCATTGAGAGAATGGCCAGGTTGGTACAAATGGTTGTAGTTCCTGTGCTGGTGCATGAATGAGATTTCCATGTATTTGACATTTAGAGTACTTTGTTACAAAAGTGAATGATTCCCTCTCCATTGTAGGCTAGTAGTAACCCATTCTAATAAATTTCTTTGATAAGGTTAGTCCACTTGAATGAGTACCACAAATGCCACCATGAACTTCTTGTAAAGCCTTATCTGATTCATCACGTTCAAGACATCGAAGTAAAGTACCATCAAGACCGTGGTGATAGAGAGTGTCAGTGATAAGGGTATAGCAAGAGGATTGGAAAATAAAATTGCATTTTTGGTTACGAGATAAGTCAAGTGGTAAGATATCATCTTTTAGGTAGACGTAAATCTTGCCATACCAAGATGAATCGAATCCTACTAAGTGGAAAATTATTTGGCTTTCAGGTGTGTCATAAGCAGGCGTAAATGATTGTTCCACCAGAAATTTGTAGCGAGCTTGAGTTTCTGGGAGTTGTAACAATGAAGCGATTGCGGCCATAGTGTCGACTGCCTTGTTATCAAGCCTTGGAATTTCAATGAACTTGATGTCTACAAAGTATTTCTTGAAATCGTCAACCATTTTCTTATATGGAAACAATTTTTTTATCTTTGGTTTGATAGTCATCATTGATTTGGTTAATGACTAACTGTGAGCCACCATAGACTTGCAATTTTTGATTCTCCATTCCAATGCTATTTTGAGCCCAGTGATTAAAGCTTCATATTCGGCTATGTTATTAGTACATGGAAACATTAGCCGATATGACCGAGGAATGGTATTTCCTTGAGGGGTAATAAAGAGTATGCCTGCCTCCGATCAATGCTGAGTAAATGAGCCATCAAAATATAATGAACAAGGTTGCTTTGACTCTGTCATGAAAACATCAGCATCTATAAATTCAATTTGCATGGGATGTTATGCTTGTAGGGGTGCTTCAGCCAACTGGTCAGTAATAGCTTGTCCTTTGATTTCTTTGCAATCAATATAATGAATATCGAACTCGCTTAAGATCATGACCCATTTTGCTAACCTTCCTGTCAACGTGGCCTTGCTTAACAGATATTTGAGTGGATCAATCTTTGCAATAAGATTGATTTTATGAGTTAGCATGTAGTGTCGAAACTTCTGCGAGGCAAACACCACAGCTAGGCAAGCCTTCTCGATGAAAGTGTAGTTGAGTTCATGACCTATTAATGTCCAGCTGATATAATAGATTGCATGTTCTTTTCCTATAGAGTCTTCTTGTGCTAACAATGCCCCCAAAGATGTCTCTGTGGTAGCAATGTATAAGATGAGTGGTTTGTCCGGATTTGGTGGGTTCATTAAATACTGCTTGATTTGTTGAAAGGCCATTTCACACTTATCATCCCATTTGAAAGGAACATTCTTATGTAGTAGATGTGTGAAAGGTAGACATTTATCTACTAGTTATGCAATGAATCTTCGTATAGATTGAAGTCATCCCTGTAGTGATCTCAACTGACTGATATTCCTTGGTGGAGGCATTTCCATGATCACTTATACCTTGGTGGGATCTACTTCAATTCCTTTTATTGAAACTATGTATCCCAAGAGTTTTCCAAATGTGACTCCAAAAAAAAATTTCTTAGGGTTGAGGCGAACTTTGAACTTTTCCAACCTTGCAAATATTTTGGATAATATCTCGAGATGTCCTTCTCTTGTGTATGATTTTTCTAGTATGTCATCGACATAATCTTCCATGAATGTGTGCATCATGTCATGAAAAATTGTAGTCATAGCTCTTTGATATGTAGCCCTAGCATTCTTTAAACTGAAAGGCATGACGTTCCAACAGTAAGTCCCCAAGGGACATGTGAAATCCATTTTGTCCTGGTCTTCGGGTGCAATCTTGATTTGGTTATAACTAGAAAAACCATCCATTAGTGAATACATGGAATGAAATGTCATTAGATCAACTATAGTATCAATGCTTGGAAGAGGAAAAACATCCTTAGGACATGCCTTATTAAGATCTCTAAAATCTATGCACATTCGAACACTTTTGTCAGGTTTGGATACATGAACAATATTGGAGATCCATTCTACATAGTCGATTGATCTTATAAATCCCACATCAAGGAGTTTCTTAAGTTCTTCTTTAACTAGTAGTGCCACATGAGGATGCATCTTTCTAAGTTTTTTTTTCACGGGCTTTACCCCTGGTTTAATGGACAAGTGATGCATTATAAGATCAGGATCAAGACCTGGCATATCTGCATAAGACCAAGCAAAATTGACTTGATTTGCTCTAAGAAATTCCATGAACTCGGGTATTTCTTTATCCGTCATTGATGTAGCTAACTGTAGAATCTTCAGTTTCTCTATAGTTTCAATATTAACTGCTTATGGAGGCTCAATCAAGATAGGCAATCACTCATGATAGTGCTCCATGAGAGTGTCAAGCATCCCATCATCTAGTGTCTTAAAAAGGTTTTCACCATCTAATACGCTCTTTGTTTTATCTTTTGTTTGATCTAACACTGCCAGATTTTGGTTTTCACCATTAGATCTTTCTTTTTTATTTTTACTTTTGTAGCTAGGAAACTTGACACTCTCCTGACTAAGGATCTCATGTTGAAAATCGCCAGTGGAACAATCATTTATATCATTTACGGAAAGGAAGTTTACAATAGATTTGTCAGTTGGAAACATAGGTATATCGGGAGGTTCAGATATATCCCATTCAATGAGATCATGATGTATTAGTGGTAGTAGGTCATCAGGTTGTGTGAAATTGGCTATGGTTATGGTCATAACAGAGGCATCTATAGGATCTGAGGTATGAGGTAGATCAATGATGATATTGTCCTCACGATAGTCTTGTTCGATTAAATCTGACTCAGTATCACTAGAATCATAGTTGCGTTGTAGTTCAGATTCATGTGGTTGGGTCCCTGAACCTTCTCCTTTGATTAGAGTAGGTGTATACTTGTGTATCACATCAACCTATTTATCCCTCTAGAATTCATCATCATGGATGGTATCCCATTCGTATTCTCCAAAGTCTGTATCAGAGTTATTATCGAAGAAATTCTGAATTGTTGTTAAGCATGCTTCTTTTAGATCAGATCTTTCTTGCAATGTGAGCATAGTATTATTCAATTGTTTGGATGTTGTTTCCTTCGAGCTAGTATCATAGCCTATTCTTGTTTTATCTTTTGTAGCAAGTCCTGGAGGATCAATAGGATCAACTAATCCTTTTCTTTTTCCGAGAGGATCGTTACCCTCATAGCCCATCTTTTGCATGATTGAATATCCCTTACCATATTTATCAGTTGGTAACTTGATATTAAGAACTGTTTCATCTTCATCTTCATCTCTATAGAGCCATTTCAGCATTTTGGTATCCTCAGGATCTTCCATCGAGAATTTCTCCTTGATAAAATTTCTATTGAATTTTTTGATTGGTTCTGTCGCTGATTGTGTTGATGTTGATGCTACAGATATCTGATGGTGTAGGATATAATGTTGTCCATGTGACCGAGGTGATGTAGGAAGATTAGCTAGATAGAGAAAATATTCTCCTACTCCATTATCCTTGAACCGTAATTTCTTTTCAAAGGTTTTGGTTAGTTGAATGATTTGCGTATCAACTTTTGGAGAAGCGCTAATAGTTGCTTCTCGATTCTTAGGAACCAAAGTGTCTTGAATAGCTTTCATGGCAGCACAAGTTTGACTGGGAGAATTAGCGGTTGATATTGTGATCTCCTGTTTTTCATAAGGAAACTTAAGACATTGATGATATGTAGACGGTATAGCTTGCATGTCATGGATCCAAGCATGACCCAACAGGATGTTGTATGCGAGATCACGATCTAATACTTGACAGAAAGTATTTTTGATAACGGGTCCCACTTTAATTGGTAGCATGATTAAACCATTGGATTCTCTTTCCTCATCATCATAGGCTTTAATGGTAATCTTTCTTCTGAGATCAATGGAATCCTCAAAAAATCCTAAAGCCCGAATTAATTTCATGGTACATATGTTTAAACCAGCACCTCCATCTATTAGAACTCATTTGACAAGAAACTTGTGGACCATGACTTCTAAGTATAATGATGAATTATGGGGATGTGTCATGGAAACATCATCTTTTTTAGAGAATGAAAGGCATGTGAGTGAAGAAAAATGTCCCACCATGGCTTGAAATTGATCCACATTCAGATCATCGGATACAGTTGTTTCAATGAGGGCTTTATCTAAAATTTCTTTGTGTTGGGGAAATCTTCAAAAGCTCCAAGATAGATATCTACACAGAATTTTTCCAAGTTGATTGATTAAATCATATTGATGTGATGGCAGTGGCATAATAGATTTTGAAGGAGCACCTTTTAGGACAACTTTAGCTTGTGCCCTTGTTATTTTAACTTCTCAATACTTCATTTTATCTTTGAATTTTATAACATTAACTCACTCGTCATCAGTGTAGATATGATTGATTATATGCTCATTGACATTATTCACATTCTTTCTAGAAGACTCACCCTTTTGATAGTTGGGAAAAGGATTTCAAAATGCTTGGTGGTCTTCGTTTGATTGTAGGTTTCCTTCTATTGTGACAATGTCTTTATCGATTAAATCTTAAATAGTGTTCTTCAAAGCTTGGAAACTATTCGTACGATGGACTTTACATCTATGATATTCACAATAGTATGCATCATTCCATGATGGTGGTTTCACACTAGGTTTGAAGTTATGTTGAGTTGGTAGGGTAATAACGTTCTTTGCCATTAAGTCTTTAAGAGAAAATTCCAAAGATTGCCCCAATGGAGTGAAAGTTCTTCTGTTGGAGAAGAATGAAGATCATTGTGTATTCATGTTCGATGTATTTCCTAAATAATTTTTGTTGTTGTTTCCACGATACCCTTGATTGTTGGTATTATTTTGATTTGGAACAAAAGTTGGATTTTGGTTATTCCTTGGAGGAGGAGGGGAGTTGTTTCCCTGATTTGTAACCGAGTTGACATTGTTGTAGTTTTTGTTGCAAGGAACACTAAAAACAACTAGCTTAGCTGAGACATGATGTGCATCCACAACACCATCATTCACCATGTTTTTATTGTGAGTCCAAAATCTAGATTTGTCATTGTGGTGATTTGAGGAGCTAGGATTGTCTTTGTCAAGTTTGATTATCCCTCTCTGGACTAATGCATTTTCAATTGTGATTTCATTTTCAATCGTCTTCTGAAAAGATGGAGGACAATGAAGATTTAGATGATACCTCATCTCTTGATCCAAGATATTTATGAATGTAGTGATATTTTCCTTTTCAGGAACATGATGTGGATATCTAGTGAACAATCTTCTCCATCTCTGAAGAAATGTGATGAATGATTCACTAGGTTTTTCTTAGCCTTGCATAGATCAATCATTGTGATTTGGTGTTGTATGTTAGAGGAATATTGAGAGATGAACTCATTGATCAATTGCTCAAATTTTTTGACAGGTGGTGTAATTTTTGATAACCATTCCATACATTGGCCTACAAGACTTCGTGGGAATAAATAGATTAAGTATGTATCCTCATGAGCGAATTCTAAAATCATGTTTCGAAAGTCTCTAATATGGTCAATGGAATCCAATTTTTCGTCATAACGATCAAACTTTGGAATTTCACAATGCTTAGGAAACGAAATCATGTTGAGATGTCGATCAAAAGGATATGGAAAAATATCATCAAGAGAGTATGTCTTTCTTTTGGCTCCCCCTTCTAGAACTTTAATTTTCCCTTCTAATGTTTTAACATATTGAGTCAAGGCACTGAGACCAGATAAGGGTGTTTCATCATGATTACTCTTTATGTTCTCATTATTAAAGTCATGAGGTAGTTTAGCTCCTTTATCGGCCAGAAACAAGAAATATTTTTGTTTGTCCCATTCTACGAGCCTTTCCACTGCTCTGAGAAATTTAGGATCTTGTTCGGCTTCTTTAAGGTTTCATTCTTCTTCTTGTTCATCTTCACTATCCTCAAGAGTTTTTCTTAGATCTTTGTCGGAAGCAAGCGAATTCTTTTCTCTTTTGGTCATGTTGTCTTCAAAAAGGGGATTTCGACTCATGCTATAAAGGGGATCACTATTTTCACCTTCTTCTTGAGTTGTTGATGTATGATCTTCTTGTTGAATATCTTCCTTTAGTTTATTGTATTGTAATCGTGTAAAAATAGGAATATGGTTTCAAGATGTTCTCCTAAACTTAGATCATATTTTGATGAGTGCAATCAATGATGATGTTTTAATCTGATAAGATGAAAATCTTATGATTTGATCAAAACTATGTTTTCCTAATTCGTGGTTGTGGCTTCCAATCATAAAGGATGTTAGAATCCTATTGGGAGAAGCTGAACCAAGAATTTAGAAGTTTGTGAGGGAAAGTGTACTTGTAAGATTTGATCTTTGTTTTCGAAGAATGATCTATATATCAAATAGCCTATTTCAACTTACTGGAGTATTTGATTAGGATGCATCGAATATTCAATAGAAGGTTGTGGTATGTAGTTGAAATCAAGAGGCTGATTGTGATTATGTCGTTGAGAGAGGGATCTTCTTTGAAAGTAGGCTCATGAATCTAGAGGGTCCACACCATATTCGTTAATAAATCCTCTGACAAAATCTTGGTATCTATGGAGAAATTTGCGATAATGGAGCAAGACGTGTCGACTCTTGTATAAAAACTTCCTTCGTTGTAAGCTCTTCTTGTAGCCTATAGTTTTCTTGGGTTTCTTGATGCTATTGGTAATTGACTTCTTAACAAACTTGGTAGATTTCCACTCCCTAAGCATGAAAGAAAATATGTTACCGGACCGGGAATGCTATAAACTCAGATCTATCAAAAACAATTATTTTGGGAAAAATGACATATGTGTTTTTCTATTGCCTATATGCACTTCAAAAATAGGGATATACGCCAGAGAAATGGTCAAATGTGTTTCAATATGTCCCAGATGTGCTACTTTATATCCTATATGCACTTCAAAAAATGTTTTGACAGTGACCAAAAAAACTATTGGCAGAATACTTAGTCTATGCGCTAAAACAGACTTGAAATGCACTAAAACAGACCCTAAAGGCACTGTTTTAACCTGTGAATGTGCTAGAATAGTCCTTATATGCACTAGAATATACCCTAGATGCGCTAAAATGGGTTTTCCAAAGTAACTTTTTCAAATAGTTTATGAGCAATTTCAACTAAAATTTGACATGTTCATTTTGGATGATCTTTTATCTAAATTAGTGTGATTAAAAACATAGCAAACACCTTGAAAATAGTTGTTTTTAAGTCCTATACTAAACATCAAGTGTATGATCAAAAAAAATTCAAAAATTGTTTCACAGGTCTTACACATGAGAGATAGTTCAAGCAGACTCACTCTTAGTACTCAGGTAGGTCATCATAATAATCAACAACCCACATCTTAGAACTGCGTTGACTCACATAGCCGTGTCGCCCCCGAAGGGGCGCCCGTGTTTTTTTCTTTTCTAGGCGTGTACTCAGAGTGACAAAAGTGGATACTAGATCCCCTAAGCAAACGGTCCTTGGCAATTATATGGTGAGTACCTTGGGGGTAGATTCTTCCCTCCCTTGCACTGTGATTATTATGATGTTTGGAAACTAACTTCAGCTGGATACTACAATAGGTTCATAGTAAGGGTTTTCGTTTGGTGTGGCAATAATAAACTCCCTCAGGAGACCTCCCAACCTTTAGAACAAAGGCTTTGGGAATGGTTATCTTGCACACTACCAGAAAAAGATGATTTCTCCTGATTTGCTTTAAATTTTATAGTGGGGCTTAATATCCTGGCTTTGGCTTGAACCCACTTCAGTCGTTCCTCTTGGGTGAGTACTTTTTCCCACAAGAGCAAGCCCTCTATAGGATTTAATAAAGTAGTATAATTGAATGAATGAAAAAGGAAAGTCTGGTATTCTAGTCACCCAGTTAAGGGGAGAGCATAGACCTATTGCCAGAAACATAGTAGACACTATTCTTTTTAAAAGCCCAAATCACAATGATCTAAACTATGTGAAGATTTTGCTTCACAGAAAACATGGGATTCATTTTAACTACAAAATCAATGTGTGGTGACTATCCTAGATTGGTTCTTTTAAATCCATGTCTATCCTAGGGTTGTTTCTTTTTAAAACCAGTTGTGGCTATCCTAGATTGGTTCTTTTTAAGCCAGAACAAGGTTCTATCTGCGGAAGGCATCAGACTCAGAAACCTATTTAGTTACAACCTATATACGCCAAAAGATCACATGTATGCACCACAAAAACAAGTAAATGTGCTAAAAAAAATAGTAAATGTGTTACAGAAAGTCCTAAATGTGCTACGAAAACTCCTAAATGCGCTAAAACAGAATGCAGCTAATTTTTTTTTTTTGTTTTTCAGAAATTTTAACAAACTAAGTCGAGCATATGCGCCCTTCTGTTCTGTAGATGCACCAAAACAGTTCATGGATGCACAACAACAGTCCCTAGATACACCGAAGTACCTACAAAAGCGCTGAAAGAAGCCACGAATGCACTTAAAAAACCTATGGAAGCACTTCAAAAATCGTCGTATGCGCTAAAATATAATTTTTTGTCGAAAATCTGAATTCCCGAACGCAAGATCCTGTCAGAAACTTGCAAGTAGATGTTAAAAATGGGGCAAGGCCCCACAGTGGGTGCCAATAATGTGTGGTCAATTTTGTGAGCATTAAATATGTAAAAATGAAATGAATCAAACACACCAATAAGACATATCAAAACAAAATATTAAAGTAATAAAGATTGCAAACTCAGTATCCTATTATCGATGTCGTCCTATCATCCTCTATCTTCAGTATTTTCATCGATTCCAGCTAGCGCTCAGATTGTACGCTAGGCTCAATGAAGAGTCCTCCTAAAGAACGCGATTGAATATGAAATGCAATGTAATGCTAAGACATGATTATTCTAATGCTAAACATGATTACTGAAAAAAAATGAAAGACTATTCATGATGCTATAATAAAAGTATAATGCTATAGTGCTAAGAATGCAATTAATCTCTAATTACTCTGATATGTGTTGTGTAACCCTTGCTTGGATTGGCTATTCTATTTATAGAGTTTTTCAAAAGCTTCTGATTGGTTGATATGATCAATGATTGTGGAAATTCCTGGCAGATCGAATGGTTGAGGATGGATAAGACTGAAGAAAAATAGAAGAAAGCAGAAAGCAAGATTTGTTTTCTTTTTTGTAAAAGAGGTAAGATAAGATGATGAAAATTATTTGTTAAAGATCATCTTTTTGTGAGATTATGGAAAGATTTTGAAGAAGATAAATAATGAATTATTGAATTCAATTATTTATTTATGGGTGACACAGAGGTTTTTCTTAAAATAGAATATTTACCTTAGATTTGAAGAATAATGGAAGATTTTATAATTAAATAGAATATTTAATCATGATTCTAAAAAGATATTCAATTAAATAAAGATATTTAATTAAACCTTTAAGAAATGGTATGTAAATTAAATTAATTAAACAATATATTTAATTAACTAGAAGGAAGATTTGAAAAATATATATTTAAAATTAATTAAATTGAAAAAGTGATAATTAATTAAAATAAATAAAATGTATTTATTTAATTAATCAAGTTGACATTTGAATGTGAAATAATTAAATAAAAATCAATTTATTTAATCATGATAGAATAATAATTTGAATGAACAATATAATTTAATTAATTAAATTTAATCATATGTAGAAGACTTTAGAGAACTTAATTAAATAATAAATATTTAATTAAATGCCAGGATTAATCAAATATGACCAATTTTATGCATCTACAATCACAAAGGGCATTTATGGTTCACTAAGCTTGGAGGGAATTGGATCTTGCAATGGAGTTTTGTGAAATTCTAGAAATGAATTTTAGTTTCTCTAGGTTCAAAACAAAAGTCTAAAACTCCATGTTTTTCATCAGATTTGGCTTTACAATGATGTTGGAACTTGGTTTGGGTTTCAACTTTCAAAGCAAAGTTAGAAGGGAAAAGGGATAGAGAGTTCCTAGACCTGCAACTAATCTTGAATAGTAACAATGGAGGATGCTATAGTGGAAAACCTTCCTAAAACTAAGTTCCACTTAACCAAGGGCAGCCTACAATCGCAAGAAACTAGTGCAATCTTCTAAGGTCTATATATTTTCAACTATCCATTCACCATTAATTGTGAATAATAGATGAACTTGAGGTGCATCAATAAAACAATGTTTAGTCTAACTTTACACAGTTGTTTATCATCAATAAACAACAAAAATTATGAACATGGAAGGCACCAACACCATAACATTCTTCACCATTAATGAACAACATAAAATTAACAACTAGAAAAAATTGAAACTAAAATAGCAAAGTTAAAATCTAATATTGAGGAGATGAATCATGTATACATTTGAAGAAACACAAGAATCCATCAAAAACAATGCAATTCTCATTATATTTCTGCACCATTCCTTTACACAACTCAACTCTCTCTTTGAAAATGAGAGGAGACCCCTACTTATAGTTTCCAAAAGTGAAATGGATGGCCGATATTTACTTTCATTGTGTGGTCAAGATTCATTTTATATTCGGGTTTCACCTACCCCCAAAATATAACAACATAAAAAATACATCTTTATCTTTTCCCTATTTTGTCATTTAGTGGCCCTGACACTATAGCAATTTTGTCTTCTAGTGACTACCTTCCTTTTCAACTACACTATCAAATATTCATCATCAATGACTGGTTTTCCTACATTTTTCTAGAGGATTGCATATTCCAAAAAATTTCCCATCAGGTCCTAGAGCTCATCCCATTCTATGATGTTGGATTGGAGGATCCGAAAAGTCAACTTCTTGAATTTTCAAGTGATTTTCTCCTAGTTTTTGGTGCATTCGGACTGAGTGAAATCTCTAGCCACAAAGTACATGAAATCCAATAATAGTGCATCTATAGCCCCCTTCTCCATCTTCTTATGAAAGAATGGCTTGATTTTCTCTAGATCTAGCTCTAGGGAATGCATGTCATAATCTGTCATCATCTTTAGGTAGTCCTCGCTATCAGTCTGGTGCTTAGTGACCCATTCGATGTCAAGATCAACTTCATGTAAGACCCTCTCTAGAACTTCCCTTCTATAGTTCAAGCCCATCTTCCAAGTTTCCACCAGGTAATGATCATCCTTTATGAGCCCTAACTCCTTTTCCCATGTTTTCTTAGGATGTTTGAGGATTCTTACAAGATTAGGATATGTGATCCTATATAGCTCGGTGAACTTGTTGCATGTCTTTGTCATGGCTTCCAACTATTTTTGTAAATCCTAGAATTTTTTGAACATCCGAGCAGTGTGACGAATTCCCATGTCACCATTGTACATTACCCGAATGACCGAATCTATTGTGGCCTTCGTCCAATTCTTCATTTTTTCCATTCTATTTAGCTCTTCGTGGATGATGTCGTTGGGGCCTCTTCTTCCAAGGATTTCCACCATTGGATTAGGCTGTGAGATCTGCCACTTGTGCCTTCAACTCTTCCTTGGTGGATTGATCCTTATTCATTTCCTACACTATTGTGGCCACTGACCCATGGAATTCATCTATTTTATGCTCTTTGGTCATCAAGCCTAGGTGGATCATTGAGATGTTGTAGCTAGTTCCCACATATTTTTCTATCATAGGGTAGAAATTTGTACTATTCTGCATCTAGAGGTGTCCACCGTGATGTGAGAACAAACGTGGGACTTCTTCTCCTTTCTTGTCTCCATTTGGGCCCTAGCCAATTTTTCCTCAACCCTAGAGTTTGGATCAGTAGCCACAAGATCTTTCTTTTGTAGTTGTTGCTCCAGCCAATCAGGCACCTTGGTTTTCCCCTTGGGTGATTTATGGTCACCTTTGTGTCCTTATTCATCTCTAGGTTGTTCCTCTTCATGACCAGGAGCCTCTTGATATATTCTCTTCTTTGTCTAAGTCTTTAATTTGTATGGTCTTTCCTTTATCCAACTTAGGAAAAGATACATTTTCTTTGATGATGCCTTCTTCTTGTGGTGCTTTCCCTTCTACATGCTTGAGATCAACATGATGTTCTAGCTCAGGGTTCTTCCTTAGTGCATCCTCTCCTTTATCTTCTTCCTTCTCTTCCTCCTTTTCGGGAGGCACCTCGTCTTCTCGGATTGGGCCCTTATATTAGCCAATTAGTAGAGGCTCTTCAAGTATCTCCACTATTTATATCAATGTCAATTTTCTCTTTAGAGAGATGTTCCTCAGAGTCAGCCTTCTCACCTACTTCTTTGAGCTACTGGGACAACTCCTCATCCAACTCTTGGTCTAAGTTTTCTACTATATATCTCTCATTGAGGGCCTTAGTATCTTCTTCTAAAGAGTGCGACCTTTCTTTCTCCAATGCCATTTTATCCAAGTTTATATTTGGCCCGCCCTCTAGGTGCTCAAATTAGTCATCTTGGAAGAAGTCCTCATGCTCTTCAACTACATCTTTTGCGGCCTCCTTTTGGTGCTCCACATGAAATTTCTCCATCTCTTTGGAGATCCACATTATAGCCTACATCTTTGGTGGCTCTATAGGTGGCACAGGAAGGGGTAGGGAAACAACGAGTTGTGCCATGACATCTTGTACCTTGGGGTCAAGGATTACCCTAGAGAATTCACTAGGCACATTTTCCATGTATTTCATGAAGGCATCTGGCAAAGTAAGAGGTGGCATAGTAATAGTTCTGACTATAGGAATTCAGGCAAAGAGAATGGGTAATGGAGGAGGGAGCAAGGAAGATGATAGTGGGGTTGTAGTAGATGAGGAGGAGTTTAATACCATTACCAGGGCTATTGGCGATGTGGAGGAAAGGTGGACCAAAATATCCACTATGCGCAAATATGAGATGGGCAATGCTTGAGAGACATGACGTGGAGGAGTAGCAATGGTAGCAACAGTAGCGAGAGCGGAGATAGTAGGTGGTGAATGTGGTCGATCGATTTCTTCTTCTCCTTCACATTGGGGGTCCTCCTATATGGTAGGAATTTCACTCACGAATCCCCCTGTTCTCTTTTCTTTCTTGGAAGATTCTCCCTCTATAGTCTTTCATGAGTATACCATGTGCTTTTTCTTCCATTCAGGTGCATCTTTCCTCTTCTTTGACCTTGTTATTAGTGGGGACTTGGGTGCCTCTTCTGATGGGGCAATAGTTACTCCACTTTTTGTCTCTCTTTTGATCCAATCCTCAACCTCACCATATGTTACCTCAGCACCCTATATCTTGAGTTGGACGATTTGGCCATCTATCCACTATCTTGTCTTTTTCTCATTGGCTATGTCAAAATATCGAGGTCGGTGACCTCTTATTCATCCCAATTATTATGGGAAGGGGCAAGTTGGCCACAACATTGAATCTATCATCAATAATATTGCCATCTTCCTCTACTACTTGGTCAGGCACAGGAAACAAATTTATTGGCTTCACGAATTGGGTCATCATCCTCATGTAGTGCCTCATTCACACTTTGTTATCATCTTTGCAATTGGCCTAGAAGTCCTCAACATAAGGTCCGTAGGCATACTATCTACCGACCCAATTCTTCAATTTTCCATATGGGTACATTCTCCCTTAGCTTGTGTGGAGGTCTAGGTTGTAAACCAATTCTTTCTCTAAATACTTCATGCATTGAGCAGGATAGGAGTAGATGTTTTTCCCAAATGACAAGGGATTTGGGATCCCTGCCCTATGCTTTTCACTCAATAGAGTGTGGGAATTTTATAGTTTTCAAGAAACTTCAAGCAGGATCAAACGGTCGTTGGGGTCGCCTAGCAATCTATAGGGCCTATCAGAGAATCCTTCCATTCTAACATATGTAAATTTTGGGAACTGCAAGAATAGATACCCAAATCATTGGATGATGGCTCTTGCATTGTGTGAAAAACTTCTCTCAAAGTCCCATCTTAGGAGCATGATGATGTGAGAAATGAAGGCGTCATTCACCCTCTAATATTCCCTCTTAAAGTTTTTGTACTTTAATTAAGGGTAGCAATCATATACCTTGAGGTCTCCTTTCCTTGTTCCTAGGTTGCCTGCAATGAAGAGTCCTTTGTATGGAAAATTTTATGCTAGAAGGTACAACAGATATGAGGTCATATAGAATTTGGAGCTTTTCTTGACTGCCATGAGTTGGTTATGTAGGTTATCGCTGGTCATCTTGGCCCAGTGGAACTTTTTTTTTCCTCAGATGATCTCATCGATGAAGTAAAACATCCATTCTTCAAAGAAAGAAATAGTAGGGAGGCCCATTAGTATTCTCACTAGGCTGACCAAGTCTTGGTACTCTTGATGGAAATAACTTCTAAATAGTTCTCAAGGTACTTTCATGGAACTACCCCTCTTCTCTTTCAACCAATGTTGGTAGATCAGCCTCTTACATCATAGAGGGTTTGCTTTCCACATATAATCAGCATATCCCTTCTCATTTTCCTCCATTACGTCAAATGTGTGGATGTGGAACATCTTTCCTATAGACTTTGCAAACAAATCTTCCAATACTCTTCCATCATAGTCAATGAATTTTCTGTTGTTGTGATAACACTCTCTCTAGACCATAACAAACTTTGGAGTAGTGAGCAAAGGAGGGAAACCAACTTCCTTATTGAGGCCACTTGCTCTAATCTTCTGTGCATTTTCTATTGTGGGGTTTATCATCACCCTTTGTTAGAATTCATCAATGTCAACGTGCCTAAGGTTGGTGTCTGATATGGAATTCTAGGTGGAGGTGATCTTGGAGGTGCACTCCACCCCGTGGAACTGATATTTAATTTGATCCTTTTCTTCTTTCCCCCTCAGTGTCTTTGCAAGCTTATTTCCTTTATCATCTTTCTCAACAAGCCTCCTTAATGGTCCCATAGAAGGTTCCATAAATCATGCATGCAAAGACATGGTAAGTGCATTCATATAGAATTCAGGGAAAGCATTAGCCAAAACCTACAAAATGAGGGTTAGATCCTATATTTCATCATCAAGAGATCATAAAATTTATTAGCATTCATCAATTAAATCTTTTTCGATCAGATACAATGATGTGGGTTTCCCTAGGATGAAGGATGTCAGGAGAGACTGGAAGCAAGAAGGCATTGCAGTCACAAAATCCCAAAGACAACCGCCCATAGTAGGAGTTCCATGATAGCAATTTGGCAATTAAATCCATTGTGATATTCTTCGACACGTGCAAAAATTAGGCTAGGGGATGCTAACAACATTAGGTCATGTGTTTATGCTTTGCTGGTTTGAGTCATGCAGATGCTGCTAGGTGGAAGGATGTCAGAGTTATGTCATTAAGTTAGCAGCCTTCAGGAGATGGAAACCCGCATGCAGAGTTCTACATTGCAAGGCTCGCAAGTGGTTAGGAGGCATGAGTTCACTTCCCACATTTAGATCATTTGAGGCATGTGATCAAAATCCATTGGACAACCATCACATGTTTTTTGTTGAGAACATCATTAGAGGGATGGTGGTCTACGTGCGGCGATCCACAGGCGATGATCCGCATGACATTGCTAACTTGGATTTTTTTTGAAGAAGTTTGGGGAGATGACTTGGGCGGAGTTTGCAATGCAGGAAGATGGAGCACCTCATACATTTAGGAGTGGTGAAGGAGGCAGGGTGGCCCAGAAACAGATCCCCATAGAGACTAGCTCACATAGGAGTTTGAACTTAGTGCTTTGTTCATTTAAACTTGGAATGACTAAGAAGACATCAGGGTCCTCAATGCAGGTAGGTGGATTAGCTCTGCCAGTAGAGAATGGTGTTTAGGCAACAACAAGCTGCAAATGGAGGCCTGCAGGGAAAGTCCTGCATGCCAGTAGGGTTTATTCATTTTAGCATTTGGTAGAGGAGATCTTAGTAGAGTGCGCAATGTAGGAGGCAAGAAAAGGTAGGCCACTTGCCAACAGCGGCAAGGTAACAGTCGCTCGCAAACTGCAATCCGCATTACTAGACTTTTTGGGCATAAAAACATAGGTTGCTTCGTTAAATGTTTCAATGATTCATATTTCAACTAGGGTGGCGATGAGGATGTTGTCGGCCCCAAAAGGGTCTATGTCATGCAAAGAACGACAATGAAAAGGCAAGGTCATGCATTGTGGTGAGGGAACTATTTGAATGAATTTTAAGGAAATTCCAAATGAGTTTTGTGTGGGGCCAACTATTAGGATAGCCTCTCGGTGTACTTCAAGGTTTATTTTAAAGTTTTAATTATCAATCTATAAACCCTACACACAAAGGATATCCACCTCAATGTTTTGAGGGAAGACATACCTAGAAAAATGCAAGGAACTCAACAAATATCATGTTTTTGATCCTTCAAGAGCTTATGCAGGCGCAAAGGCTTTGATTTCCATTTTCTCTCCTTGAAAATCAAATTGGCAAGTGTGAGAATGATAGGCGAGGTGCCTATTTATAGGTAAAGGGCCATTTATGACCCACATTTAATGCAAGGTATGGTGGTAGGCGTGGTGGTTGGAGTGCCAAAAATCGACGAACTAGTGAATGGTAGTACAAAACCCGCAATGTGGGATGACCCCAAGGCTTTACCATTGACTAATGAATAGGAGATACTGTGTAATAAGGTGGGACCCACCATGCATGTGGATTCCTAAGGTTGACCATTGGCTGAGCAGTGAAGTGACACCGATATTGCGCAGAGGGATACCCACAACTACGGACTCATAGGGCTTGGAGGATGCTAGGGAAGTAGACCAAGGGAAACCTATAGGGGCATTCCCACAAAAGCCAATGACTTAAGGAATTTGGGGGTGATGAATTTGGTCAACTAGAAAATGATGACTTTAATGTTCTCAACCATTTTAAGCTTGAAATTAGCTACATACAAAATGAGGCAAAGCCAAAAGTGACCTAGTGAGAGCGAGGAAAAGAGGGGATCCCTATTCTAAATAGGGCATGTGTCTTATAGGCACAACATGCATGAGGCTCAAAAACATTATCTAAGACCTTATAGAGAACAACACCGTATATGTTGAGGTATCAGTCAAGAATCAATATCTTAATATATAAAAGAACCCTATGTTGGATCATAACAAATCGAACAACACTAGGAAATTTAAGGATTACACAAGCATGCAACATACCTATTCCAATGTAGTTGCTTCCTATGATAGCATCATCACTATCGTCACCATCAAAGGGAATAGTGCAGAGTGTGGAGTCACCACATGACAATGTAAAGTCCTATCCAATGAGTCCCACCCCAATCTAGGGTACAACCTACTCAGCCAACAACAAGCACTAGCAAGTACAATCTCTTAGATTAATTTAAAAAGACCCCTACACATATATCAATCTTAGAACTATTGAGGCTATCCCAGCGCATAGGAAAATCTTGGAGAAAGCTTTATCAGAGTCCTTTATCCCTGAGGATATTGATATCGATCAATTTCAAGCTATGGTAGGCCATATTGCTAATCATCTTCTAACCTTCTCAGAGAAAGACCTACTGTCACAACCATCTCTTAACCGTGCTTTACACCTTGAGGTTATCATTCATAAGAACAAGTTCAAATGATTCTTAGTAGATGGAGGTGTTGGATTGAAAATTTGTACCCTTCAATTGATCAAAAATCTAGGCTATTCAGAGGATACTATTGTAAAGACAAAGAGTACCACCATTGGGGCATATGATGACCAAGAACAAGTATCGCAAGGCATCATTACACTACTTATCCAAGTTCCCCCCCTCATCACAAAAACTACATATCAAGTGTTAGACCTTCATCTTCCCTACAACATACTACTTGGTCGACCCTAGATACATCCCTCAAAAGTTGTAGCTTGAACCTACCATCAATGTGTAAATTTTTCTTTCGAGGGTAGAGAAATTACTATCCATGCAGATTCTGAGCCTTTTTACTACTATAAGAATCTTGAGGCCAAGTTCTTGTTATGCCTTGCATAACCACCCCATTTTATTCTGGAATAAAATGGGTCCCCCTTTCTTTTGTTTTAGTTGCTTTTTTTTATTTACTTTGCTCTTGGGGGTTCTTCTGCCTTCTGGTTTTGTCAAATTTTAGTTCTATCTCAGCTTAAGTTGGTTTTCTTCTTGCTAAGAATTCAGTGAAATAATCATGGACAATAGAAGATTTATTATAATATATCTTATGTCCTTCTAATGACTAATGGGGACTCTATTTTGTAGGATTAAATCATGCACATGATGATATTTTTCAAGGGAGCTCAGTTGGAATGCATTCCTTAGTCCAGTTGGTCCTAATTTTCCTATAAGAAGAAAGTCGGAAAGACCTTGTAGATGTTTTGCCGACTACCAGTGCATTCTGTTGATAAGCATCTATGTTGCCTATCAGCAAGACCTCGGGGAGGTCACGGCGATCCAAGTTCACATGAAGTTTCCCATCGGCATAAGAATCTCCTTCGGAGAAAGGTCTTCGCGAGATCTTTGTGTCTCACCGACTGGCGGCAGTGGGATCCATATGTCAGTGGGAGATTTTCTCTTCACCATGAAGTCTCGGCGAATGCATCGGGTCTTGCCAATGGGGCAAAACAAGATGTCTTTGGAAAAACATCTTGGTTAAGGGATTTTCTCTCACCGAAATAAAATAGAACTGCCAAAAAGATAAAGCCCTCGCCAAAGGATTCTGAGGTCGGTGTAACATCTTGCCGAAAAGAAGTATCTCACCGACAGGGGTGTGGTGTCAATAGGAAGTCTTACCGATCAATCAAGCTCTCCCCAAACTCAAATGAACTCTCAGTGAAGTGAGGGGACTTTGGTATAGGGTCCCAGTGAAGTAGTAAGTCTCGGCGATAATTTTTTTTTCCTTCGGCAAAAGTCTCACCGAAAAGGTAGGAGGACCCTGGAGAAAGTTAGCACTCGGCGAAGGAAGCCTCGGTCAGTGTAAAGTCTCACTGACCGAAAGAAGTCTCAGCGACACGAAGGAAGCTCGCAGACAGAAAGGTGGCTTTGGCAAGATGTTTCACCGATGGGGTGAACTCTTGCTGAAGTAAAGTGGTATCGGCAAAACAGAGTGGCTTCGGCAAGAAGTCTCACCAATAGAGATGTCTCAGTGAAAGGAAATGAGTTTGGCAAAAGGTCTCACCGATGACCCCTAGTCTTGATGACAAGGTAATGGTCACGGTGAGGGATGGTTGCGTCACTATGATGTCTCCCCGACCATTGAATGTCCCACTGAAAAAATGGAGCTCGACAGAGGATCATGCCTTCAGAGAAAGGTCTTGGCGAAGAAAGAAAATTAAACCGAAGCAAAAGGACCCAAGCTGGGGGGAATAAAAGGAACTCAGGGAGACTTTGAGCGGATGGAACGGGTTCGGTAAGATGTCTTGCCGACCCGATGGTGTCTCAAATATAGGAGATGCTACAAGGGGAACTCGCCATAGCCTTTGGCCGACATTGAGGATTCTTGTCGATAAAAGGAGGGGCTCGGTAAGGGAAGAGGAGTTCGAGGTAAGGTCTCCCCAAAATGATGAAGTCTCCCCGACATGAGAATGTGATCACTGAGGGAGGAAGGGCTTTGCCAAGTGGTCTTGCCAACAACATGTAGTCTTTTCGATGGGTTTTGTGAGCTCGATATGACTTCTTCAGCTCACTGAAACATCTTGTCGACTGTCTAATGTCATGTCAATGGTTGATAAAAGCGATAATCGCATCAAGGAGATAGGATGAGTGTCTCACCAACATGCAATTCAATATGAACCACTTTTGACTGCCAAGGAAACCTGCGTGGCCTCTGTTCCTCCAATCAGAAGAAGATGACCTATTGACTAATTGACCATCCCTATGTAAGAAGACCAATAGAGTGCAAGCGAGATGGATCCATTCTGAGATCAGGGAGGTGATGGATCAGCTCAGGTGTAATGTTGAAATCTAAGAGGAGGCTCGATGATGTTCCAGAAGATGATCAAACTACAACAAAAGTCTAGAACATGAAGGAAGCTGAGGGAAGGAAGGATCTATGACTCACGGGGACAGCTGTAGTAACCACCAACAAAGGTTGATCAGTATTAATGGTAAAGTGCCCTAGGGATTTCAACACGACCCTAACAGAGTTCAAGATGGACACGAAGAGAAAGAGTAAATGATGTAGCTACAAAAAGATCTAAAATCTTCCCCTAAGGTCAAGCCATCACTGACCTAGACAACAAGGCTTCTCATTGAATGCAGCATTGATACTTTTCAAAAAGATCTAAGAGCTGACTCTCTTGCAGTCAGCAGATATTTTGTAAAAAAAAAGACCTAAAATAGTAGCCAGTGCGTCCCTTTTGGTACATTATGTATATAAGGCATTCTGGCCTCTTTGTAAAATGTTGGAACCTTTAAGAGACAGTTAGGATTAGAACTAAAAAGGAAGGATTAAAAGTTAAGAGCAGTGGCAAAGTAGGAATTTTCAAAAGCAGAAGGAGATAGAGTTGCATATTGATTCTTAGTAATGAGAGTTCCATTTTTCTTCTTGTCTAGTAGTAAAGTTTAGTATTGGCTGTGATGTATTTTCCAAGTTCTCTTAGTGTAGTTGGAAACAATCTGGAATCATAGACTCTCTATACACTGGTGATTATGCCAGCCTTGTAAATATTGCTTATCTGTTTCACTATTAGTAGAAGCAATCAGAGTTTAATCTACTTCATATTGTGTTCCTGAATGATATTTTTTTTAAGTTAATCATTTGATTTGAGAATCTTTCAAGGATTGAAGTCTTATTTTATGTTTTGTTTAAATGGTAACTTAAAATCTATCATTTGAATTAGCACTGAGAATGAAAGAGGTTTTGTGTCAATCACAAGTGTACTTTGTTCTACAATTTTAGTTAACAAACTCCTTGAAAGGTAGCAAGTTTGGTTAAGTTAGAAGGATTGTCATTCTTTTATGTTCTAAAGCTCTAACCTATCTTTTGTTGTTTCTTTAAAAACCCCAATTAAATAAGGTTTTAGTTCATGCTTGATCTTACAACAATTCAGAAGCCCAACACCAGCAAGCCCCTTGAATATTAGTGTTACATTGACCAATTGAGCAACATCAGCACAGTTGAGAACCAACTACAAAGACCTTGGGAGTTGAGATATCCATGTGATCATCTTTCTCTTTTAGGAGAAACAGAGTAGCAATATTCTATTTGCATGTTGTGCCAAAAGACACGTCAACAGTTCTATAAGATACCCCAAATACCTAAGAATGATGAAGAGCCTACACCTTCTACCTCATTTTTCGACCCATCATCCCTTGCATCTCCCTCAACAAAAAAAACACCCATTGTGTAGAACATTCCCGACATCAAAGCAGTCATCCAAGATGATGGTTGTGGGAACTATAAGCTAATGAAAAACACCTTTGTCTTACGAGAACTACTTGTTTCTCCTCAATCTCATGGGAAACCAAAATCTAGCAACAAAGAGCCTAAACTATCAAGATGGTAGCTACTACCTTCATCAAGTTGGGGGGATTTGAATCAAGAAGATGTCAATGAGGACAATATCTCTAAACTCCTCTATCGATATGAATGACCTGTCCCTGCTCTTCCTAAGGAAGATTATAACAAAGGCTTGCAGCTAGGAAGGGAATGGGATATAACAAGAATGAGAAGCTAGGACAAAAGGATAATGGTTTACTAGAACCCATCATTCATGAGAAATGACTAAGGAATCTTGGCCTAGGCTATACTATTAGCAAGATCACCCTTATTGGAAAAGGTACTTCCACTAAATGAGTTGAGGCTTCCTCTTGGTTACCTTCTATAAGAGAGGGGGACCAGCCATGTCAAGGCTCTAGGTCATAGAGAGCCAAGAGCGGAGGGCTCCCCTAACCTACCTCACTCTAAAGGGATGTTTTCAGACAAGGATCAAGAGTGATGAGGACTATAATTTACTTTGATCACTCTACAAATCCTAGACTTAGTTTTGGTCTAAGCGAGCTAGTTTTTGGAGTCGGTACTATGCCTCAGACAGCTCTCTTCCTGAGGATGGTAGCACAGTTATGGGACATCAGCGCGATGCACTGGCATCTCTCGAGGGCATTGGCATCCGTAAGATCAAAAAATAGTGAACACAAGACAAACTACCGAAAAACAAGCCAATGGCCTAGCTGACTAGTCTAGATGGTAAAAATAGAATAAGCAAGTATACGAAATAGAAACTAAAGTGATAAAACAAGTAAATGAGAACTAGGGTGACAAAGATGGTCTCACAAAAGTTCCTATTCACTAGCTAGCTCCACACGTACTTTCACTTACATACAAGAAAGAAGGGGGAAATTGTTGAGGTTGTATAGGGGTCTGCCTCAATTAGACCCCCGTTTTGGTGTTTCCACCTCCATGGACAACCAGAAAGAAATGAAGTAGAAATCTGCCGTAAAGGAAAGAAAAGAAAGAAATACACACTACAAAATAGTATTATGCTACTCCTATCAAATCATAGAGGAGCGGAGTGAAATGTTACCACCTCCACCCAAAATCTCACTAGCCAATGGAGGAGAATACAGACTTAGCAGGGCCACCATATCCACAATTGTGATTGAGGGAGGCTTCACAAGGCTCCAATCCCACAGTACTATTGATTTATTCACACTTTCTATGTGGAGTTGATGGAGTGTTGTTGCTACAATGGAGTGTTGAAATATTGCTTGAAAGTGAAGAGAATGTTGGAAGTGCTAAGAGAATGTCAATCTATTACTTAGAGGATGAAATGAGATGAAGATGGATGAATTTGAAGGAGAAGAGGGAAGAATCTACCATTTTTAGGGTCGGTTGTTCGAAGAGGGACATTACAAATTGACCCCAATCAAAAGTGTAATGCCTCTACCAACTTTAGATGTGGGAATCCGTCATGGATGCCAGTGTGTCATGCAAACATCTATGTGCCACACGTGCATCCCCAACATAAATTCTCTCACCGACACAACAAACAGATGCCAAGTGGAAGGAAGGAAGTTAGGTGATGTGGAATTCTTCCTTCGGATTTGATTTTCCAAGGTGAGGTTGTGTAAAAGGGGAATTTGCATAAGGGGAAGTTCAAATTTTCTCCCACCTCGAAGGAAAGTTCTCAAGTTCTTTCTTTTTCAACCCATGATGAAGGAAACACATTTCGTTAGGTCCAACTTGAGAATGTAATTCTTGAAAAAAGTTTGCAAATATTTTTGAGAAAATATTCGTTAGCAATGAATGCATTTTTTGAAAATCAAAGTATGGCGTTGTTACACATGAAAGGGACAACTCAAGCAAAGAAGAGAGAAAGATAAGAAAAGAGTGAAAGAGAAAAAAAGACATCATAAACAAAGGGCACAAGGGTGATCTGATACTTTGAGGTGAGAGCTGCTCATAAATATATATAAGTATAATAATAGTATATAAATGAACAATCATCAACCCCCTACTGTATCAGACCATGTGAAGAATGCATGAGAAGACAAAGTAAATAAAAAATTAGGTCAACATGGAAGGAAAGCCTAAATTCCCCCAACACTTTGCATCATCCCCAATTTGCCAAAAATCAAGCACAAACATGGGAGAATGATGATACAGATAGAAGAAGGTTTATGACACAAAATCTCTCATGTATCCAAAAACCAAAAAGGGTGACAAGGGTCATCTAGGAACACATCACACAATCACGATGAAACACATCACAACATACACATCTAATCTAAAGATAAAGAAGAGGCCTCCCCCTAACATTCATCGACCAAGAGGTCATCTAATTCCTAATATAGATCATTATAAGGGGAAGGAGGACAATCCTGCAGTGGTGGAATATTACAAGGATGAGCTTTCGACCCTCCCACAACAAGGGATAAGGAAGAAGGAAGGACAAGGTTTCCTTCACTGGGCTCTTGTGGAGCTATGGTTAGCGACTTCGCGAAGATCACTGATAAGGTTGGAACTTCATCCAGAGAATTAAACATGCACTTTACTGGAGTTTAATGTCGCACCTCAATGGATGGAGAAGGTTGTACCCTAGATTCACTGCTTGGATCGCCGAATGACTTGGGACCAGTCACAAACTCAAGGGAAGTCAAGATTGGTTCTGTTGCTAGGAGAAAACAAGCCAACACAAAAACACCCTTTGGAGAAGGTGGGCTCCTCTTCTGTCCTCCATTGCTGGAATGACCATCCTCCATCTTCTACTTCATTGGGGGATGTGAACTCCCCATAGATGAGGCAAGAGGCACTGAGGAAGAGGAGGAGGAGAAAACTATGGTAGATACCACTGCAGTATTCAACATATCCACACATTTAGGGAATGGTGCAATTTTTGAAAGGGACATCAATAGGTGCGGCTCAACCGAAGGAGTGATAAACACCTACACCTTTTTAGGGATAGGCACACTTGTACTCACAGCGGGAGCCATAAGCGAGACTAAATTACATTGAACAAAAGCAAAGGAGAGGAGGGCGGAGGATGCATAAAGAGGCCCTAAAGTGGGGATAATTGACTCCTCTTCCTTCTTCTGCAAAGTGGCCTGCTTAGCCACAAGAGACTTTCTCCAATGCTTATGCTCATGGGCAAGGTGGTTTCTATGACTTTGAGCTACAGACTAGAGGTTGTGAAGGGACAGAAGACTCCTATTCAGCCATGGGATTATCCATCACATCTATTTCCAGCAGAGGGATAGGCTCCTGAATGGGAGCAAGAGGAACATATTGATAAACAACAGGGGGAGTCATCTCTAATATCTCAGTAGTAGGCATTTTCCCATTTATTGCTTTGGGATTAGAAGTGGTAGGATGTCATGAAGACCAAGATATAGAGGATTCCCGATGGGGACCCTTTCCCTTGCCATACAAGTAGTACTAAGGTCCAAGTGGTTTAGTAGGGAGGCCTGATATCCTAATCTTAGGTTTACATAAAGCAGGTATCATTGAACTCAGTGGGTAGAAGCCATACATATTCATCAAAAATATTTTGTAGAAAAAGGAGTGGGAGACCCATCTTGAGGATGGGGGAGCTTCTCTTTTCCATTTCGAGAAGAGGAGGAAGCTGGCTATTGAACTACTAAAAGGGTCAATTTTTTTTGTCCATTGCCCCTAGTCTTATACTTCACATAGTTCTTGTAAAGTAGGTCCATTCTTGGGGGGACTGGACCAACTGGGTCAAGCCAAAAATGTTCCAATGAGTAGCCCCCATAGGACACCAATGGCTAGTATCTAGTGGCATGCACTATGTGCATAGCACCCTCGTGGGAGAACTTCAAACACTTATGGATGACAGAGGTGATTCCATTCATGGAAGCTAGGGAGGGTATGCCTAACTTCATCCTAAATAAATCTGACTCTGGGATAACATCAAAAACTATGTCTAACCCTAGGTCCAACTAGGACAGATAGATCTATCAAGCCATAGAGCTTGAGAGAAAGACCATCATGCATGTGGATGGTAGATTTTTTTCTTTGTACTCCTTTTTATGCAATGAATTAAGCCACAACGTCTCTTCTATAATGACATTCACTTGGCTTGCAGGGTCAACTAAGACCCCCATCACAATGTTGCTATTGAGGTGACTAAGAATATAGAGGGGAGAGGGCTTGTTGTTCAAGGGAAAATCCTATGATGTGAATTTCATGTCTAGCAAGTTGATCACAAGTTGCATAGTAGGATTAACTGTGACCATGTTAATATATGCCTCAGGCCAAGTGCTAGAATCAAAGAGATCGATAATCATGTTGGAAGAATGTGACAAAAATAGGTTTGTATAGCTACAACTCACTATTCGCTTTTGCCATTGATTTTTTTGCATTTTGTTTATTCCCATCGAGATGAATAGTACCATCCTCGATGTGATCTCGTATCTCATGACACAGGCGCATACAACATTTAGTATCATGTCTGTTATCTCAATGGTACTAACAAAAGGTATTTGCATTGTACCAACTAGGGTAAGGTTCCTTGAGAGGTTTAGGGTTCTCCAAGGTTATGATCTTATCCTTTAACAACTTTTGCAAGACGAAAGAATAAGATTTTGCCAACTTTGTGAAATTTATGTTGCATCTGAGGTCATTATCATTCATAGCAGCTACTACATTTGCAACAACCTTACATTTTCTAGAGATCAATACAATGGACTTTCCTTCTAAATGGGAGTGTGAGGACGGTCCCCCGAACTAAACTACCATTTTTTGATATTCTCATAATGTCAAACACAAATGCACAAAAGAAGGGTACTTTATAAGGGAAAACTTCTCCTGCCAAGGTCTCTACAAATTCCCTATGAACACATTCTGCACATCAAAATCCGGCAATGGGTATTGTTAGAGTAAAGGTTTTCACTTAATTATATTAATTAAGTTACATTTATTCTACTCTTAAGATTTCACTTTAGTTGCATATTGTGACATTTAATAATTATATTAATTATTAAATGTCTACCTATTAGGGTTTCTTTTTAGGTTTTCTTGATCTCCTTTTAAGGATTGATCTTTGTAAATAATCATTCGATTGTTCAACTTCTATAGGTACAAGATCTGTGAGAAGAGCGTTTGATATCACACTATGAAATTATTAATCTTCTCATTATCCGCTTTCTTGCATTGCATGAGATCAGAAAAAGTCATCTTCGATCTGATGTTGCTTTGGAATTGTCAAAGAAATTGATTTACAAGTTGATCGAATGAGAAGATAGAGTTTTCAAGTAAGGAATAGTACCTTTCAAGCATTGTATCCTTAAGAGATCAAGAGAATATTTTTTCTATCAATGCATATGATGGAATAAATTTGTACATAGGGCATTAAAAGTGGACACATGCATTTTTCAATCCCCTTTGCCACCATATTTTTTGAATTTTGGAATCTCCATTCCTTGTGGGAAGGGAGTGTTTATAATTGCTACCGACAATGGGCTATGTCGGAAGAAGCATTGAAAGATAGGCTAGGTAGAGGCCTGGGAGAGGCTCACAAGTTGGCTTTTCATCTTACCCATATTCTAAAGAAGAGTGTTCAAAATAGGGTCTTCATATAAAAAAATCTAGTGGGACCCCCTCCATAGCCACCAACGGAGCCACCAATGTGGCCACCGTTGGAACCACTACCAAAGCCACTACCACCAATAGGGCCTCCATTGGATCCACCTCCACTTCTGAAGCCACCACCATGGCCTCCTCCTGAACCACCTCCACCAACACCACCCTTTCTACTAAAGCCACCACCACTACCAAAGCCCCCACTACTCAACCCACAAAAACATCCACTGCTAGAGGTGACAGGAGGGGTGAAACTAAAGCCTAGGGGTACTCTGTTCACTTTGATAGTTTCAAATTTTTCAAAGATAGAGGTGATGTTGATCGATGGGACTATGTCAGCCATGTACATAGACGTGGTAGGAATCGACATTCCTATCTCTCATGGTCTTTGAAAGCAGCCCCTTGTATAAGGTTAGGGTTGTTCGAAAGGGAACACACTTCAGGAAGACTAGAGAGACTAGCCAGGAGTTCTATGCCTATTCGGTATTTTCCAACCATATAATTTATCTCGCTAATAAACTTAGCGGCTCTAGCTGACTTCGGATCCTTTTCTAGATGATTCTCACTGAGTCCTTTGCTAATGGTAGAGATACATTCTAAAGGAATGTGAATGGCCTCGTGCTTGTCTACTAAGGACAGTTTAGGAGATGCAATAGAAGTGGGGACATGGTTAGTCTCCTCAAAGAACCCTACCTCACCCCTAGACAACTGCTCCTAGGAAGATAGACTGATGGTAGATCCGACATAAAGGCCTGTAGAGAAACTAGTAGTGTCCTTCATCCTCTCCATCGGAAGGTGTCGCACACTTCTCCTAACAACATACCTAGAAGTCCTAGACTAGGTTGTGATGCTCATAAACCTTCACAACACTTAGGCTTACAATGATCACAAGGCACAAGGGAAAAGTCTCAACACTAACAAATGGACAAAAGTTAGTTCATGTCAGGTTCACCAAAAATGTGAGAGGGGGACCAACCATGTCAAGGCTCCAAATCATGGAGAGACAAGAGTAGAGGGCTTCCCTAACTTACTTCACTCTAGAGGGATGTTTTGAGAGAAGGATCAAGAGTGATGAGGACTATAATGTACTTCAATCACTCTACATATCTCAAGCTTCATTTTGGGCTAGGATATTTGGTTTTTGAAGTTGGTACTATGCCTCAGATAGATCTTTGTCCAAGGACGGTAGCATAGTTCTAGGACGTCAGCATGACACATTGGCATCTCTCGGGCATGCTGGCATTCGTACGGTCAAAAAATAGTGGAAATAATACAAACTACCAAAAAATAAGCTGACAACCTAGCTGACTAGTCTAGATGGTAAAAACAGATTAAGAAAGTACAAGAAATAGAAACTAAAGTGATAAAACAAGTAAATGAGAACTAGGGTGACAAAGATGATCTCACGAAAGTTCCTATTCTCCAGCTAGCTCCACATGTACTTTCACCTGCACACAAGCAAGAAGGGGAAATGGTTGGGGCTGTATAGGGGTATACCTCATTCAAACCCCTGTTTTGGTGTTTCCACCTCTAGGGATAGCCAAAAAGAAATGAAGTAGAAATATGTAGTAAAGGAAAGAAAAGAAATCAATACTCACTACAAAACAATATTATGCTACTCCTATCAAATCACAAAGGAGAGGAGTGAAACATTACCACCTTTGGAACCCAAAATCTCACTAGCCAATGGAGGAGAATACCGACTTGGCAGGGCCACCACATTTGCAAATGTGATAGAGGGAGGCCTCATGAGGCTCCAAGCCCACGCTGCCATGGCTTGCTTCACACCTACTATGTGGAGTTGATGGAGTGTTGTTGCTACAATGGAGTGTTGAAATGCTACTTGAAAGTGAAGAGAATGCTAGAAGTGCTAAGAGAATGCCAATTTGTTGCTTAGAGGATGAAATGAGATGAAGATGGATGGATTTGAAGGAGAAGAGGGAAAAATGTGCCATTTTTCATGTTAGTATGATTACAAGATTTTACATGCATTAAGATAAGTGTTAGTACTAACATGAGTGATAAAACCTAAGAATAGAGATCAAGATTAAATAATGATTTAATCTCTAGTTGAAATTATTTGAAAATTAAAAGAATAATATTTGCATGAAAAGGATAAAGATAGATTAAATAAAATGATCTATTCAAATGCACACATAAATTAATTAATTTAATAAATATATTTAATTAATAAATGTGTACATGCATAAGAGTTAAATCTAGATAACTAACTAGTTATGACAAAGAGTTTATTCATGAAAGACAATTAGTCATTAAATCAGGAGATAATTGACTGATTTAAATAGATCTCAAGTCAAGTAGAAATGAATATTCAGATAACTTAAACAATTATCTAAATATAGAAGAATATGTCAAAAATAGACTTTTATGATTTAAATGATTATTTAATTCAACATTCAACATTTAAGGATTAAATTAAATAAATAAGATTTATTTAATTGACTGAAGAAAAGGTTAAATGAATAATTAAATAATCAAAGTGTTTATTTAATTATAGTTGAAAATATGATAAAGATAAATTAAATAAGAATTTATTTAATTTAAGAAAGAGGATAAAGTTAATTAATGACATAATTAAATAAAAAATATTTATTTAATTAATCAGGATTTGAATAAAGATAATATGAGCCCCCGTGGCCACACTAGGTCAGTCCTTTAGGGTTCACCATCACACACAGTCAATTGTTAGCACATCATATCAAGTCATGCATCCACAAGATGAACAAGTCAAATCAAAAAAATTTCCAAAGCAACAAACAAAACAAATCAACTTATGCTTGCTACAAGATGTGTCCTTCCTGAAAACATTTATCATCAAAACAATCAACCTATGTCTTATACAAGATGTGTCCTTCCTAGAAATAGACATTAGGTGAACAATCATCATGACCTTATAGAGGTTATCACATCAACGGCTTCAGACTCAACATCTTATACGATACGTGTCTTTCTAAAACTAGGCCTTTTTATGCCTTATACAGACAGTCACAAATTCAAAACTAGAATCAACGTCTTATTCGGTATGTGTCTCTCCAAAATTAGGTCTTATCAATCAATCATCTTATCAAACAAATAGATCAAGTTTTGGAAAATATTTTATTTTCTTTTTGAATTTGCAACTTGTTTATCTTATCATTTTATTGACTTTAATTTAGAATCCTGCTACTAGCTTTCTCAAGGATGTCCCATGAAAGATTTAGAGAAGTAATGATGTATCATAATTCTATTTTCTTTGACTATTGTTTGACGATTGTATTTTAACTTGGGATTTTTCCTCGTGTTACTAGTTTCCTCAAGGATGTCCCATGAAGGATTTAGAGGAGGGATGATGTCTCATGACCTATCTTTTATTTGTTTGTTGTCTGTGGTTTGTCTTGACAAAAGGGTTGGGGCAATTGTGATCTTATTATGAGTTAAGACAACCCTTGTCTACTACTGTCTATTGTTAGCAAGTTGATGACCTTGCAGAACTTGATCTATGCCATATCATGGTGTTTGTCTCCATTTGTATTAGGGTATGTGCAGGGTCATCATGGAAAAAATAGGCCTTTAAGTGGCAAAAAATTCAAAAAAATCAGAGTTAGGCAACTTGACATAAAAATTTGAATAAGTTATCTATATTATTTCAAAAATATGTAAGAATAGAATTTGTAGAAAATTGAATTTAGTTTCTAAACTACTAGGTTTATTTTTGTAAAACAAAATCTATTTGGTGAAAATTTGAAATATACATGCAGTAGTACTTAAATTTTAGGGAAAAAATAAGAAGTAGGTGTCTATCTGACCACCCTAACCACAATAAAATGATAATATTTTTTTATAAGATTTTATATATAAGTAGATGACTCATGCCCCGATGTGATGCATATTTTTTGTAACTTATTTCAAAGTAAATAATTAATTATGATTTTTTATTACAACTTTTAAAAAATATAAAAACTCGTAGGTCTAACCACCTCAACATTGTCAAAACTTCATGAAATTCATTTTTTTTAATCCTATAGTATACAAAGCATAGAATGTGACACATGTTTCAGATTCAAAAAATGTGATACCATTTGAAAGCTATAGATGTTTTTCAATCAGCCTATCAATTAGGACTTTAGTCATAATTTAAATAGAAAATGAATATATATTGGTGGAAAGCTGAGAATATCCTTTAAAAACCCTTTTCATTTCATTAATTTTGGGTAAAAAAAAATTCATCAGCCACATACCCTAAAAATACCCATCATATCACCACTTTTTGGCCCATGATGATCCTGCACATACCCATTAGTTACCGCCCAATGATGATAAAATGCAAAGCCTTTTATGGTTTGGCAAAACATCGAATATTTCTAATACTAACATTCATCTTTTTGCATTAACATTTCTTCTTTTCTGCATCTTCACCACCCTTATCTATTTTCCTCTATCCTTTTGTCCTTCATCTTCTAGTTCTCTGATCGGTTTCGAGAGCACGCTCATTTTCTTTGAACATATCTATCCTCTCATGGGGGCATACCACTACTTCCTCGTCATCCTTCCTTATCCTACTTTTACTGGGGCATATCTTTTTTTTTCTATCTTTTTCTTTGACAACGTTGAAATGACATTGTATCAAAGAGGGGCAAAATGTAGACACCAAAATTTGGTCTAAGCCTGTGAATTTAATTTCTTCATAATTCATATTTTCACAGTCATAATTCATAAGCCTATTTACCAAGTTTTCACCTAGGTAATGATTTTTTTTATTTTTCTGATTTGTTTGTATTTTTGATACTTAAGACAAGGCTCTCAAAAGCTATGCACAGAACTTCTTCAAATGAAGGTTGTTCATAAGTTCTGACAATGGTTCTCCTTCAGGCATAGAGAGTTGATATGCTCCTGATACAATGGATTCTATGACAATGTAGCATCCTAACCAGTTAGGTTCAAACTTTCTTGATTTCTCTCTTTCAGCTTGATTCTTAGGATTCTCCATTAAGACTAGGTCACCAATGTGAAAGTTTCTATTCAAGACCTTCCCATTGTAGCTATGATGAAGACGATTCTGATATGCTTGGAGATGGTCTAATTCCTTTTTTCTTCATTCATCTAGGAGTTCTAGCTCATGTAGTCTTGAAACTTGGTACTCTTCATCATCAATGTGGCATTCCAAAGATACTCTTAGGGAAGGAATCTCGACCTCGATAGGTAAGATGGACTCAGAGCCAAATACTAGGGAATATTGTGGCACCATTGGGAGTATGGATGCTTATGCAGTAAGCCCATAAGGTTGGATTAATTTGTAAATGCCAATCATGACTAGCATCATTGACAGTCTTTTTGAGGATTCTAATGATTGTTTTATTAGATGCCTCAGCTTGGCCATTACCTTGTGGGTAATATGGGGTGGAAAAATGGTTTTGAATATGGAACTCTTCACAAAGATGATGGACCTCTTGGTTTTTGAATGGACAACCATTATTTGTGATAATGGATTGAGGAACACCATACCGATAGATGATGTAACTCAAGATAAACTTAGAAATTTGTGTACCAATGATGTAGGTCATGGGAATAGCATCAATCTACTTAGTAAAATACTCAGTGGTAGTAATAACAAACTTATGGCTATTGGATGATTTGGGATGCATATTTCCTATGAGATCAAGTCCCCATTGGGAAAAGGGTGATGGTGACGTTATGGGATGGAGCTCCTGTGCTAGTGCATGTATCAAATCTCTGTGTACCTGACATTGGTGACATTTCTTGACAAAGATTTATGAGTCCTTTTCCATGGTAGGCCAATAGTAACCCAGTCTCATAATATTCTTAGCTAAGGTAGGACCGCTAGAATGGGATCCACATATGCCCTCATGTACCCCACACAAGGTTGCTTGTGATTCTTCAGTATCAAGACATATCAATAGGGTATTGTCTAGGGTGTGTCTATAAAGTGTGTCTCCAATGATGGTGTACTTGGCTGACTTGCGAAGGAATGTCCTACATTGGTAATTAGAAAGGTCAGGGGTATGATTTTGGCATGGAGGTAGTCCTATATATCTTTATACCATGGGGAATCATGACCAATAGTATCACACACCATCTCTGAATATGGGATGTCATAGGCAGGGACTAAAAGTTGTTCTACCAAAAACGCAAATTTAGACATGTTGCTAAGTATGTGTCTACTGCCTATTTAGAACATAAGCTATTTGATGAAAGTCAACCTTGTCAAAGTACTCCTTGAAACTACTTTCCATGCATTTGTAGGGAGCAATATTTTCATCCTTATTCTCATAGTCATCATTTACCTATCGGATTACTAGTCGAGAATCACCATAAACCTGTAGGTGTTTGATCTTCCATTTGACTTCCATGTGTAATCCTATCACAAGAGCCTCATATTTTACTATTTTTTTGTACATGGAAAGGAAATCTTGAATGACTTAGGTATAGAATCACCCTATGGTGTGATAAATAGTATACCAACTCCTAAGCCATGATTCATATGGGACCTGTCAAAGTATAGTTTCCATGTCATGCCTGTGTCAATGGTGAATATAAACTCATCAGGAAAATTTGTAACTAAAGGGTGATCTACTTGTATTAGTGCATCAGGAAACTGATCAACAATGACTTGTCCCTTGATATCTTTTCTCTCTACATACTAGCTATCATACTCACTAAGTATCATTACCTATTTAGCTAGTCGCCCTATTAATGTTGCTTTGCTTAGGAGATATTTTAAAGGATCTATCTTAGCAATGAGCATTGTTTGATGGTTTAGCATATAGTGCATTAGTTTTTGAGTAGCAAATACTACTGCAAGACAAGCATGTTCAATGGTACTGTAGTTAAGCTCATAACCTACCAAGGTGTGACTAATGTAATATACTACCCTTTCATGACCTTCATTGTCGTTATGTGCCAAGAGTGCTCCTAGTGATGAATGTGTTGTTGAAATATAGAGAATCAATGGTCGACCCTCAATAGGTGGTGTGATATCTAAATTTTTTACCTATTCTAAACAACTAAAATGCAATGGAAAAACACAAAGAAACACCTCAAGATTAGCCTAAGAAATTTGTTAATGCAAAGAGAAAAAGTGGAAAATGATTGCAAGTGGTTATACCTTCTCTTTGCAGCTGAAACTCCTTGGTTGGCCCTTGATTTTGGATTGCTTTGTATGCTCCTTAGAGGGCTCTTGATGTGGCTAAATGCAAGATTTAACTATATGGTTGGATGCAAATGCAAATAAATAAAATGATTGGCTAAATGAGTGCACAAAATGACAACATTTAGTTGCAAAATGCCTAATTGTTGGAAATGCCTTAGAGGAGGGGGTATTTATAGAGAAACTTGAATTCTCTAGAGAATTCAATGGTTGAGATTTATCCAACAAGGCCAAGATGAAGGGCTAAGGTGAGTTGAGGATTCACAAGCCTTCACATCTTGACATGTGGAGTGTGAAGTGGCTAAGGGTGAGATGATGTGTAGGTGATGTGGAAGGGAGGTACATGATGTAGAGGAAGGACAAGTACCTTCCAAGTACCTTGGGGAGTGAGAAGATTTCCACAAAAAATAACTTCTTGTCCCCAAGTGAGAATGAAAATGACATTTGAAGAATTTTAGAATTCCTCAAAAATCTCCATGGGAAAAGAGAAAGTGGTTGGAGAAATAAATGTGAATTAAAAATTCACATTCCTAGGAGAATCTAATGGATAAGAGAGGGTCTCCAAAAAGATGGGAATTGGTCACATGTGCATGAGGTGAAAATTCAAATGTTCTAGAAGCCTTGGAAGGATAAAATGTGAATTAAAAATTCACATGGGGAGGAGAGAGACCTAGGATGAATAAAAGTGAATTAAAAATTCACATAGGAAAGAGGGTCAATGCCAAGAAAGGAAAATGGAAAGGATGATTAAAAAGTGGTGCTAAAAGTGGCTAATGACTTTGATTAAAGTTGTGCAAATACTTGATTATGATAATTAATGGAATATTAGAGATAAGTGGAAAATGTAGGAGGATGTGACATTAATCCTTGATTAAGAGGATGCACATCCTAATCATGAATTAATTAAATTAATCCAAATTAGAGATGGATTATGGAGGATGTGACAAGGAGAGAGAAAAGAAGAATTTTAAATTGATTTTAATTCAAAAAGATTAAAATGACTAAATTAAATAAATTAATGTATTTATTTAATTTAGAGAGGAAAAAGGTACAAGATAAAGTGTTTAATTATTAAATTAAATACTTTAAGAACCTTATGTGGGAAGTGTAATATTAATTAAATAAATTAATATTGACATAATGGATGAATAAAGAGGTAAATTTGATCATACAGGAGTGATCAAATTTGGGTGTCTACAAGTGGCATTAAGACTGATGGTGTGAGTAAATAATCCTTAATCAATTGAAAAGCTTCTTGACATTTACCTGTCCATACAAAGGGTATTCCATTTCTAGGTAAATCTTGAAAGGGATGTGTCTTATCTGCTAACTGCACTCTAAATCTTTTGATGGATTGTAGTCTCCTTGTAGTGTCCTTAGCTGACTAAGTATAGCTGGTGGAGGCATGTGTATGATTTCTTTTACTTTGGTTGGATCCACTTCAATTCCCCTTCTAGAAATGATATATCCCAAAAGCTTTCATGATTTCATGCCAAACACACATTTCTTCAGATTTAGTCTCACTTTATACTCTTCTAACCTTTGAAAAATATTGTCTAAGACCTGTAAATGATCAAGCCTTGTCAGCGCTTTAGCAATAAGGTCATCAACATAATCCTCCATAAGAGTGTGTATAAGATCATGAAAAATAGTGGTCATGGCACGCTGATAGGTTGCTCCAACATTTTTTAGTTCGAAGGGAATAACACTCCAGTAATGCGTTCCCCATGGACATGTGAAAGTTGTCTTAGGTTGGTCTTCAGTTGCAATTTTGATCTAATTATACCCTAAAAATCCATCCATAAGGGATAAATCTCATATCTTGCAATCATGTCTACTATCATGTCAATGTTGGGCAAAGGTAAGTCATCTTTAGGGAAAGCCTTGTTGATATCTCTGAAATATGTATAGATATGGATGCCCCCTATTGGTTTTGTGATTGGTACAAGATTGGAAATCCAATCTAAATAGTCAATTGATCTAATGAAGCCAACATCTAACAATTTCTTCAACTCAGCCTTGACTAGTAAAGCAAACTATGGGTGCATTTTCCTCAATTTTTGTTTCACTAGTTTTATACCTAGTTGCAAAGGAAAATGGTGTAGTACAAGTTTAAGATCCAGCCCAGGCATGTCTGCATATGACTAGGAAAAATTAATCTTTCCTTGAGTAAAGAATTTGCAAAATTTTGGTTGCTCTTCTTTTGTCAATGATGCTACAAAATATACCAATCGTGGATTCTCTTCTATACCTATGTTAACTTCCACTGATTCTTCAACTAGCATGCGTGACTTTTCCTATGCAATAGGGAGAATTTTCAAACCTCCATCCTTAGGTGCCTGAAAGATTTTTTCACCTTCGGATGCACCCTTATTTTTTGCTTTTTCATTGTCTAAAGATGCCTTTCTGTTTCCACCTATAGACTCATCATTTTTATCTTTTCCATTATTTTTATTATTTTTATGATTAGAGGATTGAACAAATTCCCCAAAATATGCTTGTTGTCCAATTCAATGGTAAATCCAGCCTTGTGATCACCACCAAGTATGCCTTCTCATAATCCAAGGAACTCAGCAATTGCTTCGTCATTCTCAAAAATGTCTAAGACGGGTGTGTCTTGTTGGTCCCAATCAATGAGTTGGGGATAGAATAAAGGAATTTCATCATCGAAGTTGTCAAAGTTCAAATGGGTCAAGATAAAAGTTGATTTGTTCATCTAGGTGGATTCTAAGGTGGGCCTAATTCCAAGGTTTGGTTATCTAAAATGGATTTATTAGGTTCCCAAGAGGTAGGATCAAGAGATTCCCAGTAGTAATGTTTAAACCATTCCTCTTTTTGTCAAATTCTTAGGTGGACAAGAATTCAATGGATTTGGTGAAGATGTAAACATTAAGTCAAGTTCTCCAAATAGCTTATCAAGTTCCATGGCAAAGGTGAAGAATAGGGAATCCCATTCATATTTGTTTGAGTCAAGGGAATCACAATAAGGTTGGTCAACTAGTTCGTCAGATGTTTTGATATTTTTAGAAGCACTTACTTCCTCAAGTAAAGGTGATGTGGTACTAGGAACGCCAATTTGAATCGGTTGAAACCCAAGCCCTAAGCCTTTCAACCACTTAGAAAAAATGATTGGTTTAGTCCTCCCATCTTGATGTAGGCCTAAGCCACTATGTCTATTATATCCCTTGCTCTGCATGATTGTGAAACCTTTGCCATGTTGATTTGTAGGAATGTGAGAAAGTAAGGGAGGTTCTTCATGGTCCTCTTTATACAACTAGGAGGTCACATCTTCTACATGTAAGGCTTCTTTACTTAATTCTCCCCATTTTGTAAAGTTTTTTGAGGGAGGAATGTGTATGGTGACCACCAATTGTCTTTTATCTATTGTAGGTAAACCGTATGATTTTGGAGGAATCATTTGGCTAACACAATAAGATGTCTTCAGGTGATATTCTCCACAACCCTTATCTTGGATCTCAACCTTAGGAGTGGAAGGTAATGAAGGTGAAGTGGATGTTCTAGTGAGAGTGGATGGATCGACATAATGAGATGAATTGGATGATGAGGCATCTTGGTTTACAGGCACTTGGCACTGGCGTGTCTCTCATAGATTGGTGCAATATTGGAATGGATGTGGGTCAGCATCTATTGTTATTTCAGTGTGATTATAGGGAAATTTGAGACATTGATGATATGTGGAAGGGACTTCCTTCATGGCATGAATCCATGGTCTTCCTAGTAGGAGGTTGTATGGAAGGATGAGATCCAAGACTTGGAATTTTGTCTCCATAACTGTAGGACCAATTTTGATAGGAAGTGTGACAACCCCCTTTGATTTGCGTTCATCATCATAAGCCTTAATGACAATGCTTCTGGTTGTGTCCACACATGCTTCTGAGAGGCCTAATTCCTTAACCAATTTTAAAGTACACAGATTTAACCTTGCTCCTCTATCTACCATAACTCATCTAACTTTGGTTTTGTCAACAACAACTTCAAGATATAACGGGTCATTATGATTTGTCTTCTCAGTTGCGTAGTCTTGTTCGGAGAATGTGGCATGATAATTATTGGTCAAATATCCCACCATTTCCTCAAAATGATTGACATCAAGATCATTAGGAACAATCGTGCTTTGTAAAGCCTTATCTAAAATGGATCGATGTTTAGGGGAGATACGCAATAGTTCCAAGATGGAAATTTGGACTGGGGTCTTCCCAAATTGATCAAGTAAGTTATATTGCGGCTTGGAAGTCTGTGGTGTTTGATGTGATGGAGGGCCTTGGATGGTCATCTTGGTCCAATGAGTTTTTATAGCACACTCAAGAATTGTATTTATGGAAATGGTATTGACCTGCTCATCAGCAGTCAGAAGGTGATTTATGATTTTGCCACTATAATCATTCTTAAAATTAGCATAGTTGGCCGAAGTATTGGTCTTGTTACTTGAATTGGGGGCATTTCCTTTCCCATAGTCATGTAATGGATCTGAAAATACTTTGTGATCAGTGTTCGAAGATGTAAGTTTTTTTCCACTAACTTCAATAGTTCTATTGTCGACAAAGTCATGTATGATGTTTTTCAGTTGACGACAATTTTGTAGGCTATGTCCTTTGGTTCGATGGAAATCACAAAAGGAATTATCATCCCACCAATATGGTTTGAATTTCCCTACATCGTATTGTCTTGGCTCTTGAACCTATATAAGACTATGTTGCAACAGTTGTTTGAAGACTGACTCGATGGGTTCCCCGAGGGGAGTGAACTCATGTTTTGGAAATTGTCTCTATTGTTGTGGTTGTTGGGTGTTTTGGATAGTCTTGGAGGTGTGGTTAACAACATTGAGTGTGTTAGTAGAGGGGTTATTTCCTCTAACTGTGATGATCGGTCCTGGTTGTAAAGTCTTTGCATCAACTACCCCATCTTTGGTAATGTTTTTATTCCAAGACCAAAACTTGTTTCTATCATTGGGGGTGTTTTGCACATTTCGATTTCTGTTGGGTGTCTATATCTTAAGTTCTCCTTTGTCAATGAGATTTTTTCTAGTATGATCCCCTTTTCCACTAGTTCTATAAAGGATGTGCAACAATGTACCCTTACGTCACTTCTCAATTTTGGGTTGAGGTTTTCTTGGAACATTGTGACCTTCTATTTCTTAGGTATCTCGATAGGACATCGAATGGCTATAATTATCCACCTTTGGAAGAAGGAAATAAAATTTTCTCCTTCATCTTGTGTAGTATGACACAAGGTTGCTATGTTAATCTTATGGTCTATGTTAAAGGAGAATTGTTCAATGAATTTCTCAGCCAGTTTGCCCCATGTTTTTATGCCGTAGTCAAGACTTGAAAACCATTATAGTGAAATTCCAACAAGACTTCTCGAAAAGAGTCTCATAAGATAGGTTGGGTCATAGGTGACATCTATGCACATCATAGAAAATTCCCTTATGTGTTCGACTAGATTTTGATTTTTATTGTACTTGGGAAAATTTGGTATGACATACCCATGAGGGAAAGGTGTCATGTACAATGATTTATCAAAGGGAAATGGGCATAAATCCTTTTTTGAAAAGGTTTTCTTGGTTGACACTACCATGTTATCCATCTGTATTTGAAGTGCATGCATTTGTGTCTGCAGGATGCCAACTTGAGTTAATGATGTGTTGGTTGGATTATTTGGGTCTATGTACATGTTTTGAAATCCAACGTTTTGTGATTGGTTCTGATTAAATGTCGGTATGTAAAGTGGATTTTGATTTGGAATGTTGGTGAATATGTTTTGATTTGAAATATGTGAAAATGGATTTTGATTTGGAGTTTGTGAAAATGGATTTTGACTCAAAATCTATGAAAATGGATTTTGAATCAAAATCTATGAAAATGGATTTTGAATCAAAATCTCTGAAAATGGATTTTGACTTGGAATCTGTGAAGTGATAGGTTAGTTTCCATATTCAAAAGAGGGTATGCGTCCTATCTATGAAAACTCAATCTGTGGTATAGTACTAGCAACATTAACACTAGGTATAGCTACTGTCTGTGGAATAGTGTTAATGACATTGACACTTGGTATAGGAGTTGATGTTCTATATTTTTTGTTCCCAACAAGAGGACTGAAGAGATTGGATGATGACGCCTCTATGGTGAAATTTATCCCCTATGTTGATGTAGGCATACCAAATGGAGATGTGTGTATCATTGAGGCACTCTGTGTAGGTCCTCTACATGATATAGTAGTAGTCACTTGAGGTATAGTAATACTAGTGGTAGTGGTGTTTGTTCCCTACGTAGATGTAGTCTGTAGGGTACGAATATCAAAACCAGGAGGTAGTTTGGTACCTTCTAATAGCAATTTGGCTAAATATCGTTGAGGATAATTTTCTAGATAGTCATCTACAAAGGAAGCAAACTCAGGGTCCTATGCAGTAGCATATCTGTCTTCCACTATAACATGTCCTTATGTGTCTCTAGTAACAAATTTCTCTAACAAAGTCTTGTGAGGTCTAGATGAAGATGACCCTAAAAAGGGATTTGACAATGGATTGATGAACTCATTTGGATCAGCTATCTTTTCTCTTTCTTTCCTTTTTGATCTTGTTTCAACCATGTAATGTAAGCTCAAAGTGCAAGTGATGCAAAAGCTAAGTCTATGGATAGTATGAATCTAATCTATTATTTTGTGATTTTTTGAATATCAAGGATGAATGTATGTAGCTATTTTTTTGGTATTTTCTTTGAAAATAAGGTATGTCTAAAAATGATGCTATTCTAGAATGACAATGTCTAAGTATGTAAAAGTCTAAGTGACCAAATTGGAAGATTCTAAAAGAGGTTATCTATCAGCTAAAGTTTAACCTAGGTTTCAATTTAGTTTTGACAAGGAACCTTCATAGGACTAGGGCCCAAAGATAAGGTGAACTCCCAAACTAGACTAATGAGCTAGAAGGATTCAAATGTAGGACAAAAGATATGATGACTAGGTTCAATGACAAAAAATTTTGAATTGAGGGTTTATCCAAAGCGTGAAAGGTGCCTATCCTAAAATTTGCAAAAGATGATCTATCTAAAGGAAATAAAGACCCCTAAGATGAAAGTAAGATCTATGACTAGGGTACCTATCACTATGATTGAATGATTCCTAAAGGATGTAATTGTGCAAGTTCTTGCCAAAATTTATGGTTTATGTCCAAGAATTAGTGTAAAAGGATAATTCAAATACTAGTTTGACTGTTTGTTCTCAGTCTGTGATAGTAAATTCTAGATTTCTAATAATCAAGCAGATGCATTGCAAAAATTAACAGTTGTGGTTTTCTTTCTCAATTGTGATTTTCTGGTAAATTCAGTTTTAGGTATCACACACATAAGGTTTTTTTTGTAGCAGATGTGACTCAAGGTATCAATTGTGACTCTATACTAATTAGATATAGTTTTCAAGACTCTGACTATGTACTGGTAAAAGTAGGTTGGTTCTATGGCAGGGGAATATGTGTCATTCCAGACTGCAAATGTGGTTCACCTCTTTAGATGTGTCATAGAATGTATCAATTACAAGTTTATCAGTAACAAAGGTAATGACATATGTGGTTTTCTACTAAACAGATGCAAGCTATTATGGTAGATGCGACTCAAGTTTTAACAGACGCGACTCAGATTCTAGGACATGCAAATTGGACTTAGTTTCTGACATATGCAACTCACATTTACACAAATGCGACTTAGATGCAAATTGCACTCAATTTCTAACAAATGCAACAGACTTTTTAACATATCCGACTCTAAGTAACAGTTGCATTTTTTTGGTGAACAGTTGCAGTTTTCAAGTGAATGACAATGTAAACTGACTTTGTTTCATGATCAAGTTTTGGAAAATAAAAATAATCAGAAGACAATGTATTTTCAGTTTGATGATCATGAACATGTGTATTTCTAGAAAATAAGTACAATCCTAAGGTTGTGAAAGACAATACTTGCTGATTTCTTACTTGGGTTTTCCCAGCTACACTTATTCAAAGTAGATGGCTAGTAGCTTGACCCCACTAGCTCCCCTCCATGACAAAACACTTCATTTGGGGAAACCAAGCTACAGTACCCATGAAACTCCCATGGCATACTTCTCATCTCTACTATGAACCATAAGAACATGAGATGGCTTCACAGGTCTGACCTGTTGCACCATCAAATAGAAGGTTTTTGGCTTACTAAAAACAATGGTGTTTAATACGAGCATTCTATTCATGGGGTGTCATCCATGCGAAAAAAGACCATTGTTTCCCTTCTTGTCAAAACAATACTCGTGATACTTGAGCTTTCTTCAAGTACCCACTTCTATATATAGGTTGGAAGTCACACGGGTTCAATGTGTTGCCTGTCTAAGTTGTCTTGGGGTGAGTACTTTTTCCCACCAAGACAGGCCCAATTCTAGAACCAGTATCAGGCTCTCTTGCACCCAAGATCGCACAAATGTGCAAGGGGAGAAGATACTTCTATATACTAAATCGTGGGTAATAACAGAGTGTGCTTTCATACCAAACATAGTAGACAATAGTAAATTTTAAACCCAAATGACAATTTTCTAATTACCAAACAGTTTGTTTCAAAATAGTCTTCGACACACTTCCTGCAAAAAAATTCATCAATAGTTTTGAACTGGTCTTCATCGATCATCTTGCAAGAGGGGTTTCAAAAACCTTTCTTCTATCCTACGTCCTCCAATCACTGTGTTAAATCCTTAAAACACACATTGCAAATCGAAAATTAGCTAAAATAAAAACACAATGAAAAAATGTAAAATAGAAATTGAACCCATAAATTTCACTAGTCATATGCATCGTACAGAGCAACAAATGCATCACGTATTTTTACCATTCATTTGCATTGCAAAGAGCCACAAATGCATCAAATTTTGTCAAATGCATTGTTGTATTTGACATATGTGGTTCGTAATATCAATTGCATCGTTTTGTCTATCAGATGCATTGGGTCGTACAATACCTGCAAAAATTGAATAAAACATCTACAGATTTGCAAAGAACATGTCTTCATGTCAGGTTCACCAAATGTAACATCATGAAAACAGGAAATATTAAAGCAAACTCAAAGGCTAATAAACTCTAATGTAATCTAAAGCTAAACAACAAAGCACAAAGGAAATTATAAACATAAACAAAGAGCAATCTCACCCAATATCTACATCCTTCCATGAATGACCTCGATTGTCCTCCATTTCACTGTGATGGTATTCTTTCCCTCATATTTTCAGTATCTTTGAAAGTATAGCCTTGATGTATGCGATTATAGCAAAATATCAAAGATTAAACAAGTGCTCCAAAAGTTATACAATTTCGAGAGGAGTTGAAATGATGAGAGTCAAGTCAATTTATAGAAAATTGATCATTTGAATGAGAGGACGAGATTGAAAGATAGATGGATGATTCAGATTAAAATATTTGACATGCATTAAGATAAGTATTAGCACTGACATAACTGATAAAACCTAAGAATAGAGATCAAGATTAAATAATGATTTAATCTCTAGTTGAAAGTATTTGAAAATTAGAAGAATAATGTTTGAAAGATATATTAAATAAAACAATCTATTTGAATGCACACATAAATTAATTAATTAAATAAATATATTTAATTAATAAATGTGCACATGCATAAGAGTTAAAGCTAGATAACTGACCGGTTATGACAAAGAGTTTATTCATGAAAGACAATCAATCATTAAATCAGGAGATAACTAACTAATTTAAATAGATCTCAAGTCGTGGAAATCAATACTTAGATAACTTAAACAATTATCTAAATATAGAAGAATATGTCAAAAATAGACTTTTATGAATTAAATGATTATTTAATTCAAAATTCAACATTTAAGGATTAAATTAAATAAATAAGATTTATTTAATTGACTGAAGAAAAGGTTAAATGAATAATTAAATAATTAAAGTATTTATTTAATTATAGTTGAAAATATGATAAAGATAAATTAAATAAGAATTTATTTAATTTAAGAAAGAGGATAAAGTTAATTAATGACATAATTAAATAAAGAACATTTATTTAATTAATTAGGATTTGAATAAAGATAATATGAATTAATTAAATAATTAAGTTTATTTAATTAATAGAAGAATAAATGTTAGAATTAATCAATTAAATAATTAAAAGTCATTTAATTAATAGATAAGAAAGGACTTTAGAAGGTAATTAAATAATTAACATTATTTAATCATGACCATGAAAATACAAATTATGAAGAAATTGAAGTCGTAGGATTTTTAGTGTCTACAGTTGTTGACCTATTTGAAAACAACTCCCTCTTCATGATATTGATTACATCCTTTTCTCCAAGCAATCAACCAACTGAAATATGCCTAGTCTACGCACAACTCATTGATATGGACCAACAAGTACCACCAATTCTTGATTTATTTGAAAATGATGAAGTGATTCAAAATTCATGGGACTCCATGACAACTTACCATGGGAAGATCACAAAGCAAGTTTTTATATAGAGCTAGACACAAAGGTGTACTATGGGGAGATGATTAAGTCCTTCAGTCACAAAATTGATGAAACGCAACTAACATGCAAATCTTTAAGTGAAAACCACATGGTGGCACTTTTTGATCCTAAAAAAGTAAAAACAAAGGATGCATCCGAGGGTGAAAACCTCTTTGAGGAAACCAAGGATGAGGGATTCAATCTCCTCCTTAGTTCAATACATCCATAGAAGTCAACAATGCTAGCAGAAAAGGCCACTCCAATCAATGTGGGTACCAAAGAAGCACCTAAGATCACTTTCTATGTCGAATCCTTGTTGGACGATGAATAGAAGAACCTAGAAGCATTCCTGAAAGAGAACAAAGCCAAATTTGCATGGTCATATAATGATATGTCAGGGCTAGATCCAGAAGTGTTTGTGCATCACTTAGCAGTCTATCCTAAATCCAAGCTAGTGAAGTTGAAATTAAGGAAGATGCACCCTCAAATAGCACTCTTTGTCAAACTTGAGTTACAAAAGCTTCTTGACATTGGATTTATCCGACCAATAGATTATCTTGAGTGGGTTTCAAACCTAGTACCGGTCTCAAAACCCACTGGGGGCATCAGATTCTATACAAATTTCAAAGGCTTAAATAAAGCATGCCCGAAGGATGATTTCCCTATTCCTAACATCAACTTCATTGTAGACTTAATAGCTAGGCATGAAATGTTGTCAGTCATGGATGGTTTTTTAAGGCTATAATCAAATCATGATCGCTAAGAGGAACTAACACAAAACTGTTCACTTGTCCATGGGAACCTATTGTTGGAATGTGATGTCGTTTGGGCTAAAGAATGTAGGAGCAACCTATCAAAGAGCAATGACCCTCATCTTTCATGACATGATCCAAAAAATAGTTGAAGATTATGTGGATGATATTTTGGAAAAATCAAAGAAAATAAATGAGCACATACAAGTCTTGGGACCTATCTTTGACAAACTTGAAGAGTACAAAGTAAGGCTAAATCCAAAAAAGTGTTTCTTCGAGGTTACATTAGGGAAACTTCTTGATTACATTGTATCGCAAAGAGGGATCGAAATTGATCCAGCAAAGGTAAAATCCATCCTCGACATGGAACCATGACAAACACTAAAACATATGAGAGGGTTACAAGGAAGATTGCAGTCCATCAGAAGGTTCATAGCTCAACTATCAGATCAAATCCACCCCTTTCGCATCTTCTCCATGAAGGAATAACTTACAAGTGGGATGAGAAGTGTGATAAAGCTTTCTAGCAGATAAAAGAATATCTACTAACACCTCCAGTGCTCATGCCACCAATACTGAACAAACCATTCATCCTATATATCTCAGCAACATCAGCAACACTAGGAGTTCTTCTAGCACAACATGATGAAAACAAAAAGGGAAGAGCTATCTGCTACATCAGTAGGACCTTAGTGGGCTATGAAATGAACTATTCACCCATTGAGAAAGCATGCTTAGCAATAGTTTTTGCTTCACAAAAATTCAACCACTACATGCTATCATATCAAATCAAACTTATTGCCAAAAGCAACCCATTGAAATACTTGTTATCCAAAGCAACTCTTACTAGCCAAATGGCCAAATTGGTAATGATCTTAAAAGAATTCGATATCGAGTATGTAGAACACAAGGCAATCAAGGGACAAGTGACTGTAGACCAACTAGTAGAGGCACCTATCTATGTTGAGAACCCTTTGATATCTGAGTTCCTTGATGAATCATTGTTCCTTATCAATCTCATAGCTCAATGGAAGATGTACTTTGATGGATCATTCACCTAGCATGGATCAGGAGCAAGTATTATTTTCATCACCCCTCAAGATAATTACATTCCAAAGTCATACCAGCTATCATTCTCTTGTACTAACAACATTACTAATTATGAAGCCCTAATCACAATTCTAAGGATAGTAGTTTAGTGGTAGATACAAGGGATGAAATTCTACAGAGACTTGTAGTTGATTATCAACCAAGTCAACAATGACTATCAAATTAAGGATGAAAAGCTCACTCCTTACAAAAAGATATTTGAAAGTCTCAAATACCTTTTCATTGACATTACTTTTGAACAAATTCCTTGCATGAATAACAAAGCAACAGATGCCATGGCAACAATAAGATCACTGTTAGACATGACGAACAACGTCCTCCAATGTGAATTCTTGGTAGAACAACTTCTCGTATCGACTTTCGAAATCCCTGAATCAAAATCTATGTGTATCATTATTGGTCCTAGATCCCCATGGTACCATGACATCTTTACCTATCTAAGCAAAGGAACCCTCCCATCCGATATCACCTCGAACCTTAAGAAGACCTTTGTTAAAAAGGAATCCCAATTTGTGATCCTAGGTGATACGCTTTACCACCGAAGCATTGAAAGGACATTACTATGATGTCTTAACCAAGAGGAAGCCTTGACCACTTTAAAATAATTACATGATGGAATATGTGGTTCCCATTCTAGTGGTATGACTTTAGCTAAGAAACTGTTGAGGATGGGATACTATTCGCCAACCATGGAAAGAGAAGCTCATTAGTATGTGCAGAAATGTGTCTAGTGTCAACAACATGGAGATCTAGTTCATGCTCTAGCTCAAGAATTGCAATCAATGATCACACCTTGACCTTTCTCGTAGTGGGGAATCGACCTCATAGAAAAAATCACCCCAACCTCATCCAATGATCACAAGTTTATCATAACAACCACTGAGTTTTTTACCAAGTGGGTTGAAGCTATTCTTATGACCTACATAATGGCAAAGCAAATTTACAAATTTATCCTGAATTACCTAATATGTCATTATGGTGTTTCACAAACCCTTATCTCAGACAACGAAACACCCTTCAAGAATCAGGATGTAAAAGATCTATGTCAAAAATTAAACATTCAACACTGATTCTCTACCCCATATTATCCCAGGGCAATGGTCAAGTTGAGGCTACAAACAAGACCATTTTGAAAATCCTGAATAAAACGGTCAATGAAGCTAGTTGTGACTGGCATCTACAATTGAATCTCGTTGTCTGGGCTTATCGAACTAGTATCTGCACGCCAATAGGTTTAACCCCTTTCTCCCTAGTCTATGGATTAGAAGTTATTTTACCTATTGAGGTCGAGCTCCCATCATTGTGAGTGTCACTCCAAAACCTTATCACCGATGAAGAATATAGAGTATCTGGGCTGAACGAGTTAGAATTACTTGATGAGTGTCATCTTGATGCCCTCAATCACTTGCAAGGATATCAAAACTAACTAAAATGGAGCTATAATAAGAAAATCAAATATCGGTCTTTTTAGGTAGGAGATCTTGTTCTAAAATAGAATCAAAAAAATCCACCAAATCAAGACAATGAAGGTAATTTTAAGCCTAACAATTTGGGTCCCTTTGTCATCACAACAAGTTATGGATCAAGAGCATACCAATTTTCAACACCTAAAGGTGAACCCTTGCAAGAACCAACTAACAACTTGCATCTTAAAAAAATTTATGCCTAGTCTTGAAGGGTATAAATCTGAAAATATAAAAAAATCAAAAAATGATCAAAAAAATCCAAAAAAAATGATGAGAAAAAATATTTAAAAAAGTAAAGAAAAACAATCATCCTTTAGTGAAAACCACTTATGTGGTGCTTTGGGAAAATACCTTGGTGAAAACCTAGAAAACAGGCGGCTCATGTAAATAAAGCACCTCCATCTATTCTTTAGCTCTTTATCCTATCATTCTTTGCATCACCCTCCATCCATCACCTCCACTCATTATATTTATTTATTCCATTACCTATCAACGTACTTATCATAGCTTGATGTTGTGAAGTATTGTATCCCATTTAGTACTACTTGGTATATTCCAAAGGTCAGCTTGTCCTACCTATATCAAGGTAGTCTAATATGTCATGTTGGGGAAAATTCGTTATGGATCATATCATGTTCTTGTATATCTTAAGGTTATCAGAAATCTCATCGAAAACACCAAAAAAATTTATAAAACATTCGTCAAAAAATCCAAAAACATCCAAAATCCTGTACAACTAAAATCCAAAAACATTCAAAAACTTGTAAAGGGAAAAATCCAAAGCATCCAAAACATATCAAAACCCTAAAAAGGTTGAAAATCAAAAATCCAAAAACATTACCCTTGTCGAAGTACATCGTATATGAGCTTGAACATAGGAAAGTCCATCATTGATGTGCCCCCGAGGTTAGTCCTTTAGGAGTCTGTCATAATAAACTGACATTCCATCAACTTTTCATATCTCATATTTAATAAGTCGATTCAGTCGAACTACGTGGTCTTTGTGTGTATAACATAGGAAAGGATTATCTTCGATCAACCCATGAGGCCCCTAGGATGGGTCTCTTAGGTTAGGTTATTGGTCAAATATCCAAAAATCCCTAAACATTTGTAAAATCTCAAAAAACCCCTAAGCATTCAAAATATCAGAAAACACAAAAACATTTGAAATTTGAAAATCCAAAAACATTAGAAAACATTCAAAAATACCTAAACAACCTCAAATATCCTTGGAAGACCCTAAATAGCTTCACACAATCAAAAACCAGAAACATCCACATAAACTTTTGAAAAGACCAAAAAATAGCCTCAAATTTTTTTCAAAATAACAAAAACATTGAAATATTCCAAAAAATCCAAAACCACCCATCCCATTACGCTTTCATCTGTAGTAAACCTCCATCCATAATAAATTCATCATCACCTTCAACCTTTGGAAAAACAAATAGATAACAAGTATTGCAAGTCATAAAGTGAGAACTTAACTGTCAAAATCTAAAGTCTAGATCATAGGTAAATGCGTCAGTGAATTTTAGATCAATGGCTTGTCATAAAGCTCATCATCTTACATCAAAGAACCCCTAATCAAAATTTCCTAGGATATATCCTTCCTGCAATGGACATCAGTATCAGGCATCACCTTAGCTAAAGTTAAACTGGCAAGAGATACAGATAACATTGATTGTTTTTCTTTGATCTTTTCTTATGATTTATCTTAATGAACTATTTGGAGGACCTCTCAATGATGTCTATCAAAAATATTTAGAGAGAAAGGAATGGTACATTGATCATTATCTTTCATTTGTTGTGCTTGTGGGTATTCTTGTAAATAATCTTGGTGCATACTTGCTTAGTTGTGTAGGAAGGTTGTTTGGAGTACGTTGTTGACTATTGTGAATGATTTGGTCCAATATATTCTAAGCCTCTAACTTACATTCCAACAATATTTACGTGTGTAAAGGTGTGAAAAATAACTATCATATATGTTTGTAGAGTCAAATTCCATTACACTATATACAACATCATCCTAGTTGTTAACACCTTGATGCATCATGTCTATGTGTTTTATCAAACAATAAGGAAAAATCACAATCCCAAGATATGAGAAAATCATCATCATCATGCATTTCTCATCACCATCTCTAATAAAGTCTCAGTGGATCATGGACTTTTTGGAACTTTTGAAGCAATCATTAAAATCAATAGTCAATCATCTCATTTCTTCTATCTTCTCTTTGTGCTAACCCGATATCATGACAGTCAATGAAAACATCATCAATGCATCCATCCTGCATCCAAAAATCATTAGCATGCATCATCACAACATAATCATAGCATATCACAAAACATCCATCCTACATCAATTGCATTATCATTTAAGTTGTGATGAATAATATAGATTTGTCATTTTAAGCATCTTAAATCATTGCATCATATATCATAAAACATGCATCACATTATCATATCATAAGAATCAACATTTGTATTATCTAGACATACATCCATATGCATACATCATCATCTCATCATAAAACTACATAAGAAAATACACAAAAAGAAATGCATCCATAACATTTGCATATCATATCATCCATCCCATATAAAATGTCATGAAAAGACACTGAAAAACAAGTACATCCACCCATCACATAAATATACCATCACATATTGCATAAGAATAAATAAAAGAAGTGCATACATACATAGTAATATATAAGCATAATTCATCATCATATTGACATGCATCCATACACTCATAAGCATGAAATAAAGTGAACACATCGCATCACATCGTATACGTATCCATATCATATATATATCAAAAAATTTATGTCATGGTACAATATCTGAATTAGTGTATGTATATCGATCAAAAATACAATATCCATGAGGCTATAAAAAATGAGAACATGAATGTATATCTATATAAAAGAATTAGAAAATTATCAAAAAGTGTATGTACAATCAAGCTAGCCTTGATGGTTGCTCCCCTCTCTAGCCTATCTCTCTAGTTGATCATATGCTCTAGGGTGTGCCCCACTCCTATGGGACATCCCTATGGTAGTGCATCTTGTAGTAGGCTATCTCAGTCATAGCCTCTTTGTATAACCTCATAGACATTGTTTGCCCTTGAGATGCAGCAGTCATCATCTCAAGATACTGGCACCACCTAACCTCCTATGCTAGTTGCATCTCAATAGTTTGTCTGAGCTACCGCTCATGGTCCCGCTCTATTGTGATAGCCTATACCTACTACCATGCCTGATCCCTCTCAATAGTAATAGCTACAATTTTTCATTGGGCTTGATCCCACTCACCTGTAATGACCTAAACATATTGCTACAATTGTTGAATCTACAAATCTTAGGGATCTGGCCCCGGTCGTGGTGGTTGAACTGGCTATTGCTAAATATGAGGTTGCTATGGAGGCTACTATCTCATTGATGGTGCCTCAAGGATTTTCCTACCCTTCCCATCTTGGCCATCCTAGCCATCCTGTCTCCTACCTCTACCTCTTCCTCTTCCTGTACCCCTCCTTCTATGTCTCCCTCATGGAGGAGCACTCACTTTTTTTGTTAACCTATGAGTGGGGCTGAACCATACATCATATGCAAGCTTCGTATGAGTGTGCATCTATCCTTGATTGTAAGCCCATGGCTAAGCAACTAACTAGTGAAAACCCTCAACAACCTCAAGGGTTGGGATCATAGGTCCCCATGTGGGTACCTCTCATGTTGAGCTAGAAAATATGGCTCTATGGGAATCATCTGGCCTAACTTGCCTCTCCCTGAACTGTTGGGCCACCCTATCTGGTAGATACCACTCTATAATGGTGTGCTCTCGACCCTACATATATCAGGTCTACTGAGCGAAAAAAAACTATTGCATGTCATCAAACCATGCTCGCATCTAAAGCCAAGGCCACCATTTGAAGACTATCATATCATCAAGCACCCAACACTAGTAAGGGATCCCAAGCTTCCCAATGTGTTGAAGTGTAATGAAACCTCTATATCGCCAAATGACAGGATCATCTGGCTCTATGTCCACCATCTAGACAATCGGTCACAACACAGTGATATGCTCTAAAGCCCAAATGTGTAGCAAGGTAACCCCTATGTCGATTTCTCTATCATCGCAGTAGAAAAAATCATGCATATCATGATACAATGAGGCCAACATCACTAGCCCCCATGCAAACAATGTCCTCTTACAGAGCATCTTGTCCCAAGTAAAGCCCCATCCTGGACTAAGTCCACAGCTCCGTCAGTATGGAGCAACCAAACCTTCATCGTAGAGCATCTTGATCACTGCAACTACCAATCTAAATGTAGGCACTCAACCTTTGTACATCTCAAGGTCAATCTACGAAGTGACTAGAATGATGTCCACAATCTCCATCACCTCATGACAAGCATTGTAACCGACATTAGAGTTGTATATCATGCGCTCACCATGTATCAAAAAATGCAATATTCACCATACATCCTCTAAAGTCACTATTGCCTCGCCTGTGCGAAGGTGCAACAATGAATTCTCACTGTGCCATTGCTCGTACAGTGCGGTCATCATAGCTAAGTGTGTCCAAATGATGGGCATGTACGTGATGTACCATAGACCAATCTCTCCCAAGTGCTCCTATCGCAACTCAGATAAATCACCAAGTCTCTCCAAAACTATGGGTCAGTGCTTGTGGGACATCAAAGGTGGAATGACCTCCTGCACCCACAAAGCGCATGACATCAAAACTCGAACAAACTTGACTTAGTTTGGAATTTTTAGCTCCAAAATGACAATAGCATTGCTATTTACGATAGTGTTTCTATAATTCAAATTCTAAACTGCAACACTCAAGAAATTTCAAATTACAAATCATAAATAGTGTCGCCAGAAACATGTGCATCATGATTTAAACTTTGGAAACCCTAACCCTAATTTTCAGATTGAGAAGTGTGTCACTATAAAAATATGCATTGCAATTTAGAAATGGAAACCCTAATTCTAAATTTTTAACTACGTTGCAACACACATATGCATCACTAAAATTCATTTTAGTGTCACTGATTCTAAAATTAGTTTCGTTATATAGTGATGTTGCAAAACTTTAAATTCTAAAGTGCAATAAATGCATGAAAAAGTCAAATTTCAAATCAAGTTTTGAATCACATACTTGCGGTCCTGCGCTTGGAAGCCTCTGGTAGTCACATACTCGGTCGAAAATGTGTCATGGGAACTCTCAATGAGACATTTCATCAGAGTCGGAGCTCAATTTGCAAGAATTCCTTAAGGTGTGAATACACAAATGAATTGAAAGTGACCTTTCCTGGCTCATTTATAAATCAAAATTAGGGTTTTTTGTCCTAATTTAACCTTGAAGCTAGGATTTATCATCATTTTCACCAATTTTTCCAAACTGGAGATTATTTTGCATCATTTTTTGTGTTTTTGGCATGTTTCTTGCATCTTCTAACCTTTCTAGACCCCTAGGGCAACCTTTTACCATTGTTGAGAAATCAACCCAAAATTCAAAATTTCCACCCAATTTCTTGAGGGGGCAAGCAATCAGCTTAATCCTTCAGCAATGGGGCATCGAAAAATTAGGATTTTTTTTATTTTTATTTAAGCAGTTATTTTTAATCCGAAGAGCATCAATCTTTGAACATAAACATCAGGTACCTCGCTTCAAAGAGGGGAAAAATGTAGACACTGAAAATTATCTCGAGTCATATCATACAATCAAATTAGGTATACTAATATCATTTCCTCTTGAAACTCATCCTCTTTTCACTTCATTAATTAAATTAGCCTAGCTATTTAATTAATTACATCATTTGCATATATTAACCTTATTCATTTAATTGGGTTAATTCTTCCCTTTCACACTAACATTTCATCTCATTAAATTAAATAAATCAAACTATTTAATTTAATTCCCTAAGTCTTCTTATTTAATTAAATAACCCTAAGTTATTTAATTAAATGTCATAACTTTCATTAAATCATTTAATTTATTGAATATCACTTTATTCTTCTAAATCCCCTAATTGAATGATTACACCCTTATTTAATTAGCAATTATCTAATTAATCTAATTCCTCCCACTTGCAAGGGAATATTCCTCCTTTGCACATTCCTACAAAAGGGGAATATTCCCATAGAATATTCCTTCCCCTTTTGCACAATTAATTTTTTTTTAATTTGAAAAACATCCTTTTCCTCACCCATGAGAATATTCCAAAGAATATTCTCTCCAATCATTTGAAAAAGAGACTATTCTCACTTAGCTTCATATGAAAGTTAACTTGTGACTTCTTGTGCAAGTTAACTTTTGACCTCTTGTAGAGGTCAAAAGTGTGCTTGTTCGGAAGGAATGAGAACCCTTGATTAAATCTCATCTTTCATTCTCACTCGTTTATGACAATCCATGATCCATGCCTCCAATTTCCTCCATCCTTGATTGTTGATTAGCTTTTTCAATCTCAAACCTTCATTTCATGTTTGTTTTCCTATAAATAAAGCATTATTTGGAGACAAATGGATCCATCTTTTTCAAAGAAAACTTATGTTGTTGAAATGACTGACACTCACACTCATTTTTAACTCACATTTAGCATATTTTAGTTTATTTTAGTTGCATAAATAGCTTAGCTTCCATTAATGACTTTCATAATGCATCCATGTAGCTAATTAGATAATTAGGGTTTGAATATTTTTATTTTAATTATCATTTAGATTAGCTTATAAATTTTATATCTAAATCAGTTTAGCATAAATCATTTAGATTAGCTTTTGCATCATACTCATTTTAGCATAAATCATATTTTCAATCACATCTCACAATCGTTTCATCGATTCTCCTCAATAGAATCAATTGAAACAAGCTCATTGATTACACAATTAGGAAAGGGTCATTGTTCCACATCAACGAGACACCACTCCCAAAATGGGATAAGTTTCAAATGGGTTAGAATAGACATTTTAAACATTTTCATAATTTAGAATGCTTTGTTTTAATTAATGTTTACTTTAACTTCAATTTGATTCATCCTATTTAGATTGAGTATTAGCGGCATGAATATGCTTTGATTCTTCATGGATCAAGCATAATCATCCCATACTAATATCCTCAGTCACAGTTGCTAGGGTTAAGATTGGAAAAAAAACATGGGATAAAAAAGCTGAAGGTAATTAGTGATTCAAAATTGGCAATATCCCAAGTTAGATCCAAATTTGCATCAAAAAATAAGAGGTTGAAGTAGTACAAGAATGTCATTTGGGATTCCATAGAACAATTTTATGCTTTTGGAATTGACTGGATGGAAAGAGGTCAGAACTGAGTGGTAGATTTTATAAAAAATATTGCAATCAGGCTTGAGCAATACAATACTATGTTTACTACTCCATGGGGCATTTATGTTTATGTTAGAATGTCATTTGGCTTAAATAATGTAGGTACAAATTTTTAGAGGGCTATGGATGTAGCCTTTTCTTATTTTATTGACCTATTTCTGGCAATCTATCAAGATGATTCAACTGCATACTCAGAGAAAGAAGATCATTGTATTCACTTCGAAAAAAAAATTATCAGAGCCCTTGAATATGGAATCTCACTTAACCCAAAGAAGAGTGGCTTTGGGGTCATTGAGGGAAAGTTATTAGGACACATTTTGTCAAAGGAAGGTATGAGAATTGAACCTGAGAGGGTTGTTTCCATTGATGGTATTGCATAATCAAAGAATGTGAAAGGCATTCAATCATTCTTTCGGAAAATTAACTTTCTGATAAGGTTTGTTACAAACTTTGAACAAATCACCCACCCCATATCAAATATGTTGAAGAAGGGTGAGAAAGTGGAGTGGACTGAAGAGCAAAGAAAATATTTTCAAGGGATTAAGCAAGCAATCAAAGAGGCCCCAGTCCTAAGGACCCCTGATTTCTCCAAGCCACTGCAAATATTCTCCTTTGCATCTTTCCACACTATTGTTGTAGTTTTATTACAAAATAATCAAGAAGGTTTTGAGCAGCCCATTGCATTTTTTAGTAATTCTCTTCAAGTTGTAGAGTTGAAGTATGAATTGATTGAAAAACAACCCAATGCACTAGTCATATATGTTAAAAATTTTAGAACCTATCTTGTGGGAGCTACAGTTGTTGCATATATTCCTAGTGTTGCTATTAAGGACATCTTCACCCAGTAGGAAGCCACGGGTAGAAGATGTAGATGGATAAATAGGATACATGAATTCAACATTGACATCCAAATCACCAAGTTGGTAAGAGGGAAAGGATTAGCCAAGCTAATTACCGAAATAGATTTAGATGCCAACCAAATAATTCAAGAGGATTACTTTGACATGTTGCATGTTTGTGATATGAAAGAATGTGATTGGTACAAAAATGTTGTTTACTACCTACAAATGATGCAATTCCCTAAAGGAGTAACAAACAATGAGAAAAGGAAACTCAAGCTACAGGAAATCAAATATGTAATCATCAATGGTGAACTGTGGTGGAGAGATTTGGATAGTGTCATGTTGAAATGTGTTGAAAATTCCAAAGCTTTGGAGCTGCTAACTGAAATGCATAGTGGAGTATGTGTATAACACTATATGGCCAAGACCACCGCTCACAAGGTCTTAAGAGATAGGTTTTGGTGGCCTGCAGTCTTTAAGGATGTGCACAAGCTTGTGAGAACATGTGATGCATGTCAAAGGTTCTTTGAGAAGCTCAAATTTTTAGGTAACTTATCACTTAGGCCAGTTGTAGTCCATAAACCATTTCAATAGTGGGGCATTGATTTTATTGGAAAAATATCATATAAGTCTAGTGGAGGCAATTCTTGGATCCTTGTTGCCACAGATTACTTTACCAAATGGGTGGAAGCAATTCCAACAAAGAGAGCAACAAGTAAGGTGGTCATTGATTTCTTGATGGACAACATATTAACTAGGTTTGGAGTGCTTGAAAAAATTGTTTCAGAAAATGCAATGTGCTTTAGGTCTAAATAATTTACAAGTTTTTGTTCCAAGCATGGGATTCAAGCATCCTAATCTTCACCATATCACCCACAAGGAAATGGTCAGGCAAAATCAAGCAATGAGAGCTTGATGAAGATCATTAAATGGATCATTGAGAAGAACAAGAGAGCTTGGGACTCCAAGTTGAAATTAGCTATGTGGAAAAATAGGGTAATAGTTAAGAAAGTAATTAGATATGCTCCATTTGACTTGGTTTATGGCATTGCAGCAAGATTAGCCTAGAAAAATCTTATGAAAATGTACAAATTTATCCAAGAATACAATAAACATGTGTGTGATGAGATGTAGCACATAATTGATGCTTTGGTGGAGGTGGATAAGATGATAAGAGATGCTAGAAGAAAAATTTTAAGTTGCAATTGTAGGTCAAGAACTTTTATGACAAAACAACATCCTCAAGAAAGTTTAAACTAGGAGACATGGTATTAATGTGGAATGCCAAGTCTAAGGACAAGGGGAACATGGGAAATTTGATGCACTCTTGTTAGTCCCTTATCTTATCAACAACACCCATGGTGAGGACTCCTACTTTTTGTAAGATTTTACTAGTGAACATCTTGAACTACTAGTACATGGACAGTTCTTGAAGCCATATTTCTCTTAAAATATGTTTTCTTCCATGTACATTATAAATTTTGTACATTCTATATCTAGGCTTGGTTTGATTTGGTTGATTTTGTTCTAGTTTGACTACCTTGTCTAGGTATTTTCCTTCTTTTGGTTCTCTATATTGGTCAGATTTTCCAAGAGATGTCTGAGATCTCACCAAGCTTGCTGAGAGCCATGCATCCCCAACTGGAGCCATTGGTGGAACCCTCAAAAAAAATATTCATGTTCGACTTGTACTATGATTTTTCTTTGGTTTGTTGGTTAGGGTTTTAGGTTTAGGTTTTAGGTTTTATCTTCCATTCATTAGGAAAAACCTAGCTTTACCTTCATTTCTTATTTTCCAATTGACTTGGTGTTACCAGTTCCCAGTCGTGCTAGTTTGGAATTATTTCATTAGAGTCATCTAGTTTACTAGCAAATTTTCCTAGTCTTTCTAGTCATCTCAATGTTGGGAACATTATGCATCAAAATTTTAAAAGAGTTAATATTTATTCCTTTGTCTAAGGTCTATACCTTAGGTCTCTATGTTCCCCATTCTAGTTGACCTAGAAAGATCCCCCTTTTTAAGTTATTGACTTTTTGCATGTGTAGATCAGAGAATTTAATGGAAGCGGTTGGATCTTCTGATTGCATCCTGACCATTCCTAGATGTCTTGTGGAAATATAATATTCAATAAAAAATACTAGTGAACTGGCAGGCGGGTGGCACGTGTCCTCTTTTTAGGCAGAGCCCATCATCCTTTGAAGGAAATGAGCATCAAGCCTTAGTAGATCAATGTCTATGATAGAATTTTGTGGGTTAATCTAAGCACTTCCCCGCTATTCCACAGGGGACCCACCAACACCTTTCATCTCTTAGTGAGGTAATGGGGATGTACCACATGGTACAATCTAAGCCATCGAGGGAACTATAATGAAGCACCAAATATTTCTAAACTATATTGATATAATGTTAAGTAGTGGTAACTGTCAAGCTACTAAAGTTTTTATTTGAGCACATGGTTGTATGCAAAGTAAGATGTTATAATCATGGTCATCCATCTGATCAAAGGGATAAACATTTGGGTAGATGACTTGAAAGGTTAAAGGAATGTAAGTTGGAGGTTTCAGATACAATTTGGACCATTTCCCGTTGGCCCATTTTCATAAGATGTGTACTAGTTAAACCCAATGAGCAAGCGAGTGAATGACACATGGACATCTTCAAAGTTCATAGAGATAGTGGAGCCCCCGGGATGGAATGAATCCACATGGAATAATTTGATTGGTCAGTGGAAAGGGTCATCCATAGTCAAAATTTCAAACTATTTTTACTAAATATGAGTCATTCATTGATCCCTATCCTTGCAAGATCAATAATTGGAATTTCAAGTTTGAAATTGAGGCTAAGTGAGATGTTTTGGTTTGCATGAGTGAACAATAATGGTAGGTAAGATGTTGAACTACCATTTTTTCATCCATAAATTAAGGTTTTCAAGCGTCTACAATATATCAAGTGAAAATTGATACCTTGTACTTCAATTGCTTGAAAATTTGTTGAAGGTGTTCAATCAATCATTCTATCATTTATATTGTTTGTCCTTTTGAATTTCTTTTAAGGTTTGACAATCAAATTGCTCAATAAAAATGTCAATTTTTTCTTGTTGCTTTGCGTCAAACCTGTGCCTTAGTCGCAAACCTTAGTTTTTTTACATGCTTAACCATAAATTGCAAAGAACCTTATTACCATGGCACCCCCACGATCCCAAGCCTAAAAATAGAGGAAAAGAAGAGACCCCTTTGCAAGGACCTCCTTGATCAGTTAAAACCATCAACATCTAATAAACCCAGGGGTTAGTGTATGCTCAAGGGGCCTCACATAAATGATGGCATCATTGAAAAACAATCTGCCATCAAACATGCCAAATTTTCATACACCGGATGGGTGCAATTCAATTACTAGTTTGGAGATAGGAATTGTGGTATACCTATCTATAACCCTTAGAGATTGGACATGGGTAAACTGGTTATGCCTAATGTTTACATGGATGTTTACCTCTTGAAGTTAAAGGCAGCTAACTATGACCCAATTTCTAAGGTTGTAAGGACTTATGATGGCATTGAGATGGTAAGGATTACCAAGGAGGAAATAGCTGAGGTTTTCAAGAAAAATGAATGGAGCAAGGATATGGTTACAATTGATGAGAAGGAACTAAGAGCTAAATAGAGAAAGTTAGACCAACTTTCAAGGTCTCAATATTGCAACATTTCCTAGAAACTGCAAAGTGGGGAGGGAAAATCATTTTGGGCCCATCTGATAAGGAACCCCTCCCTATAAATTACTTTTTGGCATATTTCCAAAAAGCATTTTATTCCTTGTGCCAAATCTTGGTATTTGATCCAACTATGAGCATTCCTATGGCTTCTATGTACATGGTTGTCCATATTCAACATCCCACATAGAATACCCTTTATGAATTTGCATCCTATTTGGAAAAAACAATACATAAGGGTTTGATTACATTGAAGAATGATGAGAATTGGGTAAGATTTTAGTGGTATTATTTTCTCATGCATGTGTTTCTTTACAAGGGAGCTAGATTCTTTGGAAAACATATGGCATTGGTCATAACAGAGGATGGAATCGACTTACCTATCTAATGTTGGACTCGACTCTTGGATATAAATGATCATGATTCTAGCTTTGTGGTATTTGAAAATATATATTTCTCCAAAATGAAAAGGTATTTGATCATGAATATGCCAAGGATCCCTATAGAACTGTGTGATTTCCTAAGGCTGAAGGAGGGGAGGCCTGATCTGAAAATTGAGCACAATTGGGGAGATGTGATCCCCTACCCAAGGTCTAAAATTATTAAGAATTATGGCACAAGTGTTTCACCCCATATACTTCCAAGGGGTGTGCCATTAGTAATTGGTTTTCCTAAAGTAATGTGGCAATTGGGAGATGGGAGATGTAGAAGACAATCATCTACTCAACATAGGAAGGCAACCTTTTTCCCAGCATATACTGTGTTTTCTAATTATATCATGATTGAACCAATGTGGAGAGAAATTTTTGACATACTCAAACCATTTGGAATGAGAAGGGTGGGAGTAAGGAACCATGACCCTAAGGGTTTCATGAGTTAGCTAAAGAATAGGATTGAGAGTTCAAGGTTCACTCATATCTTTCATTTTTCTAAAGATGTGATCAAAAATGTTTTTACTTTCCAAAAATAGGATGGTAGGAAAATGAAGTGGATTGCATTTACCAAATTGCAAAAGGAAATGTAGATAAAGGATCCAAAATATTTAGCTCTTAAGGATATCAAAGATGAAATTCAGGAAGTTGAATATGTGATTCTTAATTTTGAGTAGGTTGTATGGAAGTTGAAAGAGGAAAGGATAATTCAAGAAAAAGGAAAAGATGTGGTACATGAGGAGGAGAAAGGAAAAGGGAAAGCACCTAATATAGAGTAAAGACCTACTTACCAACCTCCAAATAAAATATTAATGTTTACAAGGAGGAAGGACACGGTGAAGAAGAAACAAACAATACCCACCCCTACTCAATCAAAGGGGTCAAGAGTTCCTTTTCCTACATATGAATTTCCACCATTGTATCCTCAAAGATTTTCTATTCCACAACTTATTAAACTTGATTCACCACCAAGAGTATCATCACCACCAAGGCAGCCACCTCCAAAGAAGCAAAGAATAGAGTCAAGTGGTTTGGTGAATTATCCCAAAGACCTCAATGATGATATAATTGTTACTGAAGAGGAAATGTAGCAGAGTATGCCTTCTCCCCCTAGGGATATAGTGCCACAACATATGAGCCTCAAATTGAACAAGGTGGAATTAACTATTATAAACAATATAGATGATGTTAGAGAAGAGGCATGTAAAATTTTTATGGATGATGATTGTTTTTTAAGTTTCCTACTATCATGGATTTTGCATGGAGAGCAAAGAGGGAAGAATATGTTGACAACATTGTCAAGGAAAGGAGCTTGAACCCTCAATTTCCAAATAAAGTCATTGAAGCCCAAGTTAAACAAGAAATGAGGGAAAGTTTTTAGAACATCACAGCTCAAGAGGGAAGATAATTGTTAAGAAAGAGTGGTCTTCTTTTACTACCAGAGTGGGATCTTGCTTCTTCTATTTCTTTTGATATAGTAAGGAGACATGAAATGCTACTTTACACTATAGATGAGGAGGCAAAAATTGCTTTACAGGGGTTTGCTTTCAATGAATTATGCGAAACACTAGCAATTTTGTCCCTAGCCCCAAATACAATGAATCATCTAGTTGGAGAGCCAGCTACAGTCTTCAGGGGAGGGTTAATTATCAAGAGGGTGCCAAATACCCTTGCAATTGAGGTAGCTACTATGTTTGTGAATGTAACTTAGTTTACAAAGGCAATAGTGGAATCTATTACTATAGAAAGAGACCGGTTAAGAAACAAGTATAATGATATGTTGGTTGAGTAAAAAAAGGGTCAATAAAAAGTTGTAGAATTACAAATAGAGATTGCATTGCTGAAATAATAGATGCAAAAAATGTAAACCAATGTACCAATGCAAACTAACTTTGTTGCTACCCCATCACCTCAAGAGAAAATGTGATCTTCCCTTGTTCCTCCTCTAGAATTTTCATTGGAAATTGTGCCATAAAATTTAGTGAATGTGCCAATTTTAGTTGAGGAACCAAATACTTCAAATGCACCCTCATCTAAGGAAGTCACAAAAGAATAGTTGATTGAGCAGCTCAAAGTTTCTGAGAAGAAGAGTTGGCATTTTGAAAAAAAAAATTATTCAAGAAACCTCAAGATTGTGACAGTGGTACTTGAGCATTTGAATAGGGGGTAGAAAGAAGATTAATTAGAATCCAATCAAACTACTCCATGTTCAATTTGATAAGAAACTTTGATAGGGATAAAGAAGTGGCTATCCTGCTAATGGAAAGATGGAGCCCAAGAGCACAAATATTTAGATATATGGCTATCGGGTCTACACATGACGCAAATAGACCTCCTAACCTTCTCCCAACCCTCTCCCAACCCTTAGGTTTGTAACTAAGATGAAAGATTCCCAAGGGTTAATTGAGCCTCTGGAAGTGAAAATGAAGGAATTAGTAAAGAAGTTTGATGACTAGAGTTTCAGCTTACTTCTAGATATTTTAAGTTAGAATGGTGAGGTTAAGTCTCTACAAGAATGGAAGGATCATAACAATAAGGTGATGGAAACTCGAGAAGCATTAATTTGTGATTGACAAGGAGATGTTAAAGAATAGTATGGACATGCTCACTCATACAGGTATCTTCCTAGAAGAATTTGACAAAGAGGTAAATCAGGTGGTGGTAAAATACAACCCATATAAATAAAGGCAGATAAGATTATGGGGTTTGATTGGCCTACTTAGGAAGATTTTGAGTTGTTGAAGTCCAAGTATGTTGTCATCCTAGAAATATAGGCTGTTGTAGTGGTGAGGTGGTGACTAAATTTTTGTTGAAGTTTTGCAATAATGAAGATCATAGTATGGGAGATATAACATATTAGGCCTTAGAAATAGCAATTTTAATATATTGTATTCCCTCCAATTTAAAATTGATGACAAGGATTGTAGACATGGAGATACTTCGGCTTTTTCCTCTTTCTTTATTTCATGCTTTTCTTCCTCAAGGCTTGGAGCACATGGTAAGAATGTTACTATTTTTGGAAAGAGTATCTACACTTACTAAAGTGCGTTTTGGAAGGTGGGAGGTATCTTCATCAATGAATTAGGGAAAACCTTTGTCTCAAGTGGATACTTTCCTCATGGTTTTACAAATATAACTACCTTTGTTTTTAAATGGGAATGTCAAATGAATACTTGGCATGTGTACATTCTGACCTGAGGCTTGTTTTGCTCCTTTGTTTCTATAAGAAGGAATTCACGGCCAAATGTACAGGTTGTTGATTGATCTTTTGAGAAAAACTTTTGTAAAGGAAAATATAGAGAATAGTCCAGAGTTTTTATTTTAGGTTTTGAATCTTTTGTTATGCAATTGTAATTTTCGATAATAATACTAGCATTTGAATATGGAAGATGGTGCAATTTCAAAGCCTTTTCTCTCCTAGTGTATTCCTTATATGAGATATTAATAAGATAATCAAGGATTATTTTGTTGATCTTCACTATGTTTCAATGAATGTATGGCTTTATCTTTTTTTTAAATTCAAAGAATTAATTAAATCACTTGGATGAATCCATAAGTTTATGTAATTTGAGTATCAAGATATGTTAAGGAGTTCTGGTTTAGGATATTAAGGTATAATGTTGTAATGTAGTATTGTGGAAGCTTTATGATGCTAAGTATTAAGCTATTGTCCAATTAGATTTGTATTGAGATTGACTCCCTATCCTAGGTTAAGGAACTGATGTGATTTTTGTGTTTATAATGTAGTTTTCTTGATCATTCATTAGCAATACATTCAAATAATTAAACTCTTACAGTTCTTGTTTAAATATATATCAAATTGGAATATTTTTGCTCTATTTCTTCTAAAAAAATTAATATGTAAATGATTGGCTAGATATTTACATTAATTAAATTGTCAAAAAAAATTTATATAAAGTTATCTGTTATTTTACAATGTCTGTTATTAGTTGGCACAAAGGATCATAAAATACCTTGTGGGATCACCCTCTTGGGTTTTACAGAGCCCAAAGTGTAGGAGGAAAGCCTTACAATATTTTACTCGTTCATTGGCCAATCATTCATAGTTATTTACCATTAAATTGTGAAAATTCATAAATAACTATTGAAATGCACTTGGTTATTTAAAAACACCAATAGAGTCATCTTGCAGAGAAGAAGAGAAAGATTATGGTAAAGAATAATTGTAGGTTGAAGAGGAAGAAGCTCTGAAAAGGATCCCTAAGACCCCTAAGTATGTGTAGAAGAATCAGTCAGAAGATCAAATCATTAGTGACAAGAGTAGAGGTGTATTGAAAAGAAGAAAGGCTACTATGATAGAAGAACAAGTAAAATTATATTTACTTTCCAAATTTGAATCTAAAATAGTGATTGATGCATGCAAAGATGAATATTGGGTCAAGGCTATGGAAGAAGAACTAATGCAAATTGGGAAGAATCAGACTTGGGAACTTGTCCCAAGACCTGAAAACAAGAATGTGATTGGAACTAAGTGGATATTTCAAAACAAACTGAATGAGAATGGAGAAGTGGTAAGAAATAAGGCAAGACTTGTGTGTAAAGGCTACTCACAAGTAGAAGGAATAGATTTTGAGGAGACATTTTCTTTGATGGTAAGTATGGAAGCTATTAGGATGTTTTTGGCTTTTGCAATGCACAAATATTTTAAATTATATCAAATGGATATGAAGTATACATTCTTGAATAGTGAGTTGGAAGAATAATTTTATATTGAACAACTAGAAGGATTTTGGGTATTAGATAATCTTAATATGGTATGCAAATTGAAGAAAGCATTATATGGACTCAAGCAACCCAAAGCTTTCCATGCAAGATTGGATAGGTACTTGTTGTAGCAAGGATTCAATAAAGTAATTATAGATAGTAATCTTTATTTGAAATATGAAAAAGATCAACTCTTTATTGTGGTTGTGTATGTTGATGACATAATATTTAGAGGTAATGAAGCAATGCACAATAGATTTGGAGAATATATGCAGAAATATTTTGAGATGTCTATATTTGGGGAGATGAATTTATTCCTTGGACTTCAAATCAATAAAAAAAAGAAAGGGTTTTTCATTTCACAATCTACGTATGTCAAGGAAATGTTGAAGAATTTTGGGATCAAAGAATCTAAACTGGTATGTACTCCATGTGGTTACTAGTTGTAAACTAAGTAAGAATGAAGAATCTCCTAAGGATGATCAAAGCAAGTACAGATCAATGATTGGAGGACTACTATATATAACTACTACTAGACCAAATATCATGCATGTAGTTTTTCTTGTCTCTATATTTTAAGAAGATCCCATAGAGTCACATGTGGAAGCAGTGAAGAGGATATTTTGATATTTAAAGGGAACTCCAAAATATGGATTGTGGTATTCAAAGGATATTGATTTATCTCTAAGTGCTTATAAAAATGTAGATTCGGTAGGTTGTGTGGATGAGAGAAAAAGTGCAAGTGGTGGTGCTTTCTTTCTTGGAAGAGGGTTGGTATCTTGGCTAAGCAAGAAGCAAGATTCGGTGTCACTCTTTAATGCAAAGGTAGAATACATTGTTGTAGGATCATGTTTCACACAAATGTTGTGGTAAAAGAAAATGTTGAAGGATATCAGAGTGGTATATGATGAACCTATTTCTATCTTATGTGATAATACAGGGGCTATTAATATTTCAAAGAATCTAGTAATGAATTCAAAGACAAAGCATATTTCAATCTGGTATCACTTTTTTAGAGATAATGTTATAGAGAATGAGGTAAATTTGGAATATGTGACTACAAAGGATCAAAATGTAGATATCTTCACAAAGGCTCTTCCTAAAAATACTTTTGAGTATCTTTGGGAGAAGATGAGGGTTATTTCTCCTCATTCTTTCAACTAGATGAATAAGGATATGCATCAGTCTAGTGGATCTCAAGATTCAATCCTTGTTCTGGACTAATGTTGATGGCTACCTCTCAAGGGGAGTAGGTAATAGAATTGTTGGTTGTTGGAATCAAGAGGAGTAAGTGTTGTCATTGTGTGGTATACAAATTTTTTCCTTTGTCAGTTGTGTTAAAGGATATGTGCAGTTTTTGTTGGTTAGTAAAGTATGTTGTGTAGTGTGTAGAGAAGGTGTAAAGAAAATAGAGTGTAGTAGAAGAAAATGAAGTTGCAGAGAAAATACATGTGTGATTGATGTCAAAGGGGATGTTTACCTTTTCCATTGATGTCAAAGGGGGAGAAAGAGATAGCTAAAAATCCATATGAAGTGAGGAGAGAATTCATGTGAAAGAGAAAGTGTTGAAAAGTATAAGCTTGTGTAAGGGGGAGCAGTATGCACTATGGTGTACTATATGAGATAGTGATCAAGGCTGTTGTTTTTGTTGTTGATGGTTTTTTCATGTGTTTCCATCAATGAAAAAGGGGGAGATTGTTGGAAGTTTGTGTTGTAATTTATGTCAATAGACCCTTGTTCCATTGATTTCAATCTATGGAGATGCTTTGATTGGTTGCATTATGTTGTCATTAGTAGTATCATTGATATAAACTTCTAGTGTTTCTTTGATGAGCATGTGTTGGTGATGGTCAACCTCTTGTGTGGTTAAGTTGTTGAGAATTTGTTCTAGATGTTGAATTTTAGTTTATGTTTTCCAAGTACTTTTGAGAAAATCTGAATAAAAGAGGAAACAATGCACAGTGAAGAGTGTTTAGTGTAGCAGAGTGGTGTTTAGTGTATAACTCCACCTTTATTTATAGATGAAGATCTACCTATGTGGTTTAGATATGTTGATTAGACGTGTTTAGAGGTGTTATATCCATAGTTTCAGGTTCTTGATCATTGTGCAGAGAAATTTTTGTTCACCAATGTGTGAACTGTGTAAGCAGTTTTGTCAGGGAGAAATAGTTTTGCTCTGCATTTCTCCATAGTTTAGTTTCTAGTCTTGTAGATCTAGAAGTTTGATTATATTGCTAGTATCTATCTTCAGTCTGATTTTTGTTTATTTTGGTGCTCCGCAACATTGGATTCAAGAGTTGCAATGTGTGGAAGGTTAGTTGGTTGTCCAAAATGAATATGTCCTAGTGTATGATGTTACACAGGATTTTTTGTATTTCAGGGTATTGATGGAATATTCTAGATAGTGTTTAAGTGTTGTGTGTGGTTTGCAAGTTTTCCTTGATAAAATAAAGGAAGTGTGTACATAATTGTTTAATGGTGTTAACATAGGTTTGCCTGACCTTGGTTGTTTACACTAATTGTGGATGTGCTTCAGTTTTTGTGAAAGCATTGCATGGCTTGTATGTATGTATTTGGGTCTGAGTTAAGGTGTGTTGTTGGCTACCTTTATTCCTTTCCACCGCAAGAATGTTTTGGTGTCAAATTTTTACATTTGTAGTGTATAGACGATGTTGTGAATTATTTTCAAGGTTGAGAATGGTATATATGAGTGATGAGTTAATGGAGGATTCATGAGAGAAGTTTTTGATAGAAAGTGTCAAGATGTGAAGTGTGAAAGTGTGAAATGTAGTAAGAGTTTTAATGCCTAGGACTATTAGAAGCAGTGAGAAAAAGGTGTTTACATTTTACAAAGAGAGTGTGAATATTTTGGTGAAGCAATGGTGGAACTTTTCTATTTCTCTAATATGAATTTTTCATTGTAATAATCTTCTTTCTTCTTTGTAATCTGACAGTGAGCTATTGGCGATGATCCATTCCTTTCTCTCTAGATAGTGATCCCTCCGATAGTGAGCCTATTATATTTGGTGTTTTAATTACTTTATATTGTAAGCTAATCCTCACTGTGGCTTTTCCCTTCTTATGTTTACATTCTCCTAATGCATGTTAAGAGTTTAAATGGTTGTTAAGGTTTTAAGAACTAATGCAAATCTAAATGTTAATGACAACTAATTCAACCCATCTTAGTTGTCTTGTGAATTCAACAATATCTACCTTCCCTTTGAGTGTTTGGTGTTTTGTTATCTCACAAGGTTGGTTAGTGAGTTTTATGTATGTGGCAGTGTGGCTAGTTGCATAGGATGATAGAATTCTCAATTTCAAGTGGTTACGATAGTGTTGCTGAATATTCTGACGATGTTGTAATATTCTAGGATGTTGTGTGATGTTTCTATGCATTTTGCAAGAAGTTCTTGGACATGTTGAAAAATAAATTGATTGTTTGATAGTTTTAGTGTAGGTTTGAACAACTTGGCATGCTAGTGATGATTGTGGAGATGGGTTTTTTTTTTGGAAGCATGGTGTAGTGTGTCGGTGTATATTTAGGTCTTGGTTAACCCTTGGTGTGGTTCAGCTTCACTTTTTTCCACCACAAAATTTTTTGGTTCCAACCTATTTTGATGCAGCCTAGGTTTCCAAAGCACTCCTCTTTGTTAATTAAACAGGTCTCAAATCAACTCCTTTCTCACAAAACCAATCTAGCTTGTTTTCCCACTTTTCACCTTCTCAATCTACTAACATAGCAGACCCACTTTTTCCAACTCCTCTAAAAAATTTATCAAATGAACTTACAAGAAAATGACTCATCTAGACACCCATTAGGGTCAAATTTAACATATCTCTTCCTCACATACAATTCCTTTGAAGCAACTTTCAGAAATCAAGCAAAATACACTATTTTCAAGGCTAATTAGGCCAAATTTACAAAGGAACCACCTTTGAAACACTTCCCAAAACCAAAATATTGATGGGGAAGCACTCACCTACCTAATACAAAACAAAATCCACAATCTTTAGGCCAAGAAAGGCCCTACACCACCCTAAACTCAAAAACCCTCACTTAATCCAATTTAATCTAGGGCTTATTGAAACTCTATGTCCCACACCTTCTCAGACCAAAAAACTAATTCTAACACTTTGTAATATCCCTACACATGTTCAATGATTCATGAGAAATTACTACCCTTAAATATTTTACCAAACCCTAGCCAAGAACCTCCATTTTCATTCATTTTCCTCACAAAACCAATAGGGGCAGCAATCCTAACGTCTCCATTTGTCTTTCCTTCAAAAAGAAACCATGATCACACCCTAAAAAAACTCTAGAATTCCATTCCATTGAGTTATAGTTGATGATAGTGGGTGGAATGGCTCAAAGAAATGTAATTTCTTACAAACCCTTAAAAAAGGGAATACCCAGCCTGTTTTGAGAAAACAAGTATTAAATACTCCAAATTCACTTTGATTCTTCCACACCAAATGAAAATCATAGTGTATTCATGCCACTATTGAAAAACATGAAAAATTATAACCACCTTGTGGCTATATGTTCCATACAGGCCTGGAAATGAAGATAATTATAGTAATTTTTAGAAAAATAGTGAGAAACTTTATTGATTCTTCTTCAGAAACCACCAACCCAAAATTATAATAAGATTACATACCTTTTTAAAGGTTTCTCCACCCAAGACAACTAACACAACAACCTTTAACTGAATTTTGAATCCCCTTATGACCGTTGGAGTGCAAAATTGCACTTTTTACATATTCTTATTAACAACACTTTTGCTCCTTTTGCATTATTTTTCTATTCGGCCCTCCTAGACATATAAAACATTAGTGATGGACTATTTAGACCTTATTGAACCCAAAACATGAACTTACACTTGAAAAAAAACATTACATCTACCTAAACCTCTTTTGTCATCATTGACAATTTCTTGACATGTTTGGCATCATTTACAATATGGATCAATAAGACACCAAAGTCACCATTTACATCAAGAATGGTCTTCTTAGACCTTATTTAGAGCCAAAACAAAAAACAAACTAAAATCTAACACCTAGACCCAAATCTCCATGAAACAACTGAAAAGAAAGTATTGAAATGATTGGTGCTCCTACACCATACACACCACCAAGAAAAGACTCATGTCACATGTGTAATGACTTGTCCTGCTCCAACCTGCTCTTCGCATCGCCTCTCTAACCTATATATCCTCTTTCTTGGTTTGGAAAATGAAATCTTGTATCACATTGTGCTCTCTAACCTATGTTTATAGTTGATTTTGCCTCCTTCTCTAGTATCAAATCTATGGGTGGTCTTCCATCTGCTCTTAGACCAAAGCATGCCAATGTCCTAACCTTCATACCTCTAAACCAACCTTTTCCAATGGTTCTTTGGACTGCCTTGTCCTTTGCTACTATTTCTTGTTGATACATACCACTGATCTCTTGTCCAACCCATCCCTATCTTTCCACTTGTCCCAACCTGTCTCTTGCCTTGAAGGTAGGCATGCAACTCAATGTCTTCATGGTCTTCTTACTATTAAACCTACTTACTACTATATTCTCCATCACAAGAGCCTCTCTCACAACATACTTTAACTTCCCTTGAACCTTCGCAACCAATAATGGACATACCACTGTCCCAATCAAAATTCCCTCTACCTTTCTTGACTCATTGTTTTCCTTTTTATGGATTTCACACTCAACTTCCTCTGCCTCAACCTTGGACATCATTTTCTCACCTTCTTTGCTGCCATCAACATTTGTGTTAGCATCCAAAGCCACTATTTTATGACCTCCATTCCTTGGAGGGACTGCAACCTCTTTGTTCTTGTCTTCCCCAACCTTCACAAACTCCTTTGTACCCATCGTAATCACCTTTGTTGCACTTGTTTGTTTCCCATCTTCTTCTTGCAATGGTAATAAGGTGAATGAATTCCCTTCATGATCAATCTTGTAAGTATTTTCCCATCCACCATATATAGCCCGTTTTTCAAATTTTCATGGCCACCCAAGCAACAAATGACAACATTACATAGGTAAAACATCATAAAGCACTCTATCCATATAGCCTCCAATTTGAAATTCAACTGAGGCCTACTCATTAACCAAGAGTGACTAATCTTCATTCAACCATGACACCTTATAGGGTGTTTGATGAGGGACCTTAACAAAATTTAACTTATCCACCATTTCCTTAGATACAATATTGTCAATAGAGCCTGCATCAATGACTAGTTTGCATACCTTTCCTTTGCTCTTGCAGGTGATCTTGAAGAGGCTTCTCCTTTTCAATGGTTCTTTCTCCTTGGAAAAATTCAAGAGTTGTCTTTGCAGCATCAAAGCTTCACCAACTTCAGATTTTGCAACAAGGTTTTATGAACACTTTCCTCTTGATCCTCTTACACAAGTTGAACTCTCTTGTCCCCTTTCCTTTCACTTCCACTTGTAGCAGTACCAAACTTGTCAGAACACTTGAAAAATGGGTGGTCAAACTCACCACACTTGTAGCATTTTCTTGCAAAATCATTTGAATCTCTTCCTCTATAGTTTGTTCTTCAACCTCTCCATCCATAGCTAGACTCAGTCGCTTGTTCTTTTCCTTTACTAACATCTTCTTGACCTTCTTTGAACTATTTTAGTGTTGAAAAGGTACCTCTGCCCCTAGAAGTACTACCTCTTCCTCTCGCTTCCTTCTCTTGTCTCCTCTTTATTTTTTCTTCTTCTCTCATTACCATTTGAAAACATTGTTCAACCGATTTAGGTGCCAACAAACTGATTTCATCTTAGATGTTATAACTTAAACCATTGAGGTATCTAGCTACCCTTTCTTCCTCATCCTCTTCATGCTTTGTTCTTATACTCAACCTATAGAATTCTTCAGTGTATGCTTGCACATATTGTTCTTTTTGCCTAAGATCTTGTAATCTTTTAAGTAACTAACCATTATAATCACAAGGAAGGAACTTACCTTTCAATTTTTTCTTCATCCTCTCCCAATAAGTAATCTTGTTCTTTCCCCTTTTCTACCTTTCATCTTGCACAAAGTTCCACCACAGCAAAGAATGTCCTTTCAACGTAGTTTTTTCCTTCTTCACCTTGTGTTCATCATCAATCTCCTCACTTTCAAAATAGTTCTCCAAAGCCCCTATCTCATCCAAAAGCTCTTTACCATCTAAATTACCTCCATACATAGGCACATCCATTTTTCCATGTCCAAATTTCCTCTCTTCCTTCAAAAGCTTCATCATTCTCACATCATCTAGATCCATCTCTTCCTCTTCACTAGAGGTATCTTCCTCTTCAGAATCACTCTCATCCATATCAACCTTAGATTTAGACTTCAATGCAGCCATCTTCCTTTTCAAGGCTTATATTTCTCTAGCTTGTTCATCCATTCTCCTTGCAACTATCCTTTAGGAGGCATGTTTGGATTCCTTCAACTACACCTTCCTTTTGCACTCAACCCTTAACCTTCTCCCTCCAAAAACCTAATCCCTTGATATGATACCACTTTTATGTAACCTAGGTTGCCAAAGAACTCCTCTTTGTTAATTAAAAAGGTCTCAAATCAACTCCTTTCTCACAAAACCAATATGGCTTGTTTTCCCACTTTTCACCTTGTCAATCTACTAGCATAGTAGACCCACTTTTTCCAAATCCTCTAAAAAATTTCTCAATGACCTTACAATAAAATGACTCATTTAGACACCCATTAGGGTCAAATTTAACATATCTCTTCCTCACATACAAGTCCTTTGAAGCAACTTTTAGAAATCAAGCAAAATACATTGTTTTCAAGGCCAATTAGGCCAAATTTACAAAGGAACCACCTTTGAAACACTTCCCAAAACCCAAATATTGATGGGGAAGCACTCACATTCCTAAGACAACACAAAATACACAATCTTTAGGCCAATACAAGCCCTACAACACCCTGAACTCAAAAACCCTCACTTCTTCATATTTAACCTAGGGCTTATTGAAACTTTGTGTCCCACACCTTCTCAGACCTCAAAACTAGTTCTAACAATTTTTAATAGCCCTAAACATGCTCAATTATTCATGAGAAATCACTTCCCTTAAATATTTTACCAACCCCTAGCCAAGAACCTCCATTTTCATACATTTTCCTCACAAAACCAATAGGGGTAGCAATTCTAACACCTTCATTTCTCTTTCCTTCAACAAGAAACCCTTCTCACGCCCTAAATAGACTCTAACATGCCATTCCACTAAGTTACAGTTGATGACAGTGGGTTGAATGGCTCAAAGAAACATAATTTCTTACAAACCCTTAAAACAACATATACCTGGCTTATTTTGAGAAAACAAGTATTAAATACTCCAAATTAACTTTCATGCTTCCAAACCAAATGAAAATCATAGTGTATTAATGCCACTATTGAAAAACATGAAAAATTATAACCACCTTATGGTTGTACATTCCATACAGGCCTAGAAATGAAGATAATTACAGTAATTTTTAGAAAAATAGTGAGAAACTTTATTGATTCTTCTTCAAAAACCACCAACCCACCATTACAATGAGATTACATACCTTTTTAAAGGTATCTCCACCCAATACAACTGTCACAACAACCTTTAACTGAATTTTGGATCCCCTTATGACTGTTGGAGTGCAAAATTGCACTTTTTTACATATTCTTGTTAACAACACTTTTGCTCCTTTTGCATTATTTTTCTATTCGAACCTCATAGAAATCTAAAACACTAGTGATGGTCTATTTAGACCTTATTGAACCCAAAATATGACCTTACACTTGAAAAGAAACATTACATCTACATATACCTCTTTTGTCATCATTGATAATTTCTTGACATGTTTGGCATCATTTACAATATGGATCAATAAGACACCAAAGTTACCATTTACATCAAGAATGGTCTTCTTAGACCTTATTCAAATCCAAAAGACTAAAAAAATTAAACTCTAACACCTATACCCAACTCTCCATAAAACAACTGAAAAGAAAGCATTGAAATGATTGGTGCTCCTACACCATATTTGGTGGTTGCATATTTGAGGTGCATATGTTTCATTGAAGCCAACTTGGAGAAGGTTGTTTGAGGTTGTGGTCAATATATATGAAAGGCCAATTAGTAGAGAAGTGGGTGGTATGTTATGTAATTTGAAATCATGTGGACGTTATGGAGTGTTGTGATCTGAGTGTGAGCTTAAACACCCAAGGTTACCAGAAGTAATGAGAAGAAGGTGTCTACATTTTCAATGTACCTGACGTTGCTAGAGACAGTGAGTCAAAGGTTGCAAATGATGTAGATTTGTTATGTTGGATCTTCCTCTTGCTCTGAGGTAGTAAACCTACTCATAACAATCTTCTTCTATTCTCTTTCTATTATGGATAGTGAGTACTTTGGACAATGAGCCCTTAGCAGTGATACATTCTTTTCTTCTAGGTAGTGAGCCCTTCTAATAGTGAGACTTTTGTAATCGACATTTTTATTCATATATATGTTATTTAACCCTCACCATTTTTTTTCCTTGATTAGGGTTTTCCACATAAATCCAGTGTTCTATCATGTATGGTTGTGAATATTTTTATGTTTCATTGGTTTACATTCATGTTGATGCATGATAAAGGTTAGAAGGTTAATGAGGGTTTGAATGTTTTAATATACAACTAATTCACCCCCCTCTCAGTTTTCCTATGTGTCTAACATTTTTTATCAAACTATGCTTTATGGAAATCCATTATGGAAGAATTTATTGTCTCATTACGGTTTGGTGTTTGGAAGTCAATTGAAAATGGATAAACTATGCCTACTACTCCTCCAAAATTTTATAATGAAATCAAGGATTATGAGAATAATGGAAAATCAAGGAATACTATCTTCAGTGGGTTTTCTGATTCAGAACTTGTGAAGGTGATAAGCCTCAAAACTGCTAAAGATATTTGGACAAAGTTGTAGAGAATTTATGGAGATGATAAGGTCAAGCAAGCAAAGATGTAGAATTTCAAAGCCAAGTTTGAAACCCTAAGGATGTTAGAAGATGAAGATATTGCTAGCTATATGCTCTAAGTGGACAAATTTTTCAATGCCATCAGTGGTCTTGGTGGAAAGCTAGAGGAAATTGAAGTTGTGATAGAGGTATTGAGAACTCTTCCTAAATCTTATAGCACTAAAGTTTATACTATTGAGGAAGCTTGTAATTTGGATCAATATTCTAGAGATTAAATGTTTGGTGCTTTAACTACTTTTGAATTAAGAGAGTTTGAAAAATATGCTCCAAAGAAAGAAACTAACTATAAAGTTTGCATGAAAGAGAATAATGAATCTGATCTAGATGATCTGGATGAGATGGATGAAAATTTTGTGAGAAGATTGAAAAAGGGCACTGGAAAATATAGAGCTAAGTTACCCTTCAAATGTTTCAATTGTGGAAAGATATGTTATTATGCTTTTAAATATCCAATCAAAGTTTCAAATGACAAACACAAATATCATAAAGGTAAATCTATCAAGAAGAGTTATTATGTTCAAGAAGATGGTGTATCGGATGATGAGGAATCAAACTATCTAGATGATGGAAGTGATGAACTCTTGTTCATGGCACTAAATATTGGAACTAATTCTAATAGTATTGAAAGATGTGTGAAGGAAATTTCTCCAAAAATAGGTCACAATATTGAAGGAACCATGTTGAAGTTCTTTCATACAAGAGAGGAGAGAAACTATTGGATTATTGATAGTGGGTGCTCAAACCATATGATAGGTGATAAGAGTAAGTTTGTTAAGCTTGAAAAGTATGAAGGTGGACTTGTTAATATTGGTGATGATACATCTACTAAGATCTATGGAAAAGGTTCAATTAGTTTTGATGGCAAGAATAAGATAGATGATATTCTTTATTTCAAGGGTCTCTAACATAATCTTCTCAATGTAGGAAAAAATGTGTAGTATAGGATACAATATTTTGTTTCAGGATGAGGGTTGTGAAATCAGAAAAGGAAGCTCCACAACATTGGTTGTAGATAGAACTAGGACAAGAGGAAATGTTTATCAACTCAAAGGTGGTGGTGTTAAGTGCTTTATGTCTCAAATCAATGAATTTTGGATATGGAATACAAGAATGTGTCACATAAATTTTGATAGCCTAGTGAAGATCGGCTCTACTCAGGCTGTGAGAAATCTGCCAAGAATTACAAAGTTTATCAATACAATTTGCAAGGACCTTTGAAGTTGGTGCATATAGACTTGTGTGGACCTACCATAATAAGAATCTCTCAAGATGATAGGTATGTTATGTTGTTAATATATGATTACTCTAGAATGATTTGGGTGACCCTTCTCAAAGAAAAATAAGAAGCTCTAGATAATTTTAAAGAGTTTAAGTCTATGGTTGAGAATGAAATGGTAAATCAAATGTTTGAGTTCTGAAAGAGGTAGTGAGTTTACCTCCAATGAGTTTAATATCTTTTGTGAAGATCATGGGATAAAACATTTATCAGCTCCTAGGACTCCTCAACATAACAGAGTTGTGGAAAGGAAGAATAGGATTGTTCAAGAAGCAACAAGAACCATGATGAAGGAAGAAAATCAACCGGATGTCTATTAGAAAGAATCTATTCATACTGTAATGTACATTCTTAACAAAGGACAAGAAAGATTGAATACTTCAAAGACCCCCTATGAACTATGGTATGGAAAATCTCCTAATGTGAAATACTCCAGAGTTTTTGGAAGCAAATGTCATATCATGAGAGATGAAAAAAATCTAGGAAATTTTGATGAAAGATCATATAAAGGAATATTCTATGGATACTTTACAAAGAGAAAGGCATATAGATGCTACAACAAAAGGCTAAAGAAGATAGTTGAAAGTGCAAGTGTCAAACTGGATGAAGAATCACACCAAAAATTAGTACTGATAGAATGATATGAATCTAATGAACCCCCTTGCAAAGAAGAATGAAAAGAAGAAGAGAAAGAGAAAGAGATGACAGTTGAAGAGGAAGAAGCTCCAAAAAAGAATCCTAAGACTCCTAAGTATGTGCAAAAGAATCATTAAGGATCAAATAATTGGAGATAAGAGTAAAGGTGTACTAACAAGAAGAAGATTTACTATGGTAGACGAACAAGTAAACTTTTTCTTACTCTATGAGGTAGAACCCAAAATAGTAACTGAAGCATGCAAGGATGTGAATTGGATAAAAGCTATGGAAGAAGAATTGAGGAAGACTGAGAAGAATTGGGCATGGGAATTGGTCCCAAGACCAACAAACAAGAGAGTGATAGGAACAAAATGGGTTTCCAAAAACAAGTTGAAAGAGAATGGATAAATTATCAAAAACAAGGCTAGTCTTGTGTGTAAGGGCTACTCACAAGTGGAAGGAATAGTTTTTAACTAAACATTTGCTCCAATGGAAAGGATGGAAGCTATCATGATTTTTTTGGATTTTGTAGCACATAAATACTTCAAGGTGTATCAGATGAATGTCAAGTCTATATTTTTGAATGGTGAGTTAGAAGAAGAGGTGTACATTGAACAACTAGAAGTTTTTTAGTTATCATAAGATTTTGATATGGTCTGCAGGTTGAAGAAAGCTTTATATGGACTCAAACATGCTCCTAGAGCTTGGTATGCAATATTGGATAAGTACTTATTGCAGCATGGATTCAAAAAGGGTATTGCAGATAGCAATCTTTACTTCAAAGTTGAGAGAGATCAAATCCTAATTATGGTTGTGTATGTTGATGACATAATCTTTGGAGAAAATGAATAAATGTGTAAAACATTTGTAGAGGAGATGTAAAATGAGTTTGAAATGTCAGTATTTGGGGAGATGAATTTCTTCCTCGGGCTACAAATCAGTCAATCTGATAAAGGTATATTCATCTCACAATCTAAGTATGTCAAGGAAATGTTAAAGATGTTTGGAATGGAGGAATCTAAACTAGTATATACTCCCATGATTACTGGTTGTAAGTTGAGATAAAATGATGAATCTCCTAAGCCAAATTAGAGAAAGTACAAATCCATGATTGGTGGATTGCTATATCTAACTGCCGCTAGATTGGATATCATGCATGCAATATTTCTTGTACCAATATTTCAAGAAGATCCTAGAGAATCTCATGTGGCAGCAGTAAAAAGGATATTTAGATTACAATGTAGAAAATTGTATACCTTTACAATTTCACACTATGTTTGTGTTTCTTAATTTATTGGACTTAATTAAGCCTCTAATTGACCCCATAATGTCCTAAAATTATGTATTTTATTTCCCATTTGTACAATTTTTAATAAATTGCAAACATTAAACAAATGCATTCATCTAATGATTTTCCCCCAACACCTTAAATTTCAAAAAATAGGGCTAGGACTCATTCGCCATAATGGGACTAGGACCCATTCACCCAATGGGGAAAGTGTCCTGCTACTCTGTTTCCCTCCAAATTTGGATATGTTGGTGGTGGCATCATAATATTTGGATTTCCACTTCTAAAGGTTGGCTATTGGGATCTAATTCTTGGGAAATTAAATAAACACCTATAAATACAATGCCTTTTTATCAATTCAAGTCTAAGAAACATTAAGGATCAAGAAGTAATTTCATGAGAGAAAATATTATTGTCAAGAGCATTGAAGAGAAAATTTATCAGCCATCTACAATAGTAATCAAGATCGTATCATCATGTCAAATTTTATGTAGCTTCATGTCATGTTTTGGAGCTAACATTGTGATGTAGGTTTTAAGCATTTGAGCATAAAATCAAGCAATCAATCAAGCCAATTCATGCAAGATACAAGCCTTAGAGTGATGTGTTAGACTTCAATCCTCTAAGGGAAGCCATTAAGGGTTTGTTGAGTTGTAACAATATTTTTTCATTCACCAATTCCTTTCATTTATCATTATACCATTATCAAGGTTTAATTACCAAATAGGGGTTTGACAAACATTTTTCCTTCACCCTTTGTATGTGCAGATTTACAAGTGGAGAAGGATTCAAAAGATCTCAAAGGAGAAATTTTTAAAATTTTCATTTGTTTTCAACATTGTTGTCAAGACATAGAAACTCAAATTCAAAATTTATTTCCGAATTTCCGACAATGAAAACAAGAGAAAACATAAGCTAAGATCTTGCACTAGAGGACCTAAGAAAGTTGGGAAAAATAACTGTACAAAGAACCATTTACCTTGGGTGAATGAGTCCTTGAGAACACCTCAAAACTAACATTTCTTGGCAGATTTTCCATTTTATGCACTTTCTAGATTTTTCACCCCTATTCACCCAAAAACAAACATTTTTCCTTCTCTCTTTGTATGTGCAGATTTACAGGTGGAGAAGGATTCAAAAGATCTCAAAGGAGAAATTTTTAAAATTTTCATTTGTTTTGAACATTGTTGTCAAGACATAGAAACTCAAATTCAAAATTTATTTCCGACTTTCCAACAATGAAAACAAGAGAAAACAGAAGCTAAGATATTGCACTAGAGGACCTAAGAAAGTTGGGAAAAATAATTGTACAAAGAACCATTTACCTTGGGTGAATGAGTCCTTGAGAACACCTCAAAACTAACATTTCTTGGTAGGTTTTCCATTTTATGCACTTTCTAGATTTGTTAGAACTTGGTTGTTTTAGTCTATGAGTTTTACAAGAATTTTTGTTTTATGCATTAGGTCTTATAATTCAATTTCTTTAAGCACTTTAAATTATTTCAAAATTATCTCAGATCTTTCATACTATCCTAAGGAACTGAGATCCAAGGTTGGATTGGCTCACCTCAAGGTTGAAATTCAATCTTAACCCCTTGCGATCTCTTTCCTAATGAAATTTTAGAGAAAGGCACCTAGATCCTGTTGTTCTAAACAAAAGGGACATAGGATACCTTTTTCTTTATTTCATTTTGATGAGCTCGACATGTCAACATTACATACCTTGTAAAATTTTCCATAAGTCACCCTAGATCTATGTTTTGCATTTGCATTTCTTAGTTAGGGTTTCATCTTTGCATTCTAAAAAGTCATAAAAATTCAAAAAATTTGCATTCCATATTTCATCATAGGCTACATTAGGGTCTATTTTAGTCATATTTATATCAAATTTAAATTTATATTGCATTCATTAAGTCGTTAAAATCTGAAATTGTTCATTGCATCTTTCATTTTAGCTCAAAAGCAAGTGAAAAATTGCATAGTGTTGTTTCAAATTTATATCAAATCATTATGCTCAAAATTTTGCATTTTAAAATTAGTTAAGTATTGCATAGTAGATCTGAAAATTGCATTCAAAAGTGTCCTTTGTTGTTGCATTTTTTCCATGTAGATCACATTATCTCAAAATGAAAAACATTGCACTGTTTAATTTCAAAATTGCATTTTTAAGTTGTGGCATCTTAGAATTAGTTAATTACTACATTTTAGATATAAATTTGCATTCAAAACTTTCCAAAACATTTTTACCTTTGTTTCATAGTTGCATCTTTCATTACATTGTCATAAATTAAGCAAAATTTGGAAAAATAGCCATTGTTTAAATTGTTCGCAACCAAACAAAAAAACATCAAACAACAACATAAAACTTCAAATTTTCACTTTTCAAAACCTTGTCCAAGGACTCATTTTCCCTAGGGTGAATATTTCCTTGTACATGTGTCTTAGACAGCTTTTACATAGTCTTTTGTCTATGTATTATCAATCTATTCCAACTTGTAGAAGTCTATTTTGAAATTCCAAAAAACAATTGTTGCATGTGTAAGAAAAGCGTCATTTTGTTTGATTTGTTGCAAAATTGGGAAAAGATTTGTTACATTGAAAATAATTAGATTTGTAGGAAAATTGTTTACATTTCCAAGAGCATTGCATAATTTGGGTAGCTAATTTTCATTCCTACACAAATTCATACATTGCATAGTAATCTAGTCATGATAGATCTCCTTCCACAAGCACATTGTATACTTACTAAGAACTTTAGTTATGATGAATTTGACATGTTATATGAATCCCTTGAGGACTTCATCTCACCTAGATCATCCACTAAATATTTGGTGCAAGAGGATGCAATCAAAAACAATCATGACTATCCTAGTTGTTCTTTTAATACCTCTCCCACTTTGACAAAGGTATCTTGGTGTTAGAAGACGTCATTATTGAGCATCGTGAGAATATTGTTTGTCCCTCTTCTAATTCTCTACCTATTTGGAAAGATATGGTAGTAAAAGAAGATGATATCATTGATACATTTCCTTAAGCAAACAATAAAATGGATACCATAGATGAAGATGTTAAGTTCACATTAGATCCCCCTCAATAGTAGGTCATCTAGGTAACTCGGTTGAGGTTATGAATGTGCAAGTCACAATTGGATATCCTTTAGTTAGTGAACCTCCTAAAAAACCTCCTATTATAACATCTCCTAAACTAATCCGTAAATCAGAAGAGATCTATGACAAATGTTGCTAAGTGATTATGCACAAAGGTGTAAAGACATCAACAATGGAGTAATTGGAACATTAAACAGAGACAATTCAAACATAGAACCAAGAGAGAGAAAAGAAGACACCAATTTGATTATGGAGTTCATCCAAGTGGACTACATCTTTGGGTAGAGCTTGACTGAGTGACCAATGTATTAAAATGTTCTGAAATGGTTGTATAATCCCCAACGGAGCCTCTTGCAACACTGCTTTACAAATATTTGTAGCCTATCCACAAAGTCCCAAAAATTCTCACTCAAACCCCTCTCAAAAGCTCTCAAAGCTAGGGATGATTAACAAAGAGTAAGAAAACTGACTTTTCCTAAAAACCAAGACCTACTACAGCCTCATAACCATATTCTTCTTAATACCTCTATTCCCTCAAATTCTCTCACAAAAAAAACTAACAAAGCTAAGAGAATGGAATGAGGAATTGGATACAATGAAGAATGATCAACTGATGGATGATGAACTCTCCTACACACTCTTTTTTATATGTAAAATTTTCTAAGTACAGTAGAAAACCATCAAAACAAATCCCCTAAAAAATAATTAACAACTCCCCCTAATAAACAACTAAATTGTTTTCTATGCCCTATCACATTTACATTCGGGCTTTTAGTTGTTTGTGTTTTTTTACATTTGATTTCAATTCATATAATAGCCATTAAAAGGATATATGATAGGAAATCAGGCTCAATAGCATACTATATACAACTGTTGCCACATACATAACAAACACTATCGATGGTGTGCCAGTAGGAAGAAGTTTTTCCTAACTGCTAATCAGGGGTTCCAACCTTGAGTGGCTATATTTATATAGCCATTGTCATTTGTTAAAGAAAAAAATTAGCTGTGGCCTTCTTATTATTAGAGTGTCAGTTGTGGCGCAACGACCACATCCATCGCCGTTGCTGACAAGGTCGGGGGTTCAAATCCCCTACCCTTCATCTTTTTTTAGTAAAGAAAACTAATGATGCCTGAGGAGGGAGGATGAAGAAGGCACGTGGCACATCCTCGTTGTGCCACGTGTCAATTGTTGATTAGTCCATACCATCTAGTCAAATGCCCTATCAACTTCCAACAATCATCTAGATGCCACATCAATGCAAACTCAAATGGCACGTCACCTGCACGGATGACACGTGTTGACACCTCATTCGCTGACTATGCTGACATCATTAGTCTAGTTAGCATGCCACATCATCTATACAGTTGACACATGTCAAGACCCCATTGGTCCACGTTAGCATCTGTACGATGACTCATCTGCCAAGTCAGCAAGATGATGTCATGCTAACGTAAACATTATACCTTCACGTCAACCAAGTCAACCACAAACTTTGACCTTCCATATCTCACACATATGAGCTTTGATTTGCATGAAACGAATGCCATTGGAATCGTGATGATGAGACCTATGTGATGATACCATTTTTTCCAAATTCTGTGATGATGAATTTTTTCACCTTTTCCTCATTCCTAGTACCTAAGTTGACCGAGCTTTGACCAAATCTTTGACTGCGAGTAACTTGAGAAAATGAACTCCTTTTTTACCCATTCAAGTTGTGCTAGATTCCGTTCGTCGAGTTCTCCATGATGGCATCACTTCTGGGAGAAACTGGAACGCTTCAATTTTTAGGTTCTAAAGATCTGCCTAGATCATAAACCTACAGGTGCAATCTTAAACTTTGCGAGGAAATTTTGTAATAATAATGTGTCACAGAAGCCAAGTTATCATACTATATCTCACATATATAAAATTCCTAAGTGTAGTAGTAAAGAGTATGATCTTTTTTAGCAACTTCAACATACTCCAATAAAAATATCCCTTTGGGATTTGATTCAATCACCACCTACATACAATAGGATTCTCCAAGAAGTTTTGCAAAAGAATGATATCCAATCTTCTTTTAAATTGAATGATGTAGAAACCTCATTGGCTTGTATGTAAGTGACAAGGTTGGATATTACATTCCCTCAACATGAATTACCCTTTCTTGACATCCAACATAAAAATTAATCCTTAATGATAAAGGTGATCATTAATGAACCTATAGTTAGGCGTACTCTCATAGACAATGAAGTAGGTTTTAATGTTTGTAGCATTGATCTCCTAGATAAAATTGGTGTGGATAAGAAGCTTATTCAAACCAATGATGTTAATATTTGTGGCTTTGACAATGTTAATAGGCAACCATTAGGAATGATCACATTACCCATTGAGGTTGGACCTATATTTTTCCCACTCTTGTCCATATCATGTCAGGACCTCTTTCATATAACCTTCTCCTAGGAAGACAATGGATTCATGCCACATGAAAGGAATCTCGTATAATCTCCACCATGAGTTGAATTCTGAATATAACAACAAGATATACACTATTGAAGCAGATGAACAAAGTTATAATTCACAAGTTCAACATGATCATGACACTTACAACTCTCTTAATATTTTGATTCCAACTTCCAACATAGAACCTATACAAGTTTATGGTAATCCTAATCTTAGATGAGGATTGGGGGTCATTAAATTTTTCACCTTGTTTCAAAGGGGAGTCTCAAATCTCACCCTCAAGGTCCAAATATTCAAATACAAATGATTCATCTTCAAACACATGTTTTACGGATGATTGGGGTTCATTAGATTTTACACCCTCCTTTATGGGAGAGTATAAAATCTCAAAATCTACACCTGAAGACTCTTTTGTTTCATTTTCTCAGCTTGGTTCTATATCAACAACATCACATCATGGTGGTGATGGGGGCTCTTCAATTCCCATCCCTCATGAGAGGAAGATACGTAACTTTAAAAAACTTAAAAAAGATTTGTGTGCTCATGAATAATCCAATCCTTCTCAAAAGCATAAAATCTCTTCATCTAAGTTGGAAGCATGATATGGTATTGGATACAAAATCATTTCTAAACCTAGATATAATGAAACCATGGAAAAAAATCATAGAAATCAAGTGAAGTCTATATTGTACTTTTCTAGACAGGGTCTAGGTTTCCAACCTTTATCTCCATCTTCATATAATTCCTTATCATCTATTGTGTGTATGACATATTGTGATGAGAAAGAAATGTCCCCTACTATTTATCAAGAGACTATCTTGTTGAGGCTTCTCAAATCCTGCTTGATTACTCTTCCTCCCAGAACATGAAATAAATTTTATAAAAAAATCTCATTTTGCTAATATCATTGAGTGCATGGTCATTCTACGAATGAATGTAAGGATTTGATTAATAAAAATCAACATCTTAAGGATTATGGTGCTCTTCCTTGTGTTGATGCACCTACTTCCTTTAATTGATAATTTTTTTTATCCTATCATGTTGCTCATCACTATGTGGCATTGGTAGCTTTATGTGTTTTGCTCATTTTCATTCATGGTGGTACAATCTTAAGTGAAACCATATTTATCTTGGTAGAAACATGATATTCCTCCATGGTTGTCTTTGTATCTATGCTTGGGGGCAAGGAAAACTAGTTTTTGGAGGTGTGCATTCTTTTCAAGAATCCCCTCTTCCCCTCCTTAAAATACCAACATAGCAAGTATGTTGACATTTTAAGTGGGGGTATATGTTGGTGGTGGCATCGTAATATTTGAATTTCCACTTGCAAAGGTTGGCTACTGGGATCTAATTATTGGGAAACAAAATAAACACCTATAAATACAAGTTCTTTTTATCAATTCAAGTCTAAGCAACATTAAGGATCGAGAATTAATTTCATGAGAGAAAATATTATTGTCAAGAGCATTGAAGAGCAGATTTATCAGTCATCTACAACATCAATCAAGATCATATCATCATGTCAAATTTTATGCATCTTCATGTCATGTTTTGGAGCTATCATTGTGATGTAGGTTTCGAGAATTCAAGAAAGCATTTAAGCATCAAATCAAGCAATCAATTGAGCCAATAAATGCAAGATCCAAGACTTAGAGTGATATGCTAGAATTCATTCCTCTAAGGGAAGCCATTAAGGGTTTGGTGAGTTGTAACAATATTTTTTCATTCATCAATTCCTTCCATATATCATTATTTCATTATCAAGTTTTAATTACCAAACTGGGGTTTGACCAAGGAAAACCCCTATTCACCCAAAAACAAACATTTTTTCTTCTCTCTTTGTATGTGCAGATTTATAGGTAGAGAAGGATTCAAAAGATCTTAAAGGATCAATTTTTCAAAGGTGCATTTATTCTCAACATTGTTGTCAAGACATGGAAACTTGGATTCAAAATATATTTCCAACTTCCCAACAATGAAACCAAGAGAAAACAAGAGCTAATATCTTGCACTAGAGGACCACAAAATTTGGGAAAATTCCTTGTACAAAGACCCATTCACCCTTGGGTGAATGATTCCTTTAGGACACCTCAAAACAAACTTATTTGGGTGAGTTTTCCATTTTTTGCACTTTCCAAATCTATTGAAACTTGGTTGTTTCAGTCTGCCAGTTTTTATGAACTTTGTTTTATGCATTAGGTCTTATCATTCAATTTTTTTAAGCACTTTAAATTATTTCAAAATTATCTCAGATCTTTCCTACTATCCTAAGGAACTGATATCCAAGGTTGGATTGGCTTACCTCAAGTTTGAAAGTCAATCTTAACCCCTTGTGATCTCTTTCCTAATGAAATTTTAGAGAAAAGCACCTAAATCCTGTTCTAAAAAAAATGGACATAGAATCCCTTTTTCTTTATTTCATTTTGATGAACCCGACATGTTAACATTACATACCTTCTGAAATTTTCCATAATTCACCCTAGATCTAGGTTTTTCATTTGCATTTCTTAGTAAGGGTTTCATCTTTGCATTCTAAAATGTCATAAAAATTCAAAAACATTGCATTCCATATTGCAGCATAGGTTTCATTAGGGTTTGTTTCAATCATATTTAGATCAGATTTCCATTCGTATTGCATTCATTAAGTGGTTAAAATCTGAAATTGTTCATTTCATGTCCATTGCATCTTTCATTTTAGCTCAAAAACAAATGAAAAATTGCATAGTTTTGTTTAAAATTTGCATCAAATCATTATCCTCATAATTTTTCATTTAAAGATTAGTTAAGTATTGCACAATAGATCTGAAAATTTCATTCAAAAGTGTCCTTTTCTGCATTTTTTGCATGTAGATCGCATCATCTCAAATTGAAAATAATTGCATTATTTAATTTCAAAATTGAATTTTCAAGTTGTGGCATCTTAGAATCAGTTAATTACTACATTTTAGATCTAAATTTTGCATTCAAAACTTTCCAAAACATATTTACCCTCATTTCACAATTGCATCTTGCATTACACTGTCATAAATTAAGCAAAATTTGAAAAAATAGCCACTAATTAAACTATTTTGCAACCAAAGAAACAAGCTTCAAACAACATAAAATTTCAAATTTTCACTTTTCAAAACCTTTTCTGACTCATTTTCCCTAGGGAAAACCTGTCCTTATACAGGTGTCTTAGACAACTTTTGCATGGTCTTTTGTCTCTGTATTATCAATTTGTTCCATCTTGCAAAAAATTGTTTTGAAATTCTGAAAAATCATTATTGCATGTGCAAGAAAAGTGTCATTTCATTTGATTTTTTGCAAAATTGGAAAAATATTTGTTGCATTGAAAATCATCAAATATATAGGAAAATTGCTTACATTTCTTGGAGCATTACATGATTTGGGTAGTTAGTTTTCATTTTTTCACAAATTCATACATTGCAAAGTAATCGAGTCATGTTAGGTCTCCTTCCACAAGCACGTTGTATACTTACCAAGCCCTTTAGTTGTGATGACTTTGACATGTTATATGAATCCGGTGAGGACTTCATCTCACCTAGATCATCCACTAAAAATTTGGTGCAAGAGGGTGTGTAATCAGGGTTATATTTTCAAGTTTAAAGCATATTAGATCAATAAACATAAAAACCCTAATAAACTATTGAGGACAATGAAAGCATAAAAGCATAAAACAAAATGAAATAATCTCACTTAATCCTTCATGCATTCATTGAATTATATCCATAACTCTCCATTTTTCTATAATATAAGTGTTGCCCTCAGATATAGTATGCAAATACTAGCCTAAAGATTAAGACATCAAAATATTGAAGAAAGCATTCTCTCAATAGCACAATAGCATATAAATTCTAGATATTTGAAAATGATAAATGTCAGTGGTATTTATAGAGAGTTGAATGCGAGATGGATGATCGAGATTGACTGATTTTTAGTTCAATCAATGGTTGAAATTAATCAAGACAAGGTGGGTTAAGATCGGAAGTGAAAGAGCAACAAGAAATTAACCAATTTCACAAAAATCACTTCAGTTTGAGGGAGAAATTGCATTTTGGAATAATGGAAACATTATCTCATTGCAAGAGGAAAAGGTGAGTTAACTTTTTGATTAAATAGAAATTTAATTCAAAAAGTAATCTAGAAAGATAAGTTATTTAATTAAATAAAATTTAATTAATTCATGACGGAAGATGCCAAAAGTGAATAATTCAATAATTCACATAATTATTTAATTATAGTGGAAAATGATAAATGATTCAATAAATATAAATTTATTTAACTATAGAGGTCAAAGATATTAATGACGTAATTAAATAATAACAATTTATTTAATTAATCAAAAGAAGAGATAGAAGGATAAAATGAATTAATTAAATAATTTAGATTATTTAATTAATAGAATATTTTGCGATGTTAGATAATAATTAAGTAATTATGTTAATTATTTAATTATCAAAGACAAAAAAGCGGATTTATTTAATTCATAGGCCTAATGACAATTTGTAGGTGTGTACATTTTCCCCTCTTTGATACAATGTAGTTTATCACATTATGTCAAAGAAAATTAATCAAAAATATGCCTCAGTGAAAGTAGGATGTGGAAGGATGTTGAGGAGGTAGTGGTATGCCCCCTTGAGAGCACAAGAAGATGAATGAAAAAAGGATAGAGTTAAATAGATAAGGATGATGAAGATGTAGACTAGAAGAAATGTTAGAGTAGAAAAGATGAATGTTAGCATGAAAAAGATGGATGTTAGCATAGAAGACATGGATGTTGAGATAGTGCTAGTTGAGATAATTTGCATATATATATTTTTCTATGCAAGGCTTTGCATTTAATCATCATTGGGCGGTAAAATATGAAAAATGGAAAACAAACACATTGGTATGACATAGACCAAGGTGTACAAGGAAATCCATCTATAAATAGATAGTCGCAGACAAGGAAAGTCCTAACTCATACTAAGGGTCATGTTGCCCCAATCTTTTTGTCAAGATAGACCACACACAACAATCAAGTAAAATAGGAGTCATGAGACATCATTGCTCCTTTAAATCCTTCATGGGACATCCTCAACATGGCTAGTAACATGACCAAAGAAAATCCAAAAGATAATAAAAAATAGACCAACAAGATCAATAGCCAATCAAATTGTTTATCAATAAGTGTTTTCCAGTGTGTTAAGTGACTAAGTGAGTGATGGGTTGACTATTTTGATAAGGCCTAGTTTCAAGAGAAGAAACATGTCATATAAGACATCAAGTCTAGTTTTGATCATGCAACTACCTATATAAGGCAAATGAAAAAGTGTGATAGTGACAAGGTCTGGTTTCAGGAAGGACGCATCATGTATAAGACCGTTGGTTTTGTCTGATTTGACTAGTTTGATTGATTTGACTTGTAGACTTTTTGGCTTGCTTGTCTTGTTGATTCAGGATTAGTGTTTGAAGTTTAGATGATGATGTCACACTTGAGTTGATAGTGTCTGATTTATTTTGACTGACCAGACGAACCCTAAAAGACCAACCTAGGGGGCCTCAGGGGAACATTGACAGATGGCCTTGCCTACATAGCAATTCCCAGAGACCTCGTAGTTCAACATGACCCTTGACTTTGTTTCAATCACAAATGACCAAATAATGATTTTATTTGACAACACCTAAAGGTCTAACCTAATGCCTTGGGGGCACATCGACAAATGACCGTTCCTACGTCTAGTCGAAGAGGAAATTTAGTTCAACAATGACAAAGACTAACATGACTGACTTTGACTCTATTTTGGGATTTTTTGAAAGTTATCTGAATGTTTTGATTTTTTGGATTTTGAAGTTTTATGTTTTGTTTTGTGGATATTTGATCTTTTTTCTTTTTCAATTGTTTTGATTTTTTTTGTCTTTTTCATGGATGATATGGGGCAGTGTGGATTCTATTATGGATGATACACTATAAGGACCATGAAAAATTCATATGAGTGATGTCTACAAGCAAGTGAGTCATCATGCACAAGAATCCAACAACAAACATGACCTTGCCCCTAGTCAAGTTGAAAACCAATTTAAAGGTGATGATGATGACACTATTTGACATGGGAAGGACACATCCTAAAATAATGTGAGGATGATGAAAATGTGACTAAAGGATCAAGGTTTGTAGCAAGGCTAGAAACAAAGCCAAGGAATGTTTTGGATGATGTACTAGGTTGCATAGCAAGATTGTATGGATTAAGCTTGTTGCATTTGGAATGACTTCTTTAGGATTATATGGAGTGATGGAGGGATTTTGTATAGGTGGGTTAGAATATTTAGACCATTGAAAAGCGAAAACCAAGACATGTAATAGATATGAAAGGATGATGGGTGGCTTTGGTGAAATATAGGTGGCATGAGGATTATTGGCTGGAAGAATTAGCATATGATCTCCAAGGACCATGTTGCATAGGAACAACTTGTTTTCTCCGAAATATGGATTTGGAAAATGTTATGGAGGTAATGACATGATGTTTCATGGATAGTGTATGACCAAAGGATATACATGTAAATATTTTTCCCAAAGCATGATTTATATTTGTAGTGCAGTCCTTATCAGGATCAAAGTAGGTGGGAAAATGGATGGGAATGATATGGATTAAGTGGACAAATGAAAGTGTCATAAGAAATGTCACATGAAGGGTATGGGAGATGAGACAACTTTCCCCCAAGTGTAATGGTCCACATAGATAACTTCTCTTACACATGATGCATGTTTGCTAGGTTTTCATCATGGTACTTATCCAAAGTGCCACTAACGTGGTTTTCACTATTGGACGAATTGTTTTCTCTTTACTATTTTCTTGATTTTTTTTTTATTTTTTGGTGTCACCAAGATTCCTATTTGCTAGGTTTTCATCAAGGTGACAATTTCTTTGATTTTTTTTGTATATTTTTAGGACCTTTTTCTCATTTTTTTTGTATTTTTTCAAGACTTGATCACTGATTGTGTTGAATCCATTGTTGGTGCTAATGCAGATACTAGCACCATGATATTCCAATAATGACCTTTATGAAGCAATTGCCTTGTCAGGATCATAGTGCTTGCATATAAAAGATTGATGTCATTGTGATCCTTGTTGGTACTAGAGTTGACCTTATTAGAATATGCATATCATGATAGAATTCCATGAGAGTCCCTATGATAAAGAGTTACTGCCACGATGTGACAGATTCATGAGGTATGTCTTTTGGAATGATTGTTTGGACATTTGGATGAACCACTTTTTATTTTCCAAACTTGGGATGTTGGATGGCAAAATTTGGAATTTTGATTGGGATAGTGTTTGGAACCAACACTTTTATATGCCTTGCTTGGTAACCACTTTTAAGGAGGTGTGCATTTATTATATGTGAGAGTCCTCTTTTCTTGTGGTTCCACATTTTGATCGACTTTTGGATTTGGAATATTTTCTTTGCTTGATCCATTTTTCTTTGGAACCCATTTTGACTTCATTTTTCCACTTAGAATTTTGATTGATTCAATGGAATTTGACATTTAATTTTGAACTTTGGACTTGTAAGACTTTTTTTTTTGTTGGTTCCAATTGATGGGTTTGATCAGGTTGGAATGAGGATTTATGGTGTGAATGGAAGGAGTGTTGGTAGTAACCTTATGGTAAGAACTACTCATGGCCCCCATTTTGATGTTTGTATCAGATAAAGTTTCCCCCTATATCGAGGAGGTACCACTAACATCATTTGATTTTCTCATTGAAGAATAGACAAGACCTTGATGTCTAGAATTTTCCTATAACTATACCAGTTCTAGAATTCCTTGCTCATGTATGCCTAGTCCTTTTCCTTGATATTGCATGCTCTAACAGATTTTGTTTGCAATGGAGTATTTGTTATTCTGGAAGCAAGATTGGATCCCATCATTATGTATGTGGAGATCATTACTCAATATTTTCTCATCTGCAAGAAAGCCTACTCTGACAAAGATAGATAATCCTAGTTGATAAGATGTTGTAGCTTCATTGAAATGTTGGATATATTTCTGATTGATATCTTTGGTCTAATTTTGTGAAACATTGCATTTTCACAGTTCTTCAAAAGATATCGGTGCTTCCAAGTTGATGTAGAAACCTTCCTTATGGTCATTATCATAGAGTCCAACGAATTTAGTTATAGCTTGATAATTTGCAAATATGTCTAGAGTAGAAAACTCTTTTTCTAGAGGAAGATCACCGATGTGTCCCTTGGAGGAAAGTGTCTCATTTTGGGAAATGGATGTGTTGGATACTTGGATAGGATCAACTTCAAATGTTTTATCATGAAAGGCATAAAGTTCAATGAGCGGATTGTTTTGGATTTCTTGATCAATGGTAGTGTTGTGATCAAAGATAGGTTTTTCTTGGGTGACATGATTGTTTGAAAGGATTTCTTGGATGGACTTAAGAATGCAGTAATGGGATGGAATACTTTGATCTTGACATGAAGGTGAAGCTATGTTATCATGCCTTGGTTTTTCTGCTTGACATGTATCCTCAAGTTTACAAAATGGAATGTGACTTTGGGAAAGGATATTATTTTCATGACTAAATCTAGCTTGGGATGGAGTGAATAGGAATGGATTAGTGGATGATGGACTAGGATAGGATGTGGAGACTTTGAATGGGTTGAGGAATGATAGACTAGAATAGGACATGGAGGCTTGGAAGGTATTAATGGAAAGTTATTTTCCCTTGTCAAGGTTAGCGTAAGGGTGATTAATGGATGTTTTTTGTGGATTAATGGCATGGATTGTGCTAAGGGACTCTTAATAGTGATGGTAGATGGATGGAGGACTAGATTTCATGGGTTTTTGGTAATAGGTACTTATGGGTGGTTGACTATGGGTTGTGGATGATTGGGATATAGAATTAATCCATTGTATTTTAAATTCTATGGCTTGTTGGGCTTGACCATTGTGGATATTCAACTTGAATAGCAAGCATATCAGGGTGAATTGAAGTCATGGTGGTGAGATTATGATGAAAGATGGAGTATGACTAAGGTATGTGATATGATGAAATCCTAAGGTATGCAACCTAAGTGATATTTTTTTTGTATTTTTGAAAATATAGGGATGCCTAATAACAATACCTAGATCAAGAGTCAAGGTGACGATAGTCTATAACTAAGATATGCAAAGTGTGGAATGAAGGGATGGAATAGTATGACCTAGTATGAAGGCTAAACCTCTGGAAAACCTAAGATATGGTTTCTAATCAAACTAAGATAGGTATAGAAACTAATATGATTATCAATGACCTTGGGTAAAGTAAATACTGATAAGATGTGTTGACAAGGTGGTATCAAACTGGACTAATGAGTTGAGGAACCAACCTAAATGACGAGGACTAGGATGACTGTTGTCTGAAAGATAAGGTTAAGAGAATACAAATCTGAAGCTATAGTATAGTCTAAGTTTGATGGAGTTCCTAATCAAGAGGTTTATGCGAGCTAAAAGGATAACCTAAAGTTTTGACCTATGGGGAATGTCTAATGTAAAAGGATGAGGTGATGGATGAATGGATAATGGTAGAGATGAGGTAAGCAAGTCCTTAGTCTAAACAAATTTGAATGTTAAGCTTGTTTTGTATATGTAGTCTCAGTTTGTTTCAAGGTTGAAAGGTTGTCAGTTTTGAGTGTGGTGTTTGTTTGCTTGTTTTCTTTAAATACACACACATAAAACACATCTTGAGTTTGTTTTTTATTGTGAATGTTGTTTGACTGTTGCAATTGAGATAAAAGCACATTCAAGTACAAATCCTAGGCTGATGGAGACAATATTTGTTGGACTCCCACTACAGATAAATATGAGCCACACTTATTCAGGGTGGATAGCTTAGAAGTTTGGTGGCACTAGCTCCCCCTTATAGGACACACACTTCTCAAGCACACCAAAATTCAGATTCCCAAAGACTCAAATATCTCAAGGAACTTGTTATCTAAACTTTGAACCACAAGAATGTGGGACAGCTTCAAAGGTCTTACCTCCTACACCAGAAAATAGAAGGATTTTGGCTACTACAATAGTTGGTTCTTAGTAAGTTAATTTGTTCAGGTGGCCATACACACAGTGATTCACTCTGGTTAAGATGCCTCCCAAACTATAAAGGTTACACTCTACAAGTTTTTATGCATCACAAGGGTACTGAGGGAGACATTCGTCAGTATAACACATTCACACCCGTTGCTCATGACTTTCATCACAAACACTTTTTTTATATTGTGGTTCGAGAGTAGTTCAGCCTTAGCCCCATTATAGCTTGGGCCATTCCCTCTTTCAAGGTAGGCCCTCGAAGAAAAGAAAACTTGAGCGTCGCTAACACTTTTCTCTTGCACCTAGGACCATGAAAGCCAGGGGAGAGGATAGTGTGTGTTAGTAGTAGGTCCACTCAACACATGCACAAGTGTGCCAAACATAGAAAACAAATGTTCATTTTAAGCACCAATCAAAGCTTTTGCTATACTAAAAGATAATCGATTTTAAAAATCAAATCTTCAAGAAACGTCTTGCACCAAATATCATTAGTAGTTTCAAGCCTCCACTATTCGACTCAAGTTTTCACTCTAAGCCTTTGATATGTGAACCTACTAAAAATCCAAATTAACAAAGATTAGTCACAAAACTAAATTTAAACTAAAACAAAAACTAACATTTAGTCTAGCTAATGAAAATTAACAAACAAAATTAGTTTAATCTAACTAAATCTAATTAATCTAAATTAAAAAAATCTAATCTAAACTAAATTAACAAATCTAAATCTAAAATTAAATATAACTAAATTAAAAAAAATTCTAAAAATCTACATCTAACTAAATTAAATCTAAACTAAATAAAAAAAGTCTAAATATTAGCTAAATTAGAAAAAACTAAAATCTAAAATCTAAATTAAAAATATAAATTAAGATCTAAATTAAAAATCTAAATTAAAGATCTAACTTAAAAATATAAATTAAAAGTCTAAATTTAAAAATCTCAATATAAAATTTAAATTAAATTAAAAGAAGACGAATCATTATCTCCAGTAGATGAGGCTCAGTCATGAAAAGACTAGAGAAAATGTCATTTGATACAGTCGATACAAGGGATAGGCTGGCAGGCTTTGTAGAAGCCTTAAATCTTTTGTTTGAATTTCACGTAGTTCTTGATAAATTGGAAGATGTGAGACTTTGGATGTTACATGTTAAGGACAAGGAGACTATTGTGGTAAATTGCTTAGTGCAGCTGCATAAGACATTATATGGTAATGGGTCTGCCTTAAAATATTTACTTGGACTTATTCAGAGTACAAAACCTGTTGTTGTGGCAATGGTTGAGCAGGACGCAAGGCATAATGATGCCACCTTTGAAGGATGCTTCTTGAACTCACTACAATATTACTCAACTATATTTGATTCAATTGATGCAAAATCATACACAAAGCATACAAGGCGCCTCACAAAATCTATTCATTGGAAGACATAAATGTTAAATTCAAAAGCATACAAAAACCAATAGACTATTTGATAGAAGGCCCCCAAGATTAGGTGTTGTAACTTCAGCTCTACAAATGAAGAAAAACTAACAATTTTATGCAACCATTAAAGTATTTATGCAAACAAATATCATCCTACACAATACTTCACTCGTCTTAGAATAACAAAATGGACTAGTAAAACAACACAAAAGACTTAATCACTGCAATGAGGCACATAATATGCCATTGGTACTTGAAAGATGAATCAGATCCTATAAACAATGTTATTATCCCTACAATTTTTCATAAAATCACAAAGAATTCAAATCAAAGATATTTTTTATCACCAATATGGAATGAAGCCCTTTGTTTGATTTATGCTAATAAAGATTCTGCAAAAACTTTCGGCAATAAAAAACTCATCAAACAAAAACATTTGTTCACATCAGGCTCACCATCTTTAATCAGGGTTGGATTTTCAAGTTTAAAGCATATTAGATCAATAAACAAAAAAACCCTAATAAACTTTCGAGGATAATGAAAGCATAAAAAAAATGAAATAATATCACTCAATCCTTCATGCATTCATTGAATTATCTCCATAGCTCTTCTCCATTTTGCTATAATATAAGTGTTGACCTCAGATCGAGTATGCAAATACTAGCCTAAACATTAAGATAGAAAAATATCAAAGAAAGCATTATCTCAACAACACAGTAGCATATAAATTCTAGATATCCCAAAATGATAAATGACAGGATTATTTATTGAGAATTGAAGGCAAGATGGATAGTTGAGATTGACTGATTTTTAGTTCAATCAATGGCTGAAATTAATCAAGATGAGGTGGGATAAAATCGGAAGTGAAAGAGCAAGAGGAAATTAAATGATTTCACGAAAATCACTTCAGTTTGAGAGGGAAATTGTATTTTGAAATAATGGAAACATTATCTCATTGCAAGAGGAAAAGTTGAGTTTACTTTTTAATTAAATAGAAATTTAATTCAAAAAGTGAGAGGAAAGATAAGTTATTTACTTAAATGAATTTTAGCTAATTCATGACGAAAGATGCCAAAAGTTAATAATTAAATAATTCACATAATTATTTAATTATAGTGGAAAATAATAAATGATTAAATAAATGTAAATTCATTATAGAGGTCATATATATTAATGACATAATTAAATAAATAACAATTTATTTAGTTAATCAAAAGAAGAGATAGAAGGATAAAATGAATTAATTAAATAATTTAGATTATTTAATTAATAGAAGATTTTGCAACATTAGATAATAATTAAATAATTATGTTAATTATTTAATTATCAAAGATGAAAAAGAGGATTTAACTGATTCACAAGCCTAATGATATTTTTTAGGTGTCTATAGGATGTAATCACAAACAATCATGACTATCCTAGTTGTTCTTCTTTTGATACCTCTCCCACTTGTGATGAAGGTATCTTGGTGTTAGAAGAACCAATTATTGAGCATCATGAGAGTCTTGTTTGTCCCTCTTCTAATGCTTTATCCATTTGGGAAGATATGGTAGTAAAGGAAGAGGATATCATTGATACATTTCTCTCAGCAAACAATAAAATGGATGGCATAGATGAAGATGTTAAGTTCACATTAGATCCCCCTCATAGCAAGTCATCTAGGTAACTCAATTGAGGTTATGAATGTGCAAATCACAATTGGATATCCTTTAGTTAGTGAATCTCCTAAACAACATGTTATTATAAGATCTCCTAAACCTCTAGGTCATATCTTAAACTTTCTAAGGCAACTTTGTAATAATAATGTGTTGCAGAAACCAGGTTATCATACTATAGCTCATACATATAACATTCCTAAGGGTAGTGGTAAGGAGTATGATCTTGTTTAGAAACTTCATCATACTCTAATAAACATCTCCCTTTGGAATTTGATTCAAATATCACCTACATACAATAGGATGCTCTAAGAAGTTTTGCAAAAGAGTGATATCTAATCTTCCTTTAAAGTGAATGATGTAAAAAACTCATTTGATTATATGGAACTGCCAAGGTCAGATATTACATTCCATCAACATGAATTACCCTTGCTTGAGATCCAACATAAAAATGAAGCTTTGATCATAAAGGTAATCATTAATGAAACTGTAGTTAGGCATACTCTCATAGACAATGAAGTGGGTCTTAATGTTTGTAGCATTAATCTCCTAGATAAAATTGGTTGGACAAGAAGCTTATTCAACCCAATGATGTTAATATTTGTGGCTTTGAAAATGTTAATAGGAAACCATTAGAAATGATCTCATTACCCATTGAGGTTGGACCTATAGCTTTTCCCGCTCTTGTCCATATCATGTTAGGACCTCTTTCATACAATCTTCTCCTAAGAAGATCATGGATTCATGCCATGAAAGGATTCATGTCTACTCTTCATCATGAAATGAAGTTTGTATACAACAACAAGATATACACAGTTGAAGAAGATGAAGTTATAATTCACAAGTTCAACATGATCATGACACTTCCAACTCTTAATATTTTGATTCCAACTTTCAAGGTGGAACCTATATAGGTTGATGGTAATCCTAATTTTCTTTCACCTCCAACAAAACTCTTAGATGGCGATTGGGAGTCATTAGATTTTTCACCTTATTTCAAAGGGGGGTCTCAAATCTCACCCTTAAGGTCCAAAGAGTCAAATACACACGATTCATTTTCAAACACATGCTTTAGGGGTGATTGGGGTTCATTAGATTTTATGCCTTCTTTTATGGGAGAGTACAAAATCTCACAATCTACACCTAAAGACTCTTGCGTTTCATTTACTCATCTAGGTTCTGCATCAACAACATCACCTCGTGGTGGTGATGGGGGCTCTTTAATTCCCATCCCTCATGAGAGGAAGATACATAGCTTTGTAAAACTTATAAAGCATTTGTGTGCTCATGAAAAATCCAATCCTTCAAGAAGATGCGTAAAATCTCTCCATCTGAGTTGGAAGCATGTTATTGTTGGTAATTGAGAGGTTGTCATTGATGTCAACAAACAATGGGTTTTTTATAACTATCACAATGGAATTTTGTTGACTGTCTTCTCTGATAATGGAAGTCTGCTAATCCAGTACATATTGGTCCAGATTATCCTATTTTGTAAGATCTACTCAAAATCTGATAATATGTTTTATCTTGTTATCAGTTGCATCTACTAACATGGTTTCAACTGACTAGGTTGTATGGTTGGAAAGATACAGTTACCAATAGTTTTGGAAACAATTTCATACTTATACAATGGCTTTGTATGTTAGTTTTCTGGTCCAAATTCTATCTCAAAAGAAGATATCATTATAGGACTTTGTACATAGATTTGAGATGACAAGATGCATTATACATTGGAGTTTCATAATGGTATGCCAAGGCATTTGGAAGATATAAATGGCAGTATTCTGATTTGTAGGCTATAGTGAGTTTTCATATAGTACACTAATGTGGGAAACTCCGCATTTTCTCATACTTTATTATCTTACCATTTGGTGTTGAATATAAGTAGCTCTATGTAGTCTAAGGGAGAATTCAAATTTCTAACAAGTTTTTGTGTTACACGTTTGATGTATTACATATATGTTTGGATTTTTTGGTCTAACTTTGGTCGACCTAAGTATGTATTAATATTGAGAAGTTTTTATATGTGTTGCGAATGATAAAGGGATCTCTCTTAGGTCCACGTCGATGGCCTATATGCAAAGATGAATATGTTGATTGTGATTTAAGGTTTCTCTAATTATGCCGACCTAATTAGTGAACATGGATATATATATGTGTATGTGTGTGTGTGTGTATATAAGACATTTTAGAGAAGTGGAGAAGAGAAGAAAAGAGACAAGTAGAGTGTGTGGAATTATATGGATGAGAAGATAAGTGTGTTATTCATGTGCTTCACTAGAACTAAACCCCAACACAAGGAAGGTGCATTTCATCAGTTCATATTTTGGCAGTGAGCCATATCATTTTGCATTTACTTCAAGATATGAGCCTTTTAAGGATAGCGAGTCTTGGAAGTGAGCCCAAGTTTAATATTCTATATTTTGATATATTATATTGTGAGCTAATCCTCACCATGGTTTTTCCCATTTTTGGTTTTCCACGTAAAAATACTAGTGTTCATATGCGTTGATGTATTATCTTGATTCCATGTTTTCTTTTGTTGATTCAATCAATTTTTTTATGATGTTTAAATGGATTTTATGTGAATGGTTTTATGGAATACTAGTTCACCCCCCTCTTAGTATTCTAGATGTACAACAGTTGGTAGCAGAGCTTGGTTCCTCTAAAGAAGCCTAACAGCTTGGGGAATGTCCTGAATTCTGAATACATGGAAGATAAAAAAAATTCTTATTCCTCTGAAAGAGATCTCTTCTAAGCATATAGGAGAAAATGAAAATTTGAAGGATAGAATGAAGGAAGAAAATGAGTGTATTAAGAATTTGAGGAAAATATATGGATAATTTGGTGATCAATTAAAGAAAGCAAATGAAGACATCATCAAATTGAAAGATCAATTTGAAGAAAAGAGAAAAATGAAGACTATCAGAAAGCTAAAATTCAAAGGAAGGTGGATGAATGTGCAATGCTTGAGAAAGAAATGGTAATTCTGAAATTATATTTGGAAAAGGAAAAAGGACATGAGGAGAAATTCAAGGAAATCACTGTAATTCTTGATAAGTTGATTAACCTTTAGAGACTTGCTATGGATAAAAGTGGTTTAGGGTTTGAAGAAGGATAAAGTTCAAAGGTGAATCAATCTACTGACATGAAGAATCAAAGCAATGGTGGAAAATTCAAGAATCTAAGGATAAATACCAGAAGGATTCCCATCAAACAACCTAATGCTCAAAAGTATTTATCTTTTAATGGTGTTTGTTATTCTTGCAATGAGTTTGGACATAGGGAAAAATATTGTGAAAAGAAAGAACAAAATAATGGAATGGATAGAAATACCTTATCATTCTCTGGTCAATGTTTTGAATGCAAAATAATTGAAAATAAAACTAAAGATTGTAGAAATTATAAGTTGAATAAGATAGTTTATTCATTCAATGGCTATTGTTATCATTGTACCTCATTTGGAAAAAAGGCTAACTAGTGCAAATATAGATTGGATAAAAGAAAATTTGGATGGAAGAATGTTGTTTGTTATGATTGCAGAAATCTGGAACATTTTTCTAGAGATTGTAGAAGTGGAAACATGAGAAATAACAATCTAGTAAAGAGGTGTCAACCAATCACTAAGCTTGATCCAACAAAACTAGAGAAGGAAATGGAAAGAATTTGGAGAAAGGAAGGAGAATCTCAGCAAGGTGAATCAGAATCATCAGTCTTTTTTGTGTCATCCTCTGGTGTAGATATTCCCATTAAAAATTAACTCAGGAAGTAGCTAAGGGGGATCAATAATCAAAACATTTAATAACACCTCTTTTGATACATGATGTCATGTCATGACATAAGTGCATTTATTAAGGTTATGAATTCAAGATTTCATACAAAAGGAATTTGCAAAAACACGTGTATTTCATAGAGTTTAGAAGGATGGAAATATACACATATTTTAAGGTGATCTACTTGTGGTTTGAATCATTTATTGCAAAAGCATTTGGGATGAAAGAAATAAATTTAGATATGCATTCTATGAAAAGAATTTGTAAAAGAGAAGCGTGGAGAGAAACCTTGAAGAAACTAGAGAAACTTCATACAGCATAAATTCAGAATATGTTCTTGGTGGTAAAGGAAGAGGTAAGTCGCTATTGCTATTCACCATTTCATCTAAATTATTTGTTGAATTTTGTTGAATACGATGGATATACCTCAAATTATAGACAATTCAATAAGACTAGAACCAAAGCTCAAAATGTACCCTGTTAAACATTGGAAATTGATCTTTTGGGTGCTTATTCAAATATCCCTCTTGGTGTTATACCAATTGAAGATGTTGGGGTATACATTCATAGAAATTTGGAAGAATCATCCTATGGAAAATATCCCATATTGTGGGTTGAAGAATTAATTGGAAATGATTTTACCCTGAATCCAGAATACAATGTGCTTTCAAAAATAAAATTGGATGTATGGAATAATTTTTCATACTTTAGCAATGAAGAAAGATGTATTAGAATGGATCTTAGTAGATTTCATGGTGAATATGTGTGGCTTTATGAATCACATACGATATCCAGAGATGTAATTAGGGAAGTTACTGGCTTATCATTCTCTAGACCAACTCCTGAATACAATTTTGATAGGGAAAAAGGTTTAATAAGGAACACATGTGCTGAAATCACTAACTTGGAAGTTCAATATGCAAGTCTAGTTATTTCACAAATGATCTTTGGTGACAATGATGTTTCCACTATTGCAATTAATCTTGCATTGGATATGATTGAGAACAAAACAAAATATGACCTCTAAGAGCTACTCTGAAAAAATTTGTTGGAGAATATGAGAGATATTAAGAAGAAGGAAGGTACATTCAAATATGTACATTGGTTTTATGTCTAATTTTCTATTTTATGAAGGAGATTTCTGGAATAGGTGAGGCTAGTTGGGAGAATAGAAAACCAATATCTCATCATATTGAAGAACTTATGAGAAACATTAGGGATTTGGATGCAAAAGGAGATGCCCTCACTGCATTCTTTGGAAAGTTTCAAAGGAAGATGAATAAAAGAAGGTGAGTTCCTAGAGAATTGGTCACAAAATATAAGAATGATATAACCTTTTTGGTTACCGTTGATAGTTGCATCATTAATTCAGTTGAGCCAAGGAATTCATGGATACCTGAGTTTGGATATGAGATTGAGAAAGACTATGCTACCAGTTGCATTAAGTTGTTGATTAATAGCCCTTGGGACCCCAACAAACCTAGGTTTGGAATATACTTTGAAGTAGCTAAATCTCTTGAAGAATCTAAGTTAGTCTCTAGTAAATCAATGCTTTCCCTTGTCGAAAAGAGGAAGGTCACTAACGTTCATGAATTAGTAGCTCAGATTGAACTTGCTCCAAGAAGACTCAAGCAACTGGCCAGAAGGACACATTTTTAGGTAGATCCTAGTGAAATCACTAGTTCTTCATGGTCCACTAAAGAAATCTCAAATGCATTAATCAATAGATTTAAGGAATTAAAGATTAAAGTAGTAAGTGACATGATGTTTTGGGTTGAAGATAAAGTATTGTTGGAAATTGTAGAGAAGTGAAAGTATACTCATAACATGGCACTTGAAAGACTCAAAGATGTTCAAGAGTGTGAAGAAGAGGTCAAGAGTCTATTCACATTCTGTTGGACTTGGCCTGATGCAATTCAAAGACTCAAAGATACTAAGAACACAATTGAAACCTAAATCAAACTTGCATCTAGCACATTTGATCTTGCTCTTGATTTGGATTATCATACTTGGTATGGATTCACAAATATGCATGAAGAATACCTTATGTCACATAAAGAGAAAGGGAAGATGGTTGAAAAATATGGGAAGCTTAGAGATTTAATCAATATTGTGTGTACACTTGTCTATTATGTTCTTTCAGTAGCTGACAAGATTCTAAAATCAAATGTTACTCCCGAAACTATGGTTGAAGGAAAAGATATCTTAATTGATCTCAACAATCTCTGTAGTGCATTGTCAAAGGAAAAAAGATTTGGGATGAAGGGATATCCTCATGGACAGGGATTCTTAGCAAAATTCAAGGGTCAACCACCTTCAGCTGATCATGCTCAGCTATCTTGGATGTACTCCTCAGGGGGAGTGTTCAAGTATGCAAAGAATTAAAATTCCCTTCCTTTTCCATTGATGACAAAGGGGGCAGAGAGAAATATCATGTGAAAACAAGAAAATTTTGTAAAATAATTTTTAGAGAGAGAGGTATCATGTGCATAGCTTGGGGGGAAAAAATTAGGAAGAAGTATTTTGATGGTTTTCACATCATGTGTCGCCATCAATGACAAAGGGGGAGATTTTTGGAAATTGAGAGGTTTTCATTGATGTCAACAGACAGTTGGTTTTGGATAACTATCACAATGGAATTTTGTTGATTGTCTACTCTAGTAATGGAATTCTGCTAATCTGGTATATTGGTCTCGATTATCCTATTTTGTAACATTTTCTCAAAACTTAATAATATGTTTTATCTTGTTATCAACTGCATCTACTAACATGGTTTTAGCTAACTAGGTTGTATGGTGGGAAAGATATAGTTACTAGTAGTCTTGGAAACAATGCCATACTTATACATTGGCTTTGTCCGTCAATTTTCTAGTCTGGATTCTATCTCTGAAGAAGATATCATTATAGGACTGTGTATAGACTTGATACTACAAGATTCATTATACATTAGAGTTTCATAATGGTATGTGAATGCATTTGGAAGATATGAATGACAGTATTCTAATTTGTAGGCTACAGTGAGTTTTCATATAATACACTAATGTGGGAGACTCCACATTTTCTCAAACTTTATTATCTTATCGTGCGGTGTTGAAGATAAGTAGCTCGATGTCATGTAAGGGAGAAATAAATATGCTAACAATTTTTTGTGTTACATGTTTGATGGATTACATATATGTTTGGAGGTTTTGGTCTAACTCTGGCCAACCTAATTATGTAGTAATATTGAGAATTTTTTATATGTACTGCAAACGATAAAGTGATCTATCTTAGGTCCATGACAATTTCCTATATGTAAAGATGAATATGTTGATTGTGATTTAAGGTTTCTCTAATTAGGCCAGCCTAATTACTGAACATGGATATATATGTGTTTATATAAGACATTTTAGAGAAGTGAAGAAGAGAAAAAAAGAGACAAGTAGAGTCTATGAAAGATACATGAAGATAGAAATAAGAATGTGTATGTGCAAAATTGTATGGATGAGAAAATAAGTGTGTTATTTATGTGCTTCACCAAAACTAAACCCCATCACAAGGAAGGTGCATTTCATTAGTTCATATTTTTCCAGTGATCCATATCATTTTGTATCTTGGCAGTGAGCTAGATCATTGTGTATTTACTTCAGGTTGTGAGCCTTTTGAGGATAGTGAGTCCTGGAAATGAGCCCTTGTAATATTCTATATCCAAATATATTATATTGTGAGCTAATCCTCGCCATGGTTTTTCCCATTTTAGGTTTTCCACATAAAAATACTAGTGTTCATCTATGTTGATGTATTCTCTTGATTCCATGTTTTATTTTGTTGATTTTGTCATATTTGTGATTATGTTTAAATAGAGTTTATGTGAATGGTTTTATGGAATAATGATTCACCCCCCCCCCTCTTAGTATTCTATATGTTCAATAGTTATGGTCTTGGATACAAAATCCTTTCTAAACATGGATATAATGAAACCATGGAACAAAATGATAGAAATAAAGTGAAGTCTATACCATACTTTTCCATGTAGGGTTTAGGTTTCCAACCCTTATGTTCATCTTCATCTAATTCCTTATCATCTACTATGTATATGACTTTTTGTGTTGAGAAAGAAATGTCCCCTACTATTGATCAAGATACTATCTTGTTGAGGCTTCTCAAAGCCCACTTGATTACTCTTCCTCCAGGAACATGAAAGAAATTTTATAACAAAAGCTCATTTTGTGAATATTGATTGCATGGTCATCCTACCAATGAATGTAAGGCTTTGAGTAATAAAATTCAAAATATTAAGGATTATGGTGCTCTTCCTTGCGTTTATGCACCTACTTCCTTTAATTGATAATTATTTTCATCCTATCATGTTGCTCATCACTATGTGGCATTGGTAGCTTTATCTATTTTGCTCATTTCCATTCATGGTGGTACAACCTTAATTGCAACCATATTTATCTTGGTAGCAACATGATAGTCCTTGGTGGTTGTCTTTTTCTCTACATTTGGGGGGAAAGGATAACTAGTTTTTGGAGGTTTGTATTCATTTCAAGAATCCCCTCTTCCCCTCCTACTTAAAATACCAACTTAGTAAGTATGTTAACATTTTAAGTCGGGAGCATATTGGTCCCCCATTCATTGTTTGCATGTTCCCTTCTTAGTGATGATAGCATACATCTCCTAGGAAGTGTGACCTTTACATTGGCATTGTTACATTGGAATTATTTCATTGTTGGCATTAAATTTTTGATTGAATCCTATGGTGGAACATGATGGATTCTAGGCTTGAGAGATGCACTTCTCATGCCCTAATGACTTGTTTTCTAGTGTTACCATCTTCAATCTTCATTAGCATATTAATCATGGTGTGGTGCCTTATCAAATTTATTAGAGAGCTTAACTTTTGGTATGGTTGATGTATGGAAGCCTATAGACTTGACATGAATTTTCCATCTATCACTTGTTGTTATGAGTTCACACCTTTGAGACCTAGTGTGTGTTTCTCATTTTGTTTTGGACAAATAGCTTAGGTTTCATCCATACCTTTTTGGAAAAATAATTGAAGCTTGATCCACCATTTTTTTCCTCTTTGCATTGATTTTTACATTGTACATTAGTGTATCATGTCTTTATACCTCTTATCATGCATATGGGTGTGTCCCTTTGTGCTTATGTTGGTTTGCCATGGTATCTTGATCCTAGGGGCTTGGCCACCTCCTTGATTTTTTTCATCCCATCTTTCCAACATTTGTACAATTGGACCCCTCTTGATGCATATTTGTCTACTTTAGTGTGATTTTGAGTGTAAGTTCATACTCTCACTAAAGTGCAGGATAAATGTAGTGTAGAAAATTTTACACCTTTACAATTTCACACTATGTTTGGGTCCCTTAATTTATTGGATTTTCCCCATAATTTCCTAAAAAAAATATGTATTTCATATATCATTTGCACCACTTTTAATAAATTGTAAACATTAAAAAAATGAATTCATCTAATACTTTTCCCCTGACACCTTAAATTTTGGAAAATGGGGTTGGGACTCATTCGCCATAATGGGACTAGGACCCATTCACCCAATGGGGAAGTGTCTCGCTACTCTGTTTCCCTCCAAATTTGGATATGTCGGTGGTGGCATCATAATATTTGAATTTCCACTTGCAAAGGTTTGCTGTTGGGATCTAATTTTTGGGAAATCAAATAAACACCTATAAATGCAAGGTCTTTCTATCAATTCAAGTCTAAGAAATAGTAAGGATCAAGAAGTAATTTCATGAGAGAAAATATTATTGTCAAGAGCATTAAAGAGCAGATTTATCAGTCATCTACAATAGCAATTGAGATCATATCATCATGTCAAAGTTTATGCATCTTCATGTTTTGGAGCTAACATTGTGATGTAGGTTTCAAGCATCCAAGCATCAAATCATGCAATCAATTAATCCAATTCATGCAAGATCCAAGCCTTAGAGTGATGTGTTAGACTTCAATCCTCTAAGGTCAACCATTAAGGGTTTCGTGAGTTGTAACAAGCTTTGTTCATTCATCAATTCCTTCCATTTATCATTATTTCATTATCAAGGCTTAATTACTAAACTAGGGTTTGCCAAGGAAAAACCCTATTCACCCAAAAAAAAAAAATTGCTTCTCTCTTTATATGTGTAGATTTACAGGTGGAGAAGGACTCAAACGATCTTGAAGGAGAAATTTCATAAAATTGCATTGTTGTTAACATTATTGTCAAGATATGGAAACTCAAATTCAAAATTTATTTATGAATTTTCGATAGTAAAATCAGGAGTAAACAAAAGCTAAGATCTTGCACCAGAGGACCCCAAAAGTTGGGAAAAATACTTGTACAAAGACCCATTCACCCTTGGGAAAATAAGTCCTTGAGGAAACCTCAAAACCAACATTTTTGGGTAGGTTTTCCATTTTGTGCACTTTCCAAATCTGTCAAAACTTGGTTGTTTTAGTCTACAGTTTTCAAGAATTTTTGTTTTATGCATTAGGTCTTATCACTCAATTTATTTAAGCACTTTAAATTATTTCAAAATTATCTCAGATCTTTCCTACTATCCAAAGGAACTGAGATCCAAGGTGATGCAGGAGCATCACACTCCAACCCATTTGTTTGGTGTTTCTCTTTCATTGAATAGCAAATGGAGTTACATCAGCGGGATATTAACGTATCGACAAGACAAAATTTGATGTCCCAGCAATAGACTGATGGTGTTGGTAGTGATAGCAAAAGGATTTCATCAGTGTGAGACCTAGATTTTGGTGGGACCATGTTCTATGTCCTAGTGATGACCCGATGGTGGAGAGTGTAATGGGTTTGCATTCATTAGCGAAAATGGTTCACATCAACGGGACAACATTTTTTGTCTCTTTGACATCCCCACAAGTCATACAGTACATCGACGAATGACATCGAGGAGACTTATGGATATTGGTAGGACAGGGAAGCAAGTCCCTCCAATAGAGTGACAAGACATGTATCAAGGTGACGTCATGCTTTCGATGGGAAAATTATGGAAGTCCCTATGACAGGGCGATATTGGTGTAAGGTTATTGCTTCGGCAGGATGATATCGGCGTGACATGAGTGTTTCGATGGGACATTAGAGAAAGTCCCTCCAACAGGCCAATAAGCGATGGAACGACATTTTTTTAAAGTCTCATTAAGAAGACTTGGGTGTTTTGGGGAGAGATATTTTTAGGTCCCCTCAACAAGGCAATGGACAGGAACAAATACGACAAAGAAGATGGCCATGGTGGGACCAACAGGGAAGTGACAAAGATGGAATTCAATGATGTGTATGAATAGCTGGAAAATGGTGATAGGATGATTAGTAATTCGCATTCTTGTTGTGAATTACAAATGGTGATGAGGATAGTGATTGACGATGATATGGCGGTGGCAATTTCGAGGAGACATATTTGGTTTGGTGTGAGATCTTGCTATGTCTTGGTGACATTCTGATGGCGGTAGATACATGAAGGTGGTCAATAGCGGTGGATGATGAATGAGATCACAACATCTGATGAAACATTATTCAACAATTCCACATCATTGTTGTGTAATACATTATCATTGGCCAAATCATTTGGCGAAGGTGAAAACTATACAACTACCTGGTAATTTTGAATACTAATTGGATGAAAATGGATACTACAACAATAGAGAGGAAAGAACGCCAAGGCCAATGTGAAGAAGGAACTCAATAAATAGGGATATCAAGAATGGTGTAGTGGGGGGAGTATAGAGTGCGGTGTGATGTAAAACATAATATTTCTTTGTAATTGAGGACCTTTGCATGTATTTAGAATATGTTTCAATATAAATGAAAAGAGAGTTGTTTTTTGTCAATTTGTGTTATGTCATAGTCTATGTTGGTTGTGAGATCATGATAGCCTATTAAGGCCCTTCGGTCTCAACTGCACCACAGGTTTGATTGGCTCAACTCAAGGTTGAAGTCAATCTTAACCCCTTGTGATCTCTTTTCTAACAAAATTTTAGAGAAACGAACATAGATCCTATTGTTCTAAACAAAAGGGACATAGGATCCCTTTTTCTTAATTTCATAGATGTATGAAAGGCACTTTGGACTTTGGTCTATGGTATCTTAGGGATACTAATTTCTCTTTGAGTGCTTATATAGATGCAGATTGGGTAGGTTGTACAAATGATAGAAGAAGTACAAATGGAGGTGCTTTATTTCTAGGAAGCAAATTGGTTTCTTGGTTGAGTAGGAAGAAGGATTCAGTGTCACTATCTACTGTAGAGGAAAAATATATTGTAGCAGCATCTTTCTACACACAGGTATTGTGGATGAAGTAGACTTTGAAGTATATTAGAGTATCATATGATGAACCTATTCATATCTTGTGTGCTAATACAAATGTAATCAACATTTCAAAAAATTCAGTAATACATTCAAGGACAAAGAAAATCTCTATCTAATATCACTTTCTAAGAGAGAAAGTTGTTGAGAATGAAGTAAAGTTGGAGTATTGCATACAAAGGATAAAATAATAGACATTTTCACAAAGGCTCTCCCAAAAGATACATTTAAGTATCTCAGGAAGAAGCTAAGGTTTATTTCCCCTCCTTTCAACTAGATGCATGAGTTGGTGCATTTTTCTAGGGGAGCTATTCGAGATACATTCTTGGTCCTAGACTAATGAAGGCTACATCTCAAGGGGGTAGGTAGTGGTGTCTTTGGTTGGTACAGTCAAGGGGGAAGATCTTGTTCCCCTAAGGGGGATAGAATAGTGGAGAGATAGCAAGAGAGAAATAGTAGTGGAGAAAGTGAGAGAGAGTTTCTTCCAGGTGTTTCTTGAAGTGAAGTATGCAGGTGTTACCCCTTGCAATTGATGTCAAAGGGGGAGAAATTGATGTCTAAAAAACATAGGGAGAGAAAAGAAGCCTAAAAAAAATAAAGGGAAGAAAAAAAGAAGTTTGAAATTTAAGAAATTTCCAAGTAAGGGGGAGTGTTGCATGATGCAAGGTTGCATTTGTTGTTCATGGTTTTTTAGAGTTTGTGTTTCCATTAATGACAAATGGGGAGATTGTTGGATATTTTTGCACTATGTTGTATTTAGTGTTTTCATTGATTTCAACCTATGTCAACCTCTAGTGTGGTCATGATGAGAAGGTGTTTGTGGTGTTGACCAAGTGTTGTTGATGCAGTTGATTCACTTGGTTTCTAAGTGATTTTGATAAAATTTGAATAGAGAGTATACAAGGTGATAGAGTTGTGTTTTTCATTATTCTCTACATTTATTCATGGTTGAAGATGTGCTTGTGTGGTTTGTATGAGATGATTAGAGGTGTTTAGAGGTTTTATATCTAGAGTTTCAAGTTTTGGGTCATGCAGTAGTGGAAGATGTGTTTGACAATGTGTTGCTTGTGAAGAAGGTTGTCTAAGAGAAATGGAATTGCTCCACATTTCTTCACGTTGAGGTTTCTTGTCTTGCATAATTGGGAAAATTATTATATTTCTTGTATCTACCTTTCCTTGGAGTTTTTGGTGTTTAGTTGTTCTGCAAGGTTGGTTAGTGAGTTGTATGTTTGTGGTAGTGTGGTTGGTTACACAAGATGATAGTATTCTTAGTTTCAAGTGGTTTTGATATTTTTTCTGAGTATTCTAATAATTTTTGAATATTCTAGGATGTTGTGTGATGTTGCTATATGGCTCACAAGATGTTTTTAAACTTGGTGAAGAGTGAATTAATTGTTTAGTAGTGTTAGTGCAGGTTTAGCCAACCTACCATGCTAGCATTGATTGTGGAGATGGTTTGTTGTTTATAGAAGTATGGTGTAGCATATCGGTGTATATTTGGGTCTTATTTAACCCTTGGTGTGGTCTGCCTTCACATATTTCCACTGTAAAAGTTTTTTGTGTTGACCTATTCAGTGGTTGCATGTTTGAGGTGCATACATTTCATTGAAGATGACTTGGAGAAGGTTGTTTGAGGTTGTGGTTGATATATATGCAAGGTCAATTATTCAAGAAGTGGGTGGTGTGTTGTGTGATGTGAAATGATGATGGATGTGATTGAGTGTTGTGATCTAAGTGTCAGCTTAAATGCCTAAGGATACCAGAAGTATTGAGCAGAATGTGTCTATATTTTCAATGTATCTAAAGTTGCTAGAGGCAATGTGTCAAAGGTTGTGGATGGTGTAGAGTTATGGTGGATCTTCATGTTTCTCTAAGGTATTGAACCTCCTTGTAACAGTCTTCTATTCTCTTTCTATTTTAGTCAGTGATTCCTTTGGGTAGTGAGTCCTTCTGGTAGTGAGCTTTTGTAATCGGTGTTATTCATATATATGTGATTTAATCCCCACCTTGGTTTTTCCTTGATTATGGTTTTCCACATAAATTTCATGTTCTATGGTGTATGGTTGTGAATGTGTTTATTTTTCATTGGTTTACATTCATGTTGATGCATAATAATGGTTAGAAGGTTAATGAGGGTTTGAATGGTTTAATGTAAAACTAATTCACCCCCCATTCTTAGTTGCCTTGCGTGTCTCGCAACTCTAACATATATGTGATATCCCATGTGCGGGAATTGACTAGTGTTTATAAAACCCTAATGTTTACTTGCTTGGAATTCCATGTATAGATGTTATATTTTATGTGTATGTATTGAATGGCAATTGTTTGTCCCTCATGTATGATTTTTTAAAAAAATGTATGATATGTGATTAGTATTTTTATGTTAACTAATTTATTTTTCATGAGTGTTGTTGGACTACCTAGTTAGTTGTCTCCTAGTTTAAAGGGGTGGGTCTAAGAGTTCCACATGGTTGGGTGGTGTTTAACCACCACTGGGGACCCACAATTCCTTTAGAGAACCTCAATAATGTATGAAAAAGGGAGTTTCATCATTTATGTTGTAGCATCTCATTTTTATTTAATTTGAAGAACATATATAATTTTCAATAATGGTGTCCTAATTTAGAAAATTGTAATTATTATTTTGAACTCATTTGAATTGGAATTTAATCTTCCCACTTAAGTGAAAAAGAATCTATCTTTATCTTTGGTATGTCTCAATGTTAGTGTCAAATGTGCATATCATTTGGTATCATTTTTCTCATGTTTAGCCATGTGATAGAAACATGATTAGAAATATGATCTTTCATATTATTGTGGAATGAACATACAAACTAGTATAGATATAATGTATTCTATGTATATTAATATAATTAAAATTATCGTATGCTTCATGCATCTTTCCTATCAAGTTATTGTATTATTTTGGCTAGGTTACCATGCCTCCTAATGTTTTTAACATTAGTGGAGTATATGATCATGTGTTCTAGACAAAAGGACCATGTTACTAAGGAACATAAAGGTGCACATCATGTTTTTTATATGATTACATAGTTGTATAGATGTTTAGACATTGAGCAGGGTATGATGGTGCTTTACTAAATGCATTAGTACATATTATTTATATTTTTTATATTATAATTAGTTACTTATATGTGGGTTTAGAGATGTGATGAGGTTTAATAAATTCTTCAATTTTCTTATCTCTAATTTTGGGTGGTTTTTGATATGCTTACGACTTAGGAAACTTGTGGTGTTTGAACTTGTGTCTATCATCTTGGTACCTATCCCATAGTGAGTTGGGTGTGCCATTGGGTTTCCCTATTTCTCTATCACTCTTGCATCTAATACTTAGATCTACATGTTGATATAGATCCTAGTAGATGTGTGATCTTATCTAGCTTTCTATGTGTTCATACTCAATCAAATAATTGAATTCAATGGAAGGAAACCATTAGAAAAGTCTTTACTTTTTGTATGGTAAGTTTATTGATGAATCTATTGTGATTATTCATATAAATAAAAACAAAAATAAAGTAAAATAGTTCACTACTTTTAGGGGGTGACTAATAATTATAAAAGAATATATGAATTCAGAATTTTGAAGTTATGATGATTTTCAAGAGACTTGTCCTCCTTATTTATAGGCTTAACTATGTAGGGACACACCTTTTCATCCTTAGTCATCTTAAGGAATAACTAAAACCAAAAAATGAAACTATTAATGTTAAGCATGTCATAATTTCTTATCCTTATTACACTTATAAATATAAAATATTAGTATCATAACATTCCATCCCATTCAAAAAATTGTTACCCTCAATGCTTAGGAACTCTAGAATATTTTATATGAATTATTCAGTATTCCATGTTTTATGATATATGAAGATTTCATTAAAGAGTATTGTGTACATGAAAAAGTGAACATAAGAGAGAAAACTAAACTAACTTAAATTACCAATTCACCATCAAAAGAAAATTTAAGGTTACATGGATTAACAAGACAAAAAAGTATGCAATTTTACCTTAGCTATGTCTCCTCGTTGTGCCAATATGAGGTGGATTTGACCAAAAAGTTGATTTGATTATTTTTTCTTTGATATAATAAATGCTCAAAATAAAAACATAAAACTATACCCAGACACTTGACGATAATGGTAAAGCTCTTGATTTATAGAATTTGGTCTCAAAGGAAAATCAAGGTATCATATTGTATTCAAGACACCTTGGAGGATGGGGAGGTAAAAGTGGCACATTTTTAGTGGTGAGGATGGACGCTTCCAAGATTGGTGGAGGACCAATGGTGGGAGATGAACTTTCGAAAAGGGTGAATGGTGAGAATCTTGACGCACTTTGGGATTACCTCCAAAAGTGGAATTTTGGATTATTCTCATGTCTCAATTACATGGGATAAATTTAAATTTTTGCATGTCCCATCTCTTAGTACATGGGAGGAATTAAAACTAATTATAGAAGAGAGGAAGATTTGGCCCATGCCCTAATTTATGATAAGATGTGCATGTTGGAAATTGAGAGATTTTCATTGATGTCAACAAATGGAATTTGGATAATTACCTCAATGGAATTTTGATGTTTATCAATTTTTAGCTGCTCCAGTAATGAAAGTCTGATAATCTAGTATTTTGATATGGATTATCTCTTTGTGTAAGATATGATCTGAAGTTGATAATATGTTTCATCTTGATATCAGTTGCATCCACTAACATGGTTTCAGCTAACTAGGTTGTATGGTTGGAAAGGTACAGTTACCAGTTGTTTTGGAAACAGTGTCACACTCATACGCTAGCTCTGTATGTTGGTTTTTTGCTCCAGATTCTATCTTAGAAAAAGATATCATCACAGGACTTTGTGCATAGGTTTGAGACTACAAGATGCATCTTTCTTTGAAGTTTCATAATGAAATGTGAAGGCATTTGAAAGATATGAATGACAGTATTTTGTTTTGTAATCTACAGTGAATTTTCATACAATATACTGATGTGGGAAATTTTGCATTTTCTCATAGTTGATTATCTTTTTGTGCGGTGTTGAAGATAAGTAGCTCAATGTCATCTATGGAAGAATTCAATATGCTAACAAGTTTTTGTGTTACACATTTGATGGATTGCATGTATATTTGGATTTTTTGTTCTGACCCTAGCTAACCTAATTATGTACCAATATTGAGAAGCTCTTCTTTATGTGTGAATAATGGGATCTATTTTAGGTCCACATTGAGTACTTATGTGCGAAGATGAATATGTTTTAAGGACAATTTTGAAAAAGTTGAGTAGGCCAACCTAATTAGTAAACATGGGTATATATATGTATATATGTAAGACATTGAAAATAGAGAGAGGAGTGAGGTAGAAAGGGGGAATGTGTGAAAGATACATGAAGATAGAGATGTGAAAGGATATGTGTGAAATTGTACAGATGTGAAGATAATTTTGTTGTCTATGTATTTTGCTACACTAGAACTAAACCCCAACACAAGGAAGGTGTATTTTCATCAGTTCATGTTTTTGGTAGTGAGCTACTTCATTTTGTATCTTGGCAATAAGCCAAATCTTTTGTATCTACTTTAGGATATGAGCCTTTCAAGTATAGTGAGTCCTAGTAGTGAGCCCTTGTAATATTCTATATCTGGATATATTATATTGTGAGCTAATCCTCACCATGGGTTTTCCTAGTTTGTTTTTTCCACATAAAAATATTGGTGTTCATGTGTGTTGATGCATAATCTTGATTCCATGTTTTCTCTTATTGATTCGGTCAAATTTGTGGTAATGTTTAAATGGGTTTTATGTGAATGGTTTTATAGAATATTGATTCACCCCCCTCTTAATATGTCAAATGTTCAACAATTAGTATCAGAGCCTAGTTCTTTTGAAGAATCCTAACCGCTTGAGGAAGGTCCTAGAATTTGAATATAAAATATTTTTTCCTTCAAAAGTAATTATTGTTGCAAATTCAGAAGAAAATGAAGATCTAAAGAATAAGTTGAAGGAAGAAAATGAATGTATCAAGAATTTGAGAAGATATAAAGAATCTTGTGATAAATTAAAAAAAGTAGACAAAGACATCACTAGATTGAAAGAACAATTGGAAGAAAAGAGAGAGATTGAAAATTACACAAAAAGTGAAATTCAAAGTAAGATAGATGAATGTGCAAAGCTTGAGCAAGAAGTGGTAACTCTGAAATAAGATCTAGAAAAGGTAAAAGGACATGAGGATAAACTCAAGGAAAGCACTGCATTGCTTGATGAGTTGATTTCTTCTTAGAGACCTACTATGGACAAAAGAGGTATGGAATTTGAAGGACAAAGCTCAAAAGAAAATCAACCTCCTGACATGAAGATTCAAAGCAATGGTGGACAGTTCAAGAATCTAAGGAGAAATATAGAAAGAATTCCCACAAGACAACCAAATGCTCAAAGGTATTTATCTTTTAATGGTGTTTGTTATTTTTTCTATAAATTTGGACATAGAGTGAAATACTGCAATAGTAGGATTAATGATACTTTATCATTCTCTGGTCAATGTTTTGAGTGCAAAAAGATTAGATATAAGGTTATGAAATGCAGTAATAATAAGTTGAACAAGGAATTTTATTCATTTAATGGCTACTATTATCATTGCAATTTATTTGGACACAAGGCTAATTGGTGTGAATATAGATTGAATAAAAGAAAATGTGAAAGGAAGAATGTTTTTTTTGTGATTGCAGCAATCCAGAACATATTGCTAGAGACTGCAAAAATAGAAGGATGAAAAGTATCTATCTGGTAAAGAGACATGAACCAATCATGGATCTGGAAGAAGTGGGTAAGGATATGAAAATAACTTAGAGAAAGGAAGGAGAATCAAAATCATCAGTCACTTATGTGCCATCCTTCAATGTAGACACTCCCGTTAAAAATCAATTCAGGCAATGCTTAAGGGGTAGCAATAATTAGAATATTTAATGACCCCTCTTTCGATATATGCATTTATTAAGATAATGAATTCATATTTCATGCAGACACACATGTGTGAATAATGAACTATGTTTAATGTGAAAGGATGGAAGTATACATGATTTTCAAGGTGATCTACTTGTGATCTGAAACATTTATTGCAGAGGCAATTGGAATAAAATAAATAAATCTAGATAAGTTAATGAAAATTCATTCAATGAAATGCATTGGTGAAAAAGGAGAAGCATGTAGAAGAAGCTTGAAGAAACCAATGCAATCTCATACAATAGAAACTTAGAATTTGGCTTTGGAAAATGGGAAAGAGGTAAGTCACTTTTCATTGAATCATTTAATGAGTCTTGTTTAATGTAATGGATATACCTCGAATCATAGATAATTCAATGAAGTTGGAACCACAACATAAATTGTAACATGTTAAAACCTTGGCTTAATCTTTTGGGTGCTTTTTCAGAAATTCATTTTGGTGTTAACCTATTGAAGACGTTGGAACATACATTCACCAAAAATTGGAAGAATCTTCCTATGAAAAAGCTTGCATATTGTGGGTTGAAGAATTAATTGGAGATGATTTTACCCTAAAACCATAATACAGTGTTCTTATGGCAATGAAATTGGATGTATGGAACAGATTTTCAAACTTTAGTAATGAAGAAAGATGTAGTAGAATGGCTCTTAGCAGAATCCATGGTGAATATGTGTGGCTTGATGAATCACATGTTATAACCATAGATGTAATCAGGGAAGTAAATGGTTTTTTATTCTCCAGACCGACTCCTGAATGCAATGGTGATAGAGGAAGAAGTTTAATCAGGAACACAGGCTAGAATCACTAACCCAACAGTTCAATATGCAAGCATAGTTATTTCACAGATGATCTTTGGTGACAACGATATCTCGACTACTACAATTGATCTTGCATTGAATATGGTTGAGAATAGAATGGAATATGACGTTTGTACAAGTTGCTTCAACAATAGTTGTTGGAAAATTTGAGAGATATCAAGAAGAAGAATTGTACATTCAGGTATGGTACATTGGTTTTATGTCTAATTTTTCATTTTATGAAGGATAATCCTAGAATAGGTGAAGTTAGTTGGGAGAACACCAAACTGATCTCCCATCAAATTGAGGAACTTATGAGAAATTTTGGGGATTTGGATGCACACAGAGATTCTCTTGCTACATTCTTAGGTAAGTATCAAAGAAAAATGAATAGAAGAATGAGAGTTCATAGAGAATTGGTTACAAAATATAAGAATGATATAACTTTCCTGATAACCACTAATAGTTGCATAATTAAGGCATTTGAACCAGAATTCAGGGCTATCTAAGTTTGGATATGAAATTGAGAAGGATTATGTTGCTAGTTGTATTGAATTGTTGATTAAATGCCCTCGAGGATCCCAACAAACCTTAATTTGGAACCTACTCTAAAACAACTAAAGTTCTTGAGGAGAAAAAATTAACCTTCAAAAAATTAATGTCTTCCTTTTCAAGAAAAGAGAAGTCACTGAATTTCATGCACTAGTAGCTCAGGTTGAAATTGCTTCAAGAAGGCTTAAGCAATTAGCCAAGAGAAGAGAACAATTTTAGATAGCTCCTAGTATTGTCACCAGTCCATCACATTCCATGATGGTAAGATCAAACTCTTGATATTGCTATCAAGATTCAACCATGTAGTTTTCGAGTCAAACTCATTGGCCCATGTTTCATGAGTAGTGGCTCACAAGAACCCATCTCTCATGATAATGAATGGTCCACTTAGCACTCATTGCATCTAGGTGATGCTCACAGAGGTGAAGCACTGGGCCATCCCGGGAGGTCACCCATCTCAGTATTGCTCCAGCTCAAGCACGCTTAACCACACTTTCTGAAGGTTTTGCAAATGGGGTTGCAAGCTAAGTGGGCTTAACCTTGGGGAAAACTCTATGGTTAATCGCGCTTGAGCTGAAGCAATACTCGGATGGGGGACCTCCCAGGACGGCCCAGTGCTTCACCTCTATCAGCATCACCTAGATGCAATGAGTGCTAAGTGGACCATTCATTATCATGAGAGATGGGTTCTTGTGAACCACTACTCATGAAACATGGGTCAATGAGTTTCACTCGAAAACTACGCGGTTGAATCCTAATAGCAATATCAAAATTTGACACGTTGTGGAAAATACCTCCTACTTATCAAGATCAAACTCATTAACTAATAGATTTGATAAACCCTAGAAACCCTAAACCATAGGACCTAAATCCTAGGAGATGAAACTAAGCCCTTAAACCATATAGATTTGTTATTCTAATCATATCATGAACCCTAGGATATGAATATCCTAAACCCTTAACCCTAAGACCTAAACCCTAGGAGATGAACCCTAAACCCTTAACCCATATATATTTATTATTCTAAGCATCTCATGAACCCTAGGATATGAAGATCCTAAACCCTAAACCCATATAGATTTTTTATTCTAAGCATCACATGAACCTTGGGATCCAAGGCCTAGGAGATGAGCCATAAACCCTTAACCCATATAGATTTTTTATTATAAGCATCTTATGAACCCTAGAAACCCTAAACCCTAAACCACAGGACCTAAGGCCTAGGATATGATCCCTAAACCCTTAACCCATATAGATTTTTTATTCTTAGCATCTCATGAACCCTAGAAACCCTAAACCCTTAACCCATATAGATTTTTTATTCTAAGCATCTCATGAACCCTAGGATATGAAGATCCTAAACCCTTAACCCTAAGATTGCTAAGTCCTAGGAGATGAGCTCTAAACCCTTAACCCATATAGATTTTTTATTCTAAGCATCTTGTGAACCCTAGAAACCCTAAACCTTAAACCATAGGACCTATGTCCTAGGAGATGAGCCCTAAACCCTTAACCCATATAATTTTTTTATTCTAAGCATCTCATGAACCCTAGAAACCCTAAACCCTAAACCATAGGACCTAAGTCTTAGGAGATGAGCCCTAAACCCTTAACCCATATATATTTGTTATTCTTAGCATCTCATGAACCCTAGAAACACTAAAACTTAAACCATAGGACCTAAAGCTTAGGAGATTAACCCTAAACCCTTAACCCATATAGATTTGTTATTCTAAGCATCTCATGAACCCTAGGATATGAATATCCTAAACCTTTAACCCTAAGACCTAAATCCTAGGAGATGAACCTTAAACCCTTAACTCGTATAGATTTTTTATTCTCAGCGTCTCGTGAACACTAGGATATGAAGATCCTAAACCATAAACCCATATAGATTTTTTATTATAAGCATCTCATGAACCCTAGGATATGAAGAGCCTAAACCCTTAACCCTAGGATCTAAGGCCTAGGAGATTAGTCGTAAACCCTTAACCCATATAGGTTTGTTATTCTAAGCATCTCCTGAACCCTAGAAACCGTAAACCCTAAACCATAGGACCTAAGGCCTAGGAGATGAGCCCTAAACCCTTAACCCATATAGATTTTTTATTCTTAGCATCTCATGAACCCTAGAAACCCTAAACCCTAAACCATAAGACCTAAAGCCTAGGAGATGAACCCTAAACACTTAATCCATATAGATTTGTTATTTTAAGCATATCATGAACCCTAGAATATGAAGATCCTAAATCCTTAACCCTAGGACCTAATGCCTGAGAGATGAACCCTAAATCCTTAACCCTAGGACCTAATGCTTGAGATATAAACCCTAAATACTTAACCCTAAAGTTAAGAGAGTGACTTAAGGGGATGAAAGATGATGGATTAAGGGTAGATAAGAGGATATGGATTAAGGGGTCCTACGAGGATGGGTTAAGGGGAGTTGAGAGAGTGACTTAAGGGGATGCAAGAGGATGGATTAAGGGTAGATATGTGAGGATATGGATTAAGGGGTCCTAAGAGGATGGCTTAAGGGGAATTAATAGAGAGACTTAAGGGCATGCAAGAGGATTGATTAAGGGTAGATATACAAGGATATGGATTAAGGAGTCCTAAGAGGATGGCTTAAGTGGAATTAATAGAGACTTAAGGGGATGCAAGAGGATGGATTAAGGGTAGATATACAAGGATATGGCTTAAGGGGTCCTAAGAGGATGGCTTAAGGGGTGTTGAGAGAGTAACATAAGGGGATGAAAGAGGATGGATTAAGGGTAGATATACGGGGATATGGATTAAGGGGTCCTAAGAGGATGGCTTAAGGGGAATTAATAGAGAGACTTAAGGGGATGCAAGAGGATGGAATAAGGGTAGATATACGAGGATATGGCTTAAGGGGTCCTAAGAGGATGGTTTAAGGGGTGTTGAGAGAGTAAGAGTAACATAAGGGGATGAAAGAGGATGGATTAAGGGTAGATATACAAGGATATGGATTAAGGGGTCCTAAGAGGATGGCTTAAGGGGAATTAATAGAGAGACTTAAGGGGATGCAAGAGGATGGAATAAGGGTAGATATATGAGGATATGGCTTAAGGGGTCCTAAGAGGATGGCTTAAGGGGATATGAAATCAATTATAAACTTTTTATAAAATGACAATGGATTACTTAGTTTTATATTTATACTATCAATTAAATGTATCTAGAACTATATATAGTTACCTATCTCTATATTTGAATTCCACTGTAATATATATGCATGTCCTTCATTTTTTGTAATGTATCTAGTTTTCGGAGACTTGAAACAAAAAATGATATAAAAATTTAATTAGGAAATGACTAAAGACAAATATATATATAGACATGTATATGTGATAAATTTTTAACTATATATCGACTATCAATTAAATATATATACAACTATATACTTCCCTATGTTTATTTACTCTGTTGTACCATTTGCATCCTCTCTTTTTTGTAATGCATCTATGATTGTCTCATGATCATCCATTGAAAGTGTCTATAACACTTTATTAGCAAGCCTCCCTTGATATCTAACTAGTTTTATATTGGTTGCCAAAATCAAATGTGAATAATGTATAATCTTCTTGGGTCTTTCATAATCTTTAAATGTAGGAAATTCATTCTTTCCTATCAAATATTTTCGAAGCCAGCTGCCAAAAACAGCCATAGAACCAAATTGGATACTCAAATTTTTCATCATCCACTCTATGATGTACCAACTTATGTTTTCTCTCAACACGTCTAGCCAACCAATACTCTGTCTCCGCTCCATTCCCCTCAGGTGCAACAATAGCATAAACATGTCCTAAAAAAATAAATACAAATTAAAATTAAGAGTGACATATATTTATTTCACATATAAACATGCATACATATAAAATTCAATTCAATTTAATGTACCTTCTTGTACAAGATCTGAAACATGATCGTAATCATCTAATGCGAACACTTGATTATCTTCAATTTTCATTCCATGTTGAACATGTGTTGATGTAGGTGTTAAGGCTCTTCATTTCTATTCTTTGACCCATTTCATATTTTCACACACCTCCCAATCACTTGCAATACAAAATTGACGAAAGCATGCAAGATCCCTTGTCCATATTGTCCATGTGTTTGCATTCAAACTCTTAAATGAATGCCATTTTGCAAATCCATTAATTGTTTCACAATCTTGTCAAGTAAAAATATCATTTTTCTTTAACTAACCAAAAGAAGCATTAAATTATTGAGCTCTCACTTGTTCTTGTAGATAATTTGGTATTGCACCAATCTACAAGTGCACGTGCATATCTGAATTTTGTAGCATTCTCAAATTTTAGTTGCTCTCTAGCAAGAGCTCTTTTCACACATGCACCTACTCTGTTGTGTTCTCATTTACCATGTCTAGCTTCAAAAAAAGTCCACATGTGTTGGTTATTATTTTCTTTATGAACTCTACATAGCCAATAAAAAATTCTAGCATTCTTGAATTGACCCACGCAATTATCTGACCATATGAGATGTTCTCTCATTTGAATTCCTCTCTCTTTTAAATTTTTATAAAATATATCAAAATAATATTGAACAAACTCAGATGAATCTAATCGATTATCACGTACATAAAAAAGGCACTCTCAAAAAAAATCTATTAGATCTTCTCTACTATCATCTACATGTCTATATTCAATATGAACAAATATAGCTACTTGCAATGAATTATAATATTGTGATTGAATTTCTTCTTGTGGAGAAAGAGTATAATTTTAGAAAACTCAACAACTGGCAATATAGTTCCGATTGGGAATGTGTTTTTACATAAGCAAAATTGATTATCAAGCCAATGAAAATATTGAGATTTTTTAACATATTTAGATACAATCTTATCTTTAAATTCTTTAATAAATGCATGCACACTAAATTTTTCCACAATTAGCTCACAACGTTTTCCAATTTTTCCATCATTTAAAGAATACTCAATATTTTTTATTTTTTTTAAATCCACTAATTGTTGTCCAAATTCATCTAAACTACTTTCATGCATACATTCTCCTAACAATGAAAAGTTGCCACATATATCGCATTCTCCAAAAATACATGCTTTTAAATAAAATAAGTTTTCATTAGAGGGTTCACAAAACAAACCTACTATAAAATCTTTGATTGTTTCAAGTGGCATATTAATACCACAAATGTCCTACATAATTTGGTTAGCATGCAAAGTACAACATATATATCGAAAAATACCATAATAATAACAAAATTGTACATGAGTCTTACAACAATAAGAAATTTTTTGTTTATTAATTCTAACATACCAAGGTTTACATTTTTCAAATGATTTTTGACTTATGCTAATATTAAATGGAAAGATTGAATCATCTAAAAAAAATTATATAATTCAGTTTCATTCATATCTAAGAGATGCTTTGGATGAGCTTCATGAATTTTGGAACCCACCCTTAATTTCAAAACATCTCTAATGTTAGGTGATACTCTTGTATTATCATGCCAATATTTTTTTATTAAAGATTTGATTTCATTAGTTAATTTCATGTTTGACCTCGGGAGTCTACCACTAAAACACCAACATTGATTAATTGGATCCTTTTCAATACTTTCTCTTCTTTTAGAAGCTCTTATCAAAGTTTTAGGATTTACTTTTATACATTTACTAATCTTACTTAGCATTCTTTTATTTGAAGTTGCTTTATTAACTAGAGCAGTTGTTATTACATGAAAAACTACATTCTTATCTTTAGATCGACTTTTCTTACCTATAAAATCAATAGCATTAGCAACACTAGATATGAATTGTTCTAGTAAATCATCGTTTTTTTTTGGTTTTACAAAAATATCTAATTTTTTCATCACTTTTCTCATTTTCGACATTCTCATCAATTGCATCATGAGTTGACATTGAAATCCTAATTCCTTTCTATAAAAAAACATTCTATATAATCTATTTCCATAAGTTCTCATTTGTCTCCAAAAAACTTTACCAGGAAGGTTATCTAGCACATCTTTTTCAATTGTAAATAAAACATTTTCATTTTCATTCATACAAGAGGTTTCATTTTCATTCATGCAAGGGGTTTCATTTTCAAACGTAAAGGGTATTTCATTCTCATTTTCATATAAGATATTTCATCATTTTTTTGTTTTTGTGTTGTTCCAACCCTAGAATTATTGATACCATAAATGGTGTATCCAACTTCCTCTAAATAACTAAGATCAATATTATCAAGACTTGGGTTTGTAGACATACCTATATAAATTGTTTGAATAGGTGCATTTCCATACCATTGGGAGGTGGATTTGAATACATATCTGAAGTTGTTTGCATAGGTGTTATTTCCATATCATTCAAAGTTGAAGTTGAAGGCACAGTTGGGTTTGTCTCCATAATTACATTTTCTTCCATATTCACCATCTCCACATTTGCATCATCTACATTCATCTCATCCTTCATGGTTTCCTCTTCAACATTCATGGAACTAGATGCTTCCAATTTTTTTATTTGACGAATCCTTTCTCTTCTATCCCTTTGTCCGTTTGCCTCCATTTCTCTACTTGCTTGAATTTCTTTAGGTGTCATTAACTTTCTAAAAAAAATTCTTTAAATTTTATTTGATCCCATGGTTACCAAACCCTCTTTGATAACAAAACAAATGATTATTAACCTATTTTCAAATTGCTATCTCCTTCAAATATTCAAATAAAACTATACAGTATGAATATCCTTTCTTCTATAAACTTTGAAGTACAAAAACATCATGAATACATCCATAATTTCTCTTTTTCTAAATCTTCTCATAAAATTTTCTTGTAGTTGATTCCTCTTCAGAAAATTCAACGTGCGCTTGTCTCTTCCAACAATTTGAATAGAATATGCCCTGTTAAGAGATTGCACAAGAAAACATTGCAATAAAAAATGCAGAAAATGGTGCTTTCAAACTGTACTACAAAAAAAATGTGCTCTATCAGTATTTTCCAAATTGGGAAAAAATGAATAAATACGAAACGCATGTGTTATAAAATGTGTACATGTTACCTTTACCCAATAGGTAAATAGGTAACACATACGCATTATATAGCGTGTACATGTTCTATTTAAATAACGCATATTCATTTTAATAACGAGCACGCATTATTAAAAATTTGAATCTCCAACCCACATGTATCCTTGATTTTAGGCTTGGGAAAGGCTTGGCAACCCAACCCTTAGCCTTTCACCTACAACTAAAAAACTGGGGCAGATTCAAAAGGAATTTCCAACTTGGCAATATGGTTGATGGAATTTTTTTCTGAATCAATCTATGAAATTAAAACCCATTAGAGAACACGCTGTCTAGTTTCCAAATATATATTTTTTATTAAGATTGGATTATATTTGTTATTTTTAATTAATTTCTAAGAAAACTAGTCCATAAACCTGAAATATTAGGATTTTTTTGTTTTTCAATAACTTTTTTTTGGCTAAGTTTCTTGTAAAAAAATTATATGGCATCAATCTTTAGAAAATTCTCTACACAATGGAAAAAAATATTCAAAAAATGTTTATTTTAGGTCCAATTATGATGTCCGTACACATTGATTTTTAAAAACAATAATTAAGGCCAATAAAAATTCAATAAAAAAAATATAGTCAAAAAAATTACAAAAAATATCCTCATCAATCTTCATGTTGTTATCTCTCTTTCCCCAAAAGGAATTAGAAAAATGCTTTTATTTAGGTCAAAAAGTGGTTTTCATACACATGCATGGTATGGTAAAAAAAATGACTTTTAAAAGTAGTTTTTATACATCCCTATCAAAATTTAATTTCTATCATCTGGGTATTTGAATAAATTACATATTTAGAAACTAGATTCAAAATGCTAAATTTCATATTACTGACATTTTTTAAGATTCATTGTGTAAGTGCCTCAAATTTTCAGTCCAAGTGTGATAGATTCTAAAAAACAGCAAAAACACCCACTTTTTGAGCTTTTTGTGGACCCAACTTCTTGCATCAGCCCCCTAACTAGGACCCATTCACCCTTACTAGCGAATGAGTCACTGCTAGCTATTGATTTGCATTTTTTGGAAATTAAAATATCAATTTTAGGCTTCTGTTTGTTGCTATTACTTTTGTGTTTCAATTTTATGATTTGTTGTTTCATCAAATTCATTGTATCTAGCTTAAATTGCTTCATTTTAGTGCATTGTTAAAATTCAAAAATTGCATTCCAACATTTAATTTTCAGTTTATTGCATTGTGTAATCATTAAATTGCATTACTTAGAATCTAAAAATTGCATTTCATTCTAGGTTGTTGCATTGTCACTTTTCTATTTTAGGGTTTGCACACTAGGGTTGTAAAACTTGTATGAGCTTTACAACTTGGTGTCCTATTAGCAATACTATTGTAAGACGAAGTTTGAGGCTCATGTCATCCTGCGATATCTCACTCGTCGTGAATCTTGGGTTTCCTAGCTCTCTTTCCAATAGTGTTGATAATCAACCCTCCATGGCTCATAGTTTGCATACTTCATTTCCCATGACCTCACCTACTACAATCAATGTGCATGATGTTATAGACAAACTAGATGAACAACTAGAAAAATTACAAGATTGCATCCTTAGTGAAAGCATAGACATTAGCATGGTTCCCATTATACAAAATCTAAGGAAAGTGCTTAAAACTCAAAAAAAAACATAAATTGTCTATAGCCTTAGTTGCTTCTTTCATGAGTATTTGAATAAACAAAACAACCATAACATGCATGCCACGGTAAACCTTATTGAATTTAGTGAAACCAAGAATTATGTGATGACTATTGACACGGATGATGACAATATGGATACTATTGAACAACGTCCCACAGATACTATGGTAGCATTTATCAAAACTAGACCTCGTAAGGGCTCAAATAAAAAGCCTCTTGATATTACTTTCTCACTAAATGACATACTTAAACGTGCACCTGATGGTCCTCTTTACATAGCTAGCCAAATCAATGATAAGCTCACTAATGGGATATTAATTGATCTCGTCTACAAAGAGAATGTGATCACTGAAGAATTCTTATATGTGCAAGAACTATATCAAGAAACATATGGAAAATCGAAAGAATGGATCAAGATGCATAATGAATTTTCTTGCCCTATGATAGGCTTGATAGATCTCCCTTTAAAAGTGGGACCAAAAACATTAACTGCCTCATTTTCCATCATTCCGCAATTGAACCAATTTCACATGAAGCTAGGCTATCCATGGCTTCGCTCCATGAATTTCATCCCTTTGGTTGTGCATAAATGTTTAAAGTTTCCATTTGGAAATGATATTTTTACTGTGCATCATAGTGGATTTAATCCTATGTCAGCCCGAGGAAATTTTTCATTACATTTCTTTTGGCCCGAGCCTATGGAACCTATCAAGCCTCATGAGGATTTCTTTTTCAAATAATATCAAAAGTTCAAGGCAAAGAAAATAGCGGAATTGTCCCTTTGAAACATGCCTCAACCTATAACTAAAACACCTATTTTCAATGAAGCAATGATTGAACCAAAATCCCTCTTGAACATACAATAACAACCTATAGAAAAACCTCCTACAATTTCCTACAAGAGACCACAAGATAACACAAACAACCCTGTTGTCCCTCCTAGAGTCAAACAAGTTTACAAAGTCAAAGAGAAAGTGGTTGAACAAGCTACTATTTTTTCTTCTATTCCTCCCAAGGAAGAGAAGACACCTACGATTGAAAAACCCACTCTCTCACAAACACAAATTAACAATAGATTGAAATGGAATTGAAGTGCTAGAGAGTGTAGGCATAGACAACGTGTTATTGCTCATAGATTACAAACTCAAGAAGACAAGAACAACATAGAAAATCAAAATTAGAACATACCTAAAGCAATGCATGATGATTCTATACCCTCACCGCAACTTAAACAAGAACATTCCATGGACATTATCCTTCAAACTCTTGTTGTGATAAATCTAGATGATGACATTGACTTTGAAAAGATTGATGAAGAAGTGCATGATGAGTTGAAGACATTATTTTCTTCTTCTATGAACTTAAATGATAAATCTCCTAAAAAGAGTGTTGAACTCAGTGCTTCCCCTAGTTCCGCACTTGCTATTGTCCCTTTGGCTATTTTTTTGCCTTCTGTTTATATAGACTGAGATTGAGATGCGGATGACATGCTTTAGGTTGACTCACATGTGCCTAACTAGTCTTTTCCTTTTTCATGTTTTCTTTATGTGATTGCATGTGGGTAATGTGATCCCCCATGATGTTTCATTTGATGTATCTCTCTCTTTTTATGCATTCCTCTATATGTATCTTCATTCTTTTATATTTTGTAATCATTTTTCATTCATCTTGTGTTTTCCTTTCAGGTATGATGCAAGGCATCAAGACATTTAGGTCTCTTCCATGTTGAACCAAAATATTTTCTTTATCTTTTTCATTTTTCTTGTGTTTTCCTTTTGAGAATGACACAAGGCATCGAGACATTCAAGTCTCTACCATGTTGACCCAAAAGGATTTTTTTCTTTGTTTTCACCCTCTTTGTGTCATTCTTCTAGTTCTATGAGTATTTTGGGAATGATGACAGTTTCATGCTCTATGAAAACATTTTAGCAAGGAATACTAACCCCAAATCCATAGATCCCTTATGTATTTGTGGGGGCAACCCTTCCTTCTTATTCCATGAAACAACTTATTTTAGAAACATGACTTGGCATAGAGTTTTTTGAGGAAAGCTATCATGTCTTAGGAAAAACATGTGGCTACTTTAAATCAATTGCACACAATAATGGTGTAGCAAGGTCACTTTAAAGTGGCGGCATACATCGATGACATCTTTCAACAAAATTTCATGGCGTCATTTTCTTTTTTCTTGTGATGTGTCCTTTTCTTGGTGGTGTCATTGGGTTTGATTTCCTCCATGAGTGTATGATCTCCCTTCATGGCATGATGCGAACGAGGCATCCCATGAGTGATGGTCTGATATCCTTAAGTTGTCCTCTCTTGGAGATATTAGGCACAATACTCCCTAAGAAGAAGACCTTACATGAACAAAGCAAAATCCCCTTTACTAAAATTTTACATGACATTACAAAAGCATTTACAAAAATCATTGCATTGTGGTCCCTTATCAGAGTTTTCAAAAGGATAACTTCGGTATGGTATGAGAGGCTAATATGATTCTCTCATTTTCCACCTCATTGGGATAACTCACCTAGTGGATAGGCTGAGATTCTACTACCATAGAGTGAGTGAGTAGCATATGTTATAGACAAACAGCATTATTCCACATCACATTGAAATGATTGTGTTTGATCCTTTGTTTTTCTTTATTTTTCTTGGCCTTTGATAGGGTATGATCATGTATCTTTATTATTGTTGCATACTTAAGTGTCTTGAATGTCTACTTTAGTGTGAGTTTGACATGGGGTTATCCTCAAACTAAAGTGGGAGAAAAATGTAGTAACAAAAAAAGTATCCCTTTTCCTTACTTGATTTGGGAATAATTGTCATTGAATTAACCTAATTTTTCCTAGGTTTAATGTTGTAATGTGTTGTAACACATTAACATTGATCTTGGGCCCCTTTTTAATAAAGTGAACTTAACGTGTACCCTATTTATGTTGTTGTAAAGTGTTATAAAACACTTTCACTCTTATCTAGGGTCTTCTTAATTAATTGTGGTTAATAAGAGTTAATTAGCCCATTTAATTCAAATTTAAGCCTTATTTGTGACACCTTCCAAGGATCCATCCTGAAACCCATAATTCAAATTGTAAAAAAATTAATTGGGAAAATTTAAGGTCCTAGAAATTGGTTCTAGGACCCATTCGCCCTAGGTGGTGAATGGGTCCTCCCTCTATAGGATCCCTCTTTCTTTGTAGATTCTACATGGGTTTTTTATCTTATTTCACCCCCCAAAGGCATGGTCCTAGAAACTTGTGTTATGACCCATTCACCCTAGGTGGTGAATGGGTCCTCTCTTAATAAGGACCCCCTTTTTGAATTTGATTCTAGTGGGATTCTAATAATATTCATTTCCAGATCTGGTGTCAACTTCAATTGTTTGAATTTTAGGGTTAATCTCTTGATTTAGTATAAATAAGGGGTTAATTCACATTGTTTCTCCTAGCAAGTTCAAGTTATCATAAGATTACATTCACAAGATCATTAGAGCATTACAAGAGAATTTCAAAGGAATTTCAAGGTAGATTATCAATTTTTTATTATAGCAATTCAAAATCATTTCATCATGTCAAGGGTTTAGTGCATTTATGCATGTTGTTGAGCTAAGATAGTGAATGTAGCATTAAAGATCTACTTGCAAGCATTGTTCACCTCTTATTCAAGGATCAAGATCTACATTCTTCATGGTCACTTCATGTTAGATTGCATATTTATATTCCAAGATAACATCCAAGGTATCATCAATCATATTTTCACGTTTCATACTTCAATTTCCTTATTTCATAATTTGGTTTAATTACCTACAAGGGGTTTGACTTAGGAAAACCTCTATTCACTAACAATCAACAAGTTTTTCTTCCCTTGAATGTGTGTTTGTAGATTTATAGGTTGAAGATCAAGTGGAGAAGAAGTTTAGAGCAAAATTTTCAAAGTTGTCAAGTTGCAAGATTGATATTTATAGTGAAAGAACAAATAATTGAAGCTACAAAATTTATTACAGGTTTTCAAGAGCTAACAACCGAGGATCTGAGAGTGCAGACATCAAGGAAATTAACCCATATCTTAGTTTTAGAAAACCTAACAGGGACCCATTTGCCACTAAAGGCGAATGAGTCCTTTGTGCCCTAAAAATAGGCTTCTTGTAGCAAGGTACACATCATTTTAAGCTCTAAAAACTCCCCTCATAGTTGCTATAACAGTTAGGGCTAGTTTTTTATTGTTATTTGCATCTTATCACACACATAATTGAATTTTTTATAGTAAGATTTAGTGGTTCGTGATCTTGATAAATTCATTTTGATGCAAAACCTAATTTCCCCATTTAATTAAAAATGGTGTTAAAATAATATTTTTAAAGAAAAATAAAATATAGCATGTTCATATGAAGGGGAAACTGGGATGTTGAATCAATTAGAAAATAGAAGAAAAATGGCAATTGTTCATACCCACTTTAGAGGTCAAGTGGGCAAAAAGGAGCACAAGTGAGCTCTCAAAAGAAGAAAAGGAAATAAATAATGAAGAGAGGAGAAAAATAATGATGAAAGAGAAATGGAGGAAAGTATAGAAAAAATAAAGAAGTGGGAGAAAAAATAGTGAAGGGGAGGTGAATAAAATATTTTTTGATATCATATCCAATTACTTTGTGGTACTAACAAAAGGTCTTTGGGTTCATAACAAGGGGTCAACACACAATAATTTGTCCCACTTTTTGGCCAAAGTAGGACATTGAAATCAACATTTTTCACCAAATTCTCACTTTTTGACACCTATAGCAACTAATCCGTTAAAAACTTGAAGATGATGCAAGCTAGTGATTTTTGAGATTTTTTTTGTAGATGATAAATATATTTATGTAAAATATTTAACAAATAATTTATGACATTTTTTATGTAACTTTTAATAACTTATTTTTATAGTTAATAGTATTTTTAAAAAGTGGCATTAGCTTGGTAAATCATAAATTTATTTCTAGAAAGGATAAAATTATAAATTTTAAGACATAGATTTGTAACACTAATATATAGGGCACATTTATTTTTTCATAATTCTTCGCTACACAATTTTTATAACATTTTAAAGTGAGATTAACTATAGTTCAGACATAGGTTACTTAGATAATAGATAACTTTTTGTGTATGCATTTGAATTAACTTTTTATTTTTTGAAATAAGGACATCACTATGTAGGGCATAGATATTTTTATAAAAATATATATATATTCCTATTTTACGCATGTGTGAAACAAAGACCTTGATGTTCAGTGAAAAACCTACATTCACAATAAATAATATATATATATATATATATATATATATATATAATAATAAAATTAAATACATTGGGGTCGTGAGGAGTGAATGATGGAAGATATGTGCAAAGGGGTTGTCTCGAGATGGTTGTAAGCCATCAAGGGTTTGTGTTTCTTCCTCTTTTTTTACTCACTTTCCTTTTTTCCTTGGTAGTTCCCATTATTTTGGTTGTCTTTTCGTAATCATTCTTTGGTATGTGGTGTGTGGTTTGGTATTGCCTCTCTCATCCCTAATCAATATTAAATGCTTCATTCTTTGTAACCATTCCTTCTCGTCAAATTTCATCTATCATCTAAGTATGGTGTTAATCAATGGAAGAAGTGGTCCATTATTTAGATGACCCCCCAAATGGGGGGTTAGCTAATGCAAAATTAAAACCCCTTGTCGGTTCTAGCAATGTTGGTTGATCATTCAAAGACATAGTGGTGAATAATGAAAGAGAAGTAATTACATAAATGGAAAAGTTTATCGCCATCGAGGATGGGGTCATCACCAAAGTTCACTATCAAGGAGATGGTAATAGTAAGATCCCTCCCAACTTCCTTAAAAAAAATTGTCATAATTCCTAATGAAGATATGGCTAAAGCCCTAGATAAGGAAGAAAATAGATTGAAGAATGTGGCAAATTTTTTAACAACCCTAGAATTCAATAAAGTACCTACGAGGAAATACATAGATGAATGGATGGAAAACTTTTGGAAAAACTATCAAGGGCTTCATCATTCATTATGTAGAATGATACAAAAAGGGCTTTTTCTAGTAATCTTTAGAAACAAAGAAATGTAGGAAAGGGTGGTTACAAAAGAGTTATCGACCATCGGTAGATCTATTTTTAGAGAAATATCATGGTCCCTAAATCTATTAAATGAGGAGTTTTTGACCCTCTCTTATCCTAGATGGATCACTCATTTTATGGGCCTTCATTCCATGAATTGTGTCTCAATTAGGGAAAGAACTTAGGGTAAAGGAAACAAAGAATACCTTGTTTCATATGGATGCAAGAATTTTAATTTCAATTACTCTAAGGGTGGTGTAAGATGGGGTTAGATCATTCCTAGCCTAGATAAAGTGACAGCCAACACCTCTAAGCTACAAAACCACATCTAAACAAGAGAAAACAATGAAAGCATAAGGAAAATAAAAGCATCAAATCAAAACACTCCCCATACTTGAACTTGAATCACTTCTATTGCTCTCCTATTTCTCCTTTTGCAATCCTTTCCCTTAGATTTGAAGTAGACTTGTGCAAATACTTACAAATTGTAAGTAGAAAGTTGGAGACAAAATGGATATTAAGACCAAAATGGAGGAAGGTTGCTTTTATAGACAACCATTGAATGGATGGCTAAGATTGATCTTCTAGAAAGATTCCAAGATCAACGGACAAGGATTGATGAGAGGGAGGTTATGAAATGGATAGTCAAGATCAAGCTTCTAGAATGATGCCAAGATCAACGGTGGAGGACTGATGCAACCAGAATATCCTATTCATGGAAGGGCAATGAAGGCTATGACATTGACGGCTATGATAGAAATAAAAGCCATGATAGATATTAATGAGCAAGGTATCTTTGACCAAAAGCGAGGCATAAATAATTTATTCAAATTATTTATTTGAAAAAAAAGGAAAATGGAGGAAATAGATAAGTGGAGGATAAATAATTTATTCAAATTATTTATTTGAGAAAAATGGAAAAAAGAGCATTTAATTAAATCAATTTGGAAAATCAATTTAATTAAATGGGGAGAGATGGAAATTGAATACTAAATAATTAATTTGAATTAATTATTTAATGGGGAGATGAATGACACATGATTAAATAATCTTGACAATTATTTAATTATAAAAGAATGAAAATGTCAATGCATAGACAAATAATAATAATTTTTATTATTTGATTATAGGTGAATGATTAAAAGATAAATAATTAAATAAATAATGATTTATTTAATTATTGAAGAAAGGGAATGTTAGCGACACAATTAATTTATTTAATTGATCAAGATTAGAATAAAGATTAGAAAGTGAATTAATTAAATATTTAAAAAGTATTTAATTAATAGAGGAATATGATCAAGGATAATCAAATAATTAAAATTATTCAATTATTAGTAGACAAGGACCAAGAAAAATGATAGTCATGGACTTAGGACATTTTTCAGTGTCTACATTTCTCCCCTCTTTGACATAATGCAGTTCATTGTATCGTGTCAAAGAAATTCAGTCAAAAGATGCCCCAGGATGCCCTATTGAAGTCAGGGTACAGGTATGCCCCCTCGAGAGGACAGGAAAGTTCAAAGAACACAATTGTGCTCTCAAAATGGATGATAAGACTAGAGGATGAAGGATAGAAGAAATGTGAGCATGGAGAAGATGGATGTTAGTGTGGAAAAGATGGATGTGAGCATGGAGAAGGACAAAGGAGATGGTATGTTAGGCAGGAAATGACAAGGGACCAACTTTCATGCTTTTTATATTTATCATCACCGAGCATCAAACGTGTCGTAAATGGAACAAAAAAACCATGGTATGATATAGACCAACGTGTGCAAGGTGACCATTTGTGAGAGACAAGTAGTCAAAAGACAAATTCAATAGACAAGGAATGCCCCAGCTCATACTAAGGACCCAATTATCCCAGTATTTTTTCCAAGATAAACCACAGACAACAAACAAAGAAAAGAGGCCACGATCCATCGTCATCCCCCTAAATCCCTTAATAGGACATCATCGAGGTAACTAGTAACATGACCGAAGACCAATCAAAAAGATATGACAAATCTAGACCAACAAAGTGTTTTCCAATAGAGAGTGTTTTCCAATGATACTGATAAGATTGTTTGAGTTGATTGACCAAGATGAACGACTTGATTGATAAGTTGATAAGTTGAAAAAAGTTTGATTAATAGTTTGACAAGGGTTGAAAATTTGATTTGATTGATTGCACCTAGTTTCAGGAAGGTCACATCTTGATTAAGGAAAGATTAATTGACCAAGATGACAAGGATGATTAATTTTGACAAAGATTGATTGACAAGGTTGATTGATAATGATGGGGCCTAGTTTCAGGAAGGATACATCCTGATTTAGGCAAGATTAATTGGCCAAGATGACAAGATTGATTGGTTGACAAAGATTGATTGATATGACCAAGTGATGCGACGATACCTAATTTCAAGAAAGACATATCATGTTTAAGGCAAGGAGTGCATTTGATAAAGTTGACCAAGGGACAAGTGTTGACAAGGCACCTAACTGCAAGAAGGATACATCTTGCTTAAGGTGAATGAGAAGGTTGATGAAATCTAATCTCAGGAAGGATGCATCCTGAGAAGAGACAAAAGATAAGACCGAATGATACAAATGACCTAATGCCCCATTCCAATGATTAGACCAATGACCAAATTAGATGATTGATAAATGAAAGATTTTGTTGGTTATTCAAGTTTTGATTTAAATGACATTTTTTTCATGGACCAAGAACAAGACTAGACTCGACAAACCTAAAGGACTGACCTAGGTGGTCTCGGGTGCTCATTGATTGATGGCCTTGCCTATGTTGTACACATAGAGACCTCGTAGTTCAACACAACTTGGCTTTGTCTTATTCAACAAAAGACTGAGTCATGATTTTATTTGGAAAAACCTAAATGGACTAGCCTAATGTCTTAGGGGCTCATTTAAGATGAGCCTTGCCTACATAGCAAATGCGCAGAGACAACATAGTTCAACCATTCTAATAAAGATTGACTCAGACTCAAACTCTAACTCTAACTTTGTTTTTAGATTTTTGAAGTTTTCTGATGTTTTTGGATTTTGATGTTTTCTAAATTTTTTTGGATTTTGATGTTTCTTTGATTTTTTTGGATTTTGATGTTTAATGATTTTTTGGATTTTTGAAAAAAATTCTGATTTTTTTGGATTTTGATGTTTTATGATTTTTATACCATGTGTTATTTCCCATGAAGATATAAATCAAGGAATTTCCCCAAGTCAAGTGTAGGACCAACTTATTATGTGTGAGGGGATTGATGGATGCAAAGAAAGGTGATGAAAGTGAAGGATGCTAAATGTCAATGGTTTCCAGGCCATGAGAAGGGTGACAAAGCTTTATTATGAATAGGTGACATGTGTGAAATGGATAAGCGGAAAGATCAAAAAGACCAAATGGAGTGACAATAGACGGAGGAGCATAAACTGACTACACATGGCACCTGTTTTCCAGGTTTTCACCATGGTAATTTATCCAAAGCACCACCGAAGTGGTTTTCAATTTTGGACGAATTATTTCTCTTTACTTTTTATTTTATTTTATCATCACCAAGATGACTGTTTTCCAAATTTTCATTAGGGTCCCTTTTTTTTTTTTTGTATTTTTGACTTTTTCAAGGGATACTCTAAGAATCAAGTATAGTAATTGTGAAGGTGCATGTTATTGATAGGTTCAGACAATAGTTCTCCTTCAGGAGTAGAAATTTGATAAGCACCTGATCCATATGATGTTGTAATGATATAAGGGCCCAACCAATTAGGCTCAAACTTTTTGAGCTTCTTGTGTTCTACTTGATTCTTTGGATTTTCTTTCAGGACTAATTCACTAATGTTAAATCTTCTAGGTCATACTTTCTTATTATAGCTACATCGAAGGAAATTTTGATATTCTTGCAAGTGTGTCAGGGCATTCTGTCTTTTTTTATCTATTAACTCTAGCTCATGTAGATGGGATACACGATATTCTTCCTGATCAATCAAGCCTTGCATAGAGACTCATAGGGAGGGTAACTCGACCTCTGTAGGAAGTATTTCTTTAGATCCATAAACAAGGGAGTATGGAGTGGCTCTAGTAGGATTGTAGACACTGGTGCGATAAGCCCATAAAGTAGGGTTGAGTTGCAAATGTCAGTCATAGCCAGCATCATTAACAGTCTTTTTTATGATTTTTAGGATGGTCTTATTAGATACCTCAGCGTGGCCATTACCTTGAGGGTAATATGGAGTAGCAAAGTGGTGTTGGATATAGAATTTTTCACAAAGCTCATAGACATCCTGGTTCTTAAAAGGCTAACCATTATCTACAATGATGGATTGTGGGATACCATAGTGACAAATGATATAATTCAGGATGAACTTGGCTATCTGCTTCCCAGTGATGTAAGTTAGTGGGATGGCTTTGATCCATTTTGTAAAGTACTCAGTAGTGACAAGAATAAACTTATGTCCATTAACAGAGGTGGGATGAATCTTTCCTACGAGGTCGAGTGCCCATTGAGAAAATGGAAAAGGCGAAGTAAGCAACTATAATTCTTGAGTGGGTGCATGTATAAGATCTCCATGAATTTGACATTGGTGACATTTCTTCAAAAACTGATAAGCATCTAGTTCCATTGTAGGCCAATAATATCCCATTCTCATGAGCTTCTTGGCTAAGGTCAGACCAACAGAGTGAGCTCCACATATACCATGATGTACCTCTTGTAAATTTGTTTGTGCTTCATTTGAGTCAAGACATTGAAGGAGGGTACTATCTAGGCTACTGTGATAAAGGGTATCTTTGAGGATGGTATATTTGGATTCTTGTCGGATAAAGGTTTTTTGTTGGTTGAGGGACAAGTTAGGAGGGATAATCTAGTCATGTAAGTAACTGTAGATGTCTTTGTACCAAGGGGATTCAAGACCAACAAGTTCACACACAAGTTCAGTTTCGGGGACATCAAATGTAGGGATCAACAATTGTTCTACCAAGAACTCATATTGTGAGGCATTATTGTGAATGTCCAAGAGAGATCTGATTGTGGCCATTTCTTTAGCTACTTTGTTCTAGATTCTCGGTATCTACTCAAAATAAATATTATCAAAGTATAGTCTAAAGCTATCTACCATGCACTTGTAGGGCATCAATTTCTCATCCTTGGTGTTAGAGACATCATTAACTTGCTTAATCACTAACCGAGAATCACCATAAACTTGAAGTTCCTTAATTTTCCATTTTATTGCCATTCGAAGTCTTGTCAATAATGCTTCATACTCAGCCATGTTGTTTGTGCACAAAAATTCTATTTGGAATGAATTGGGAATGGAATCTCCTTGAGGTGTGATGAACAAAATACCAACTCTTGAACCATGACTCGTGTAGGATCCATCAAAATATAATTTCCATGTTGTCGGTGTTTCTATAATAAATATTGATTCATCTAGGAAATCGGATATCAAAGGATGGTCTACTTTTACTGGTGCATTTGCGAGTTGATCAGCTATCACTTGTCCCTTTATTGATTTTCGATCAACGTATTCAATGTCATACTCACTTAGGATCATAACCCACTTAGCTAGTCTTCCTATCAGAGTTGCTTTGTTGAGAAGGTATTTTAGAGGATCAATTTTGGAAATCAATTTTTTCTTGTGATTTAGCATGTAGTGTTTCAATTTTTGTGCTGCAAATACCACTGCTAGACATGCTCGTTCAATGGGACTATAGTTTAACTCATGACTAATGTAATATATTACTCTTTCTTTGCCATCATTTTCATTTTTTGCTAGTAATGCCCCTAATGTTGATGTAGTTGTTGTCACATATAGTATCAGATGTATTATGTCAATAGGAGGCATGAGAAATGGTGGAGTCAATAGGTAATTCTTGATTTGATCAAATGCTTCCTAACAATTTTTTGTCCAATTAATGGGGATTCCTTTTTGTAATAGATGTTGGAATGGATGGATCATGTCAGCTAGCTGAGCAATGAACCTGCAGATTGATTGTAATCTTCCTTGTAATGTCCTTAACTGACTGATATTAGTTGGTAGTAGCATGTCCAAGATAGCTTTTCCTTTGGCAGGATCAACTTTTATTCCTCTGTGAGAGACAATATATCCTAGGAGTTTTCCCGATTGGACCCCAAAGACACATTTCGTTGGATTTAGCCTAAGTTAATACTTTTCAAGTCAGGTGAAAATCTTGTCCAATACTACTAGGTGACTGCTTCATTCTAGAGATTTGTAGAGAATGTCAACAATATAGTCTTCCATAAGGACATGCATATAGTCATGAAAAATGGTAGTCATGGATCTCTGATATGTAGCTCTAGAATTTTTAGTCCAAATGGCATGACATTCCAATAGAAAGTTCCCCAAGTGCATGTGAAAGTTGTCTTTGGTTGATATTTAGTGGAAATTCTTATCTGATTGTAACCTGAGAATCCGTCCATAAGTGATAGCATTTTGTATCCAGTAGTTAGGTCTACTATGATGTCAATGTTTGGTAGAGGAAAATCATCTTTTGGACAAGCTTTGTTGAGGTCTCTAAAATATGTACAAACTCTAATTTGACCATTTTATTTTGTGACAGGAACTAGATTTGATATCCACTCTACCATAATCAATTGGGCAAATGAAGCCAACGTCCAAGAGCTTCTTTAGTTCTACCTTGACAAGGAGTGCAATCTGGGGGTGCATTTTTTTCAACTTCTATTTGAATGGATTAGAATTTGGTAGTAGTGGTAAGTGATGTAGAACCAGCTCGAGATCCAATCCAGACATGTCAACATACGACCATGCGAAATTGACTTGTATTTCTGAAAAGAATCCTATAAAATCAAGTTTTTCCTTGATGGTTAACAGTGTTGGTAATTGTATGATTATGGAATTGCCTTGTGTGCCAATGTTTACTTCTTTTGTTTCTTCTATAATCAATGGCGATCTCTCTTGGTTTATAGGGAGACAGTCCATTCCTCCATCCTTGGGCGCCTCATAGAGGTTTTCACCTTTGGATATGTCCTTTATTTTTAATTTTTCGTGGTTAGCAGGCGCCTTTTGATTTTCACTTGAAGACCTATTATTTTTATTTTTACTTTTTTCATTTTCACTTTTGCGACTAGAGGAAAAGATGGCCTCACCAAAGTATGCTGCATAATTGATTTCTATGGTAAATTCAACTTTATAATCCCCACTTGGTATTCCCTAACAAAGTCCCATGAACTTAAAAATGGCTTCATCATTCTCAAAAGTGTCCAAAGTTGGTAGTCCTTGTTGATCCCAATCTATGAGTTGAGGGTAGACAAGAGCTAATCCATCATCATTATTGTCAAGGGTCATTATGTAGGAAGATAGGATAAAGACATAATCATCAGGTTCCCAGGAGGTTGGATTAATGGATTCCCAAAAGTAGTGTTGGATCCATTCTTCTTTTGTCAAAGGTACTTTTGGATGGGGACTTGTGGGTTTCATGAAGAATTAACAGTAAGCATTTGGTCAAATTCCCCAAATAGTTTATCAAGGTCCATGAAAGTGGTGGAGGATAAGGATTCCCATTCATATTCATTGGAATCAACATCATAATCCCAAGGGTCTTCATATGTCTCAGTCTCATCTAAAGCATTAGCAATCGCACTTGAGGATAACCTAATACCACATGGTAACTTTTACTGGTACAAACCCTAACCCATGATTCTTTAGTAATTTAGGAGGTTGTAAGGGTTCACGTTCCTTTATTATTTAGGTCAAGAACACTATGTCCACCATATCCTTATCGCTTCATTATTTGTAACCCTTTCAGATACTATTCAACTAGCAGTTTCTTAGTTTTTCTTTACTCCTCTTCTTTGTACAAACATTTGAGAATATGGTCATCTAGAGATTCTTCGGAAAGTTCCCCCCATCTAGTGAAGGTGGTAGGGGGATTATGGATGACAACTTTGGGCTACATGGGATGTTGTTTTCCATATGGCTTTGGTGATTTAGGTAATTTTCCAATGAAAAAGAGACTCTTCATGTTATATTCTCTGCATCTTGTTTCTTGGATCTAGATTTTTGGCATGGAAGGTGTGGTGAATGGGTTAGATGATTTGACAAGAGTGGATGGATCAATGTAGTGAGATGGAGTGGTGGATGAAGTTGAAGGTGAGGCCTCTTGATTGATGGGCACTTGACGTTTGACAAATCCTTTGAGGTTGGAACAATATTTGAAAGGGTAAGGGTCACCTGGAATAGTGATTTTAGTGTCATTGTGTGGGAATTTGAGGCATTGATTGTAGGTGGATGGAATAGCCCTCATGGCATGAATCCATGGGTGGCCAAGGAGGAGATTGTAATGCAAATCTAGATCCAAGACAAGAAATACTATGTTCTGTATTGTTGAGCCAACTCTTATGGGAAGTGAAATTACACCTTCAAAAGAACATTCAGCATCATCATAAGCTTTGATTATAATTTTCTTGGTTTGGTCAATACGATTCTCAGAGTTTCCCAATTCTTTCACCAATTTTAGTGAGCAAATATTCAGACCTACTCCACCATCTACTAAGACTCATTTGATCTTGTGTGTATTAATGCATACTTCTAGGTGTAGGGGGTTGTTATGATCAAATTTTGGTGTAGAAAATTCTTGTTAGGAGAAGGTGACATGGTGCGACATAGCTAGGTATCCAACCATGGCCTGAAATTCATTGACATCTAGGTTTGTAGGTACGAAGTCTTCTTGCAAGGCTTTATCAAGGATGGCTCTATGTTGTGGTGAGATGTGAAGGAGCTTCAAGATAGAAATTTGTGTGGGATTTTTCCCTAGCTTCTCTAGGAGGTTATATTGACCTTTTGGTTGGGGATTTGTGGAAGGACCCAAAATAGTTATCTTGGTTTTGTAGGTGGCAACAACACAATCTGATTTTGGCTTGTTTATGATGATAGTGGCAATGTGATCATCAAAGGGTGTCACATTAAGGATGATAGTGTTGTAATCATGTTTGACAATTGTATAGTTGGAATTATTGTTGTTGTTCCTTGAACAGGAGGCTTTTCCTTTATCATGGTCTTGCAAGGGAGTCTTGAATATGGTATGATCAGCATTCATTTTTCCTTGTGAATTATCAACTGAAATGGTTCCATCTTCAATAAGGTATTGGATAATGTTCTTAAGTGTCCAACATCTAGGTGTCGTGTGTCCTTTTGAATGGTGGTATTCACAGTATTCATCTTCTTTCCACCAATCAGGTTCATAATTTTTGGTGTCTGGTAGTGTAAGGACATTGGATTGCAAAATCCATTTTAGGATTGATTCAATAGGTTCACCCAAGGAGGTGTATGTTCTCTTGACATGGGGATGACCTCTTCTTTGTTGGTTGTTCTGAACAGCATTTAGTGTTTGGCTTTGGTCTTGTGTTTGGGTGTTTGGTGTACTGGTGCATTTGATGAGGAAGGACCTTTAAGTTGAATTTTTGGACCTTTGGTTATCAGTTTAGCATCTACAACTCTGTCGTTTGTGACATTTTTGTTTCGAGACCAGTATTTTCTTTTGTCATTATTTGGTTTCAGATTTTCTTTGTTTACTTTGACTAATCCCTTGGAAATAAGACCTTTCTCAATTAGGACACCCTTCTCAAGAATCTCCTAAAATTTTGTGCAACATTGGATTTGAATTCAACTCATCAATTCTCTATTAAGGTTTTCCACAAACACGGTGACAAGTTTCCTTTCAAGAATTTGACAAGGGAACTTGCTAACCAAACCTCGCCATCTCTGGTAAAATGAGGTAAGTGATTCCCCTTCTTGTTTAGTTGTGCTCAATGTTGCAAGGGTGAAATCATTTTTAATGTTGAATGAAAAATGATTGATGAATTTGTCAGCTAGTTCACCCCATGTTTTAATTCCAAAAGGAAGGTGTGCAAACCAATCTAAGGTTGGCTCTGTGAGGCTTTGTGGGAATAGCCTCATCAAATAGGTAGGGTCATATGAGACTTCCATACATGATGTGTTGAATTCTTGAATTTTCTCTACTAGGTCCCTTGTCCCCTTATACTTAGCCAAAGGTGGTGTTGTGAAATGAGGGGGAAAGGGTGGCATGTATAGATTTTTGTCAAATATAAAGGGACACAATTCTTCCACATAATAGATCTTCTTCTTGGTTCCAAGTTGCATATTTGTCATCTATTGTTGAAAATTCTATACTTTTTTTTATCAAAAATTCAAAGGCTAGTGTTGCATTGTTTTGGTTTGGTGTCATGATGTTGGTATTAAGGTCATATGTGGGATTTGAATTGGGATTGATGCTTTGTGATGTGTGACCTTGATTGCCATATTGGTGTGTGTTGTTTTGATTTGGAATGAAGTTAGTATTTGGGTTTGTTCCAAAGGTCATATTTGCATGTGGTATGGTGTTCTGGAATTGAGGTGTAGACCCTTAGTTTATGCCTTGGTTTTGAAAATTTTGTCCTTGATTTGCATTTTGAGAGGGTGGTATAGGTCCTTGGTTGATGTTTTGACATAAAGTTGTAATCCCTTGGTTGATGTTTTGAGATGAAGGTATGGCTCCTTGATTAGTGTTTTGAAATGAAGGAAAGGTCCCTTGATTGGTATTTTGAAATGAAGGTGTAGGCCCTTGATTGGTATTTTGAAATGAAGGGGAGGCTCCTTGAGTAGAATTTTGGAATGATGGAAGGGACCCTTGATTAGTGTTTTGGGGTAATGGAATTGATCCTTGATTAGTATTTTGATTTGGGGTCCTTCGTGAGATAATGTGAACCCTTTTGGATTTAGTGGGTGGTTTTTGACTCAATGAAGGTGCACCTTGAAATTGGAATAGGGAACCTTGCTTTGTGTTGTGAAGTGTGGGTTTAGGACCTTATTTTGCATCTTGGGTCAAAGGGGTAGAACCTTGTGATGTGGAACCTTGATTTTTGTTTTGTGGTGTAAGTTTAGGACCTTCGTTTGTAGTTTGGATCAAAGGGTTAGGACCTTGTGATGTGGAACCTTGATTTGTATGTTGGAAAAGTGGGTTTATAAAGGTCTTACATATAGAATTTGAGGAATTTCCAAGTCTAAAACTTTGTCCTTGTGTAGTGGTATCGATTTCCTTGTTTCCAAATGTTGAGATGCTTGGGATGTGTGTAGTAGTGGTAGCCATGTGTGTAGTTTTTCCAAGGGGTATGTTTGACATTTGTTGTGATGAGGGTATGCCAAGTGCAAATGGATTTTTAGTTTCTTTGTCTATAATGGTTTATACATCAAAACCTTGAGGTAATTTGGCCCCCTTTTTAGCTAGTGCATAGTAGAATTTATTAAGGTCTGTACCAACAAGTTGGCCAACCATTCCCAAAATTCTTGGGTCGCTATAAGCTTCTTCAATTTCTTCTTAGGTCAATTGGTCGAATTCTTCTAGGCTTGTGTTTTCCCATATTTGGTTTCCTGGTGGTTTGTCTCTTGGAGGTGTATAATGATCTGAATCCATCCCAAGGGTAGTGTCATAAAAAGGGTTGCTTGAAAAATCCATGTTCTTTCCTTTGATTTGGGACCTCATTTCAACCATGTGAGAATTTTGCAAGTTGGAGGATAATGCACGATGTTGATGGAACTAAACTATGTTTTTGGATTTTTTTGAATTTTCAAATATGAGAATGCAAGGTGATTATGCAAGGATGTGTTGGAAAAACAAGGATAGACAACTGAGAGGGGTGGTGAATCAATTGTCACAAAATATTTAAACGTTTCTAACTTAACTTACCTTAATCTCAGATATGATGAATGAACAATAAACCACAAACAATCAACACATCAGAAACAGAGAGAACACCAAGATTTTTTTACGTGGAAACCCTGTTAAGGTAAAAACCACGATGGATGTCAGTCCACAATATTACCCTATTAAAAGTATAATGAAGAAAATGGGAATGCACATGCATTCAGGCACACTACCTAGAGCTCACCGCTCAAAGACAAGAGGGATCACTACCCAAAGAAGACACACTATCTTACAACAATTCAGATTAGATCCACAAGGTATGAACTAAGAAAATAGCTTCTACAAAATCCTGATAACAGTTTCGGTTAAGCATAGAAATACTCTTTCACACATCGCTCAAACTTCTTCACTCTCTACTCTGCAATCAAATGATTAGATCACTATTCGCACACTTACTCTTTCTCTGGCACTTCTCACTCATAACTTCACAAAAACAACCACTCTGACATATCTGCAACATGGAATTACATCAACAACTTTGTCGGCCAAAATAAAATATAAAACATATACACAATGTTGGCCCAAATTTACAAGTAAATTTTCAATGTGAATCAAACACTGTCGGCCACAACATAATGAAGACTTAAAACAATATCCTCGAGCATGCCAAACATTCAAATTTTAATCTCCAAGGATCCACAACACATTACAACCACCATGTCGACTAAGAACATAAAAACACAAACACACAAGAGAAAAATCACCAACCACGAGCACACCGATCAACATGGATGTGCAACAAAGATAGAGCATGGTCTAGAAACATCCACAAGCATCATGAATCATCAGAGAAGCATCTGCAACAACTGAAATTACTAGAATCACATCAACTTCAATCAGGAACACTAACTAAAGCCATAGAAAAACTGTCAGAACACAATTGTAACACGATTAAATCTTCATGCAGACCTCTAAAACATTTGGTGGATAAACTAGATATACTCAAAAATAAACCCTTTAGTTCACAATAACCGATCATCAACATATTGAGCAAGACACCTTCATGACCTTCACTATTTCGTTGTCAACCTACAACTCTTTTTTTAACAATTTTCTCAATATCCTCGACATATATAGCCTACAATACATCAATGCTAATAGTTTTGACATCAATGACAACCACATATCAGCAACACAACCACAACATCCAACAATCTCCCCCTTTGGCATTGATGGCAACACATGATGTGAAAAACACCATCAACACAACTCTCAATCAACACTTACTCCCCCTTAGATTTTGACTCTTCTCCTCTGTTGTTTTTCACATCACTCTTCTCCCCCTTTGACATCAATGGAAAGATAAGCATTATCTTTCCACATATAAGCTTTGAACCACATATCTGAACATCTGACTACTCCCTTTGAGTAGCAGCCATGAAAACATCAATCCAAATCATAATATAGCTATGAAGCACATATATTGATGTAAGTAAATACATCTCTAGTTCTTATCAGGAGGGGTAATCACCCCTAGCATCCCTCTGAGATACTCAAAAGTATCCTTTGGAAATGGCTTGGTGAAAATATTTGCAATCTATTCTTTGGTAGGAACATACTCCAGTCTAACTTCTTTCTCACTCACTTTCTCCCTCAAGAAGTGAAACTTGATTGATATATGCTTGGTCTTAGAGTGTAGCACTGGATTCTTTGATATGTTTATTGCACTTGAGTTGTCATAGTATATGGCAATAGGCTCATCATATACTACTCTGATATCTTTCAGCATCCATTTCATCCACATCACTTGAGTACAATTATTTGCAGCAGCAATATACTCTACCTTAGTAGTAGATAGGGATATGGAATTATGCTTTTTACTCAACCAAGACACCAACTTCTTCCCTAGGAAGAAGGCACCACCACTAGTGCTTTTCATGTCATCTACATCTCCTACCCAATTCGTATCAGTATAGGCATTCAAGGTAAGATCATCATCTTTAGGATACCAAAGCCCAAAATCAAATGTTCCTTTCAAGTGTCTAAAAATTATCTTTACAATAATCACATGAGATTCTTTTGGATCAGCTTGATATCTAGCAACCATACACACAACATTCATGATGTCTAGTTTGGTCTAAGTTAAGTATAGAAATCTTCCAAGAATTGACTTGTAGCTTGTTTGATTTGCCTTAGGAGAATCATCATTCTATGTTAACTTGCATCCAATTACCATGGGTATACCAACAAGCTTTGATTCTTCCATGTCAAACTTCTTTAGCAACTATCTCACATATTTGGACTAATATATGAAAATCCCATTGTCTAAGTGAGTGACTTGTAATCCCATAAAGAACTTCTCTCCAATAATACTCATTTCAAATTCACTTTTCATTTCATCAGCAAACTTCATACATAGATCATCATCACCTCCAAAAATAATGTCATCAATAAAGAACTCAATAATCAACTCTTTATCATGATCCAACTTAAAATACAAGTTTTTTTCAGTAGTATCTTTATTGAATCCAAGCTTTAGTAAATATTTATCCAGTCTAGCATACTAGGCTCTGGGGGCTTGCTTGAGTCCATATAGAGCTTTCTTTAATTGAAAAACCATGTCTTCCTTATTAGTTAGTTGAAATCCATTTGGCTATTCAACATATACCTCTTCTTCTAACTCACCATTCAAAAAGTTGAACTTCACATCCATTTGATAGACTTTGTAGTTCTTATATGCAGCATAAGCAAGAAATAATCTTACAACTTCAATTCTAGCAATAGGGGCAAAGGTTTCTTCAAAATAAATACCTTCCATTTGTGAATACGCTTTACATACCAGTCTTGCTTTATTCTGAACCACTTCACCTTGTTCATTTAGCTTATTCTGAAAGAATCATTTAGTACCAATCACATTTTTATCTTTAGGTTTGGGAACAAGAATCCATGTATCATTCTTTTCAATCTGCATCAATTCTTCCTTCATAGCTTCCATCCAATGTTCATCATTACAAGCTTCATTGACATTGTTAGGCTTAGTCTTGGAAATCAGACAATACTCTTCTGCAATCCTTCTTCTAGTCTGCACACCTTTATTGTTATCTCCTATAATTTGATCTTCAAAATGATTTAGCTTTACATACCTCATAATTTTAGGATTCTCTCACACTTTTGGTTCTTTTGTTCTTTCTTTTGCACTTCCACTTGTCTCTCCATCCTGATTTTCTTGATTTACCAGAATGATTTGAACTTGATTTTGTGTCTGAGCATTCTTCCTTTTGTCTGTACTATCTTGGCGGTCATCTGAATCATATCCACAATATATGGATAATCTAGCAGAGTCCTCATCAACTCTTACATTTGCACTTTCAACCATTTTTCTCAATCTTCTATTATACCACCGGTAAGCCTTGCTTTTAGTAGAGTAACCTAGAAAGATTCCTTCATCGCTCCTTGCATCAAACTTTCCTATGCCCTCATCTCTCTTAATATAACACTTGCTTCCAAAGATCTTGAAATATTTGACAATAGGCTTATAACCAAACCACAGCTCAAAAGGAGTCTTACTAGAAATACCATTGACATTTACCCAGTTTAGAGTGTACACAGCAGTTCTTATAGCTTCTCTCTAATAGATGTGAGGCACATTTCCTTCCAACATCATTGTTCTAGTAACATCCAAAATTATTCTATTCTTTCTCTCAATAACTTCATTCTATTGAGGGGTTCAGGGAGCATATAACTGTCTTTTGATTTCATGCTCTTCACAGAAAGAATTGAACTCCCAGGAGGTGAACTCACTACCTCTATCTAACCTTAGGCATTTGATCTTTAGACTTGTCTCATTTTTTGTCATAGCTTTGAAACTTTTGAACTTCTCTAATGCTACACATTTTTCTCTTAAGAAAGCAACCCATATCATCCTAGAGTAATCATCAATAAGCAGCATAAAGTACCTTTCTCCTTGTAGACTATTGATTCTAGAGGGACCGCACAAATTAGTATGCACCAACTCCAATACTCTATTAGAATGATGTTGTTTTCTCTGAAAAGAAACTCTAGTATGTTTTTCCATCTGACATTCCTTGCATATTGTGTTAGTAGGCTTCACTATCTTAGGTAGATCTCTTACTTCTTGAGTGGAGCTTACCTTGACAATGTTATCAAAATTCACATGGCACAGCCTCCTATGCCATAACCATCTTTCATCTACTCGAGCAATTAAAAAAAAATCATTAACAGCACTCAAGTGAAAAATATTACCTCTTTTCTTTGTACCTAAAGCAATTACATTTCCAGAGCTTCCAAGTATCCTGCATCTTCCATCTTTGAACTAAATATTGTAACCCTTGTCCACCATATGTCCAACACTCAACAGGTTATGCTTCAAGCCTTCAACATAAAGGACATCGCCAATGTTATTTTTACCACCAAGACAAATAGATCCTTTGCCATGAATCACACCAGCATTGTTATCTCTGAATCTTACAACCCCACTGTCATATTTCTCTAGACTTACAAATTTTCTTTTGTCACCAGTCATATGATGTGAGCATCTGCTATCAATAACCCACTCATCCTTTTCTTCAATTTAGGCTGCAAGAGCTTTCTCAACTTTAGAAAATTCAATAGCCACTGGACCATTTTCCTTGATAGCAATGAAAACCCATTCATCTTCATTTCCATTTTCTTTATCAGATTCTTCATCAGTCACACCTTCTTCAGCATAATAGCATTTCTTTTGAAATCTAGGTTTGTTAGGCTTAGACCTAGGAACTCTTTGAGGACACCTTGAAGCAAAATGACCTATTATACTACAAGAGAAACATTTAATAGGCAACTTTCCTTTATAATTACCTTGTCCTTTGCCTTCTTTCTTCATAATCAATGCTTCCAGCTCTTCTACCTCTCTTTCTTCATCTTCAAATTGTTTCATCTCTTCCTCATACTTGAATGTCTTTCTAGAACTCTCTCTTGGATCATATCTTTTCTTGTTTCTTCTATATACAGAGGCCTTAAATGCAGATTCAGTCTTGGGGACAGAATCACCAAATTCACTCAACTCAAAGGCAACAAGTTTAGCAATCAGCATATCTTTTATCACATTTGTTACTGATCTAAGCTCTTCAATAGCATGAGCCTTTGATTTGTAATGAGGAAATGATCTGAGAACTTGAGCTACAATTTCTTGTTCATCTAGGGTGCCACCAGCACATCCAATACCCATCACAAGTTCATTTACTCTTTGCATAAAAGAAGAAATATTTTCATCTTCACCCATCTACAAAGTTTCATACTCGTCTTTCAAACTTTGTAGCTTAGCAACCTTCACAAGTGCATCTCCTTCATACAAAGTCTCCAGCTTCTTCCAGATCTCATGAGCTATCTTTGAATCCATCACATTTGTCATTTTTGAATCTGTCAGAGCACTCAGCAAAGCTTCAATAGCCCTGATGTTAATCTCAGCCTCTTCAATCTCATTAGGAGTGGAAGGACCATTCTGAGTAATAACATATCTATTCTTTGTAATCTTCCAAAAGGGTTCACTAATACACCTAAAATGACACTCCATTTTGGCTTCCCATGGAGAGTAGTTTGTTCCATTGAATCTAGGACTATCCTTCTTGTATGATGTCATCTCAGATCACCTCAAGCTTTTAAACTTCTTCAAAGGAACCAACTCTAATACCAATTGTTGGAAAAATAAGGATAGACAACTAAGAGGGGGGTGAATTAGTTGTCATAGAATATTTAAACTTTTCTAACATAACTTAATCTCAGATCTGATGAATGAACGATAAACCACAAACAATCAGCACATCATAAACACAAAGAACACCAAGATTTTTTTACATGGAAACCCTATTATGGGAAAAACTACGGTGGATGTTAGTCCACAATATTATACCCTATTAAAAGTATAATAAAGAATAATGGGAATGCACATGCATTTAGGCACACTTCTTAGAGCTCACTACTCAAATACAAGAGGGCTCACTACCCAAAGAAGACACACTATCTTACAGCAACTCAGATTAGATCCACAAGGTATGAATTGAGAAAATAGCTTCTACAAAAGCCTAATTACAGTTTCGGTTAAGCAAAGAAACACTCCTTCACACTTCGCTCAAACTTCTTCACACTCTGCTTTGCAATCGAATGATTAGATCACTATTCATACTCTTGATCTTTTTCTGGAACTTCTCACTCATAACTTCACAAAAAAAAACACTCTTATATATCCACAACATGGAATTACATCAACAACTTCGTCGCCCAAAATAAAATATAAAACATATACACAATGTCGGCCCAAATTTACAAGTAATTTTTTAATGAAAATCAAACACCGTCAGCCACCACATAGTGAAGACTTACAACAATATCCTCAAGTGCTCCAAACATTCAAATTTTAATCTCCAAGGATCCACAACATGTTACAACCACCATATCAGCCAAGAACATAAAAACTCAAACACACAAGATAAAAATCACTAACCATGAGCACACCAATCAATGTGAATGTGCAATAAAGAGCATGATCTAGAAACATCCACAAGCATCATGAATCATCAGAGAAGCATCTACAACAACTAAAATTACTAGAATCACATCAACTTCAATTAGGAACACTAACTGAAGCCACAGAAAAACTATCAGAACACAACTGTTCATAACATGATTAAATCTTCACGCGAACCTCTAAAACTTTCAGTGGATAAACTAGATATACTCAGCAATAAACCCTTTATTTCACAATGACTAATCATCAACATGTTGAGCAAGACACCTTCATGACCTTCACTATTCCACTGTCAACCTGCAACTCTTTCTTTAACAATTTTCTCAATATCCTCGACATATACAACCTACAATACATCAATGCTAATAGTGTTGATATCATTGACAACCACATATCAACAACACAACCACAGCATCCAACAGGATGATAATGATCAAAGGATGGGGCTAATTAATGCTAAAGGATGCTAAAATATTGATTAAGGATGGTGGTAAGTTGGCTAAATGATGCTAATAATGCAACCAAGGTTAAGATGAAGATAAACTATGTTTTTGTATTTTTGAGGTATAAAAAATGCAAGGATAATAAGACTAATGGGTGCAATATGATGCTAAGGCTGAGGTAAAATGAGTTAATTTTTTTTGTATTTTGGGATAAAGGTGCAAAATGAAATCTCGATGATGATAAATTCTATGGTGTAATGAGGTCAAGCTAATGCAAAGGAATCCTAAAATTTTTTAAAAAGGATGACAATCAAGCTAATGTGAACCCAAGGTAACAATTCCAAGTGTCATTGACCATTTGTGGTAATCAAGAGGATAATTTTGAAAAGGTTGATTCAAGGCTAGGACACAAGCTTGAGACTCAAATTTGACAAAGTGACAATGAAAAGGATTGAAAAAATAAGGGATAATGGTCAATGACAAATAGAATATGAAACCAAGGATTTTCCAAAAGCTCAAAGGTCTTCCTATGTTCAAAAATTGGAAAGGTATATGCCACCTAAAGGTCTAAGATTGATTATGCAAGGTAAGGATGCAACCTAAAATGTGAGGTATTCCTATAGGGAAATGCTGGAAATGACTGGTAAAGCCTGCAAGTCTCCAGTTTAGTAGTCAAAGGTCACTGTGAAGATGATTTGATTAGATTTTGGACAAAGATTTTGAAAGTTTTTGCTTAGCAGAAAATTGTAGCTTTGTTTTATGCAAATGTGTCACACAATTGTAGTTCAGGTTATCAAATGTGGCTCTATTTTTAGTAAATATAGTTTAGGAAAATAGTTGTGGTTTTTTGGTTCTCAATTGTGGTTAAGAGTATCAGATGTGACTCTATATCTGACAGTTGTGGTTTTCCAAAATGTTATCTTGACAATTCTGATGTTTTTGAACTAGTTTTTGATGGAATTTTGACTATTTTTAATGAGTTTTGATTGAAAAACACAAAAGACAATATCAAGCACTTTTTTTGGTTTGGCTTGGATATGAAAATATTTGATTTTAAGATAACAAGCATGAATCCTATGGTTGGCAAGGACAATATTCGTTGGGTTCCCACTTGCATTTCTCCAACCACACCTATTCATAGCGGATAGCCTGGGAACTTGGTAGCACTGGATCCCCCTTACTCGGCACTCACTTCTCAGGCATACCAAGTTTTGAATTCCCTAAGACCATAAGGATCTCAACAAATTTTCCATCTCTACAATGAACTTCGAAAGTGTGGGACAACTTCAAAGGTCTGACCTCCTGACCTAACAAATAGAAGGATTTTGGATTTCTACATAAAGGTTTCTAGTAATGGCATCTAGTTCAAGGGATACCATGATTAACTCCCTCAAGAGGTCTCCTAACCCTTGGAACAAGGGCATTTCACATCATAAATATACTGAGGGAGAGCTATCATGCACCCTCTTCCCGTTGCTTGCAACTTTTGTCACAACCACAAATTTGTATAGTGGTTTGGAAGAGCTTGGATTTAGCCCATACTACTTGGGTCGTTCTCACCTTTCGAAGCAGGGTGGTAGGCTCTCTAAGGGGGTAAACACAAAAATAGATTGGTCTAGTTTTCTAATCACCGAGTTTGCACAAGGTGAGAGCATATACCTATCATCTTTCAAGCACAAAAAATAGTGGTTTATTAACCCCCTAGTTAAATCTATGTGAAAGAAGATAGTTGTTCTTTTTTAATTACCAATTGAAGTGTTCACTATACTAAAAGACAATCGGTTTTTAAAAATAAGATCTTCAAGAAATTTCCAACACCAAATGTCATTAATAGTTTTGTTGATTTTCAATCTTCGGCAAACATATGTTTATGCTTTCACCTTTCCTGCACCAAAGCTAAACTAGCACAATTAGCCTAATCAAAGAAAACTTAAACTAAGAAGAGAAACAAAATTTAATCTAGAATCTAAACTAAGTTAAACTAAATCTAAATCTAATACTAAATCTAAGAAAGAAAAAAATACAAATCGCTTAAACTGAAATGAAAAGAGCTTTATTTTTTTTGTTGCTTCAAAAGAAGTAGTTTTTGGGAGCTCCACTCCAAAGCCACATGCTACAAATAGGAGATTAGTAACTAGAAAACACTACTCTACTTGCAAAACCAAAAATAAAAATTGAAAAGACACTAAAACTAGAACTTTATACCAAGCAAACAAATGCATCGTTCCATGCATCAATTGTGTCACTATGTCGTGTCGCACTAGAGAGATAGTGTCATTTTTTTGAATTTGAATTTTCCCACCCATAGGGGTCTTTTCTAGATGTGTTGTTTTTGGTAAAATGTGTCATTGCTTCTATCAAATGCATATTTCCTACCAAATGTGTCGCTGCATTAATTAGTTGCATCTTTATGTACTTGAAATCTACAAAAACATCCAAAAACCATATGAAATTTGCAAAATCTAGTCCTTCACATCAAGTTCACCAATGTAAGATGGGGTTAGATCATTCCTAGCCTAGATAAAGTGATAGCCAACACCTCTAAGCTACAAAATCACATCTAAACAAGAAAAAACAATGAAAGCATAAGGAAAATAAAAGCATCAAATCAAAACACTCCCCATGCTTGAACTTGAATCACTTCTCTTGCTCTCCTATTTCTCCTTTTGTAATCTTTTCCCTCATATTTGAAGTAGACTTGTGCAAATACCTACAAATTTTCAGTAGAAAGTTGGAGACAAAATGGTTGTTACGACCAAAATGAAGGAGGAAGGTTGCTTTTATAGACAACCATTCAAATAGACGGATGAGATTGATCTTCTAGAAAGATTCCAAAATCGATGGATGAGGATTGATGAGAGGGAGTTTATGAAATGGACAGTCAAGATTGAGCTTCTAGAAGTTGCCAAGATCAACGATGGAGGATTGATGCAACCAAAATATCCTATTCATGGGAGGGCAATGAAGGCTATGACGTTAATGGCTATGACAGAAATAAAAGCCATGATAGAGATTAATGAGCAAGGTATCTTTAACCAAAAGGGAGGCATAAATAATTTACTAAAATTATTTATTTGAAAAAAAGGAAAATGGAGGAAATGGACAAGTGGAGGATAAATAATTCATTCGAATTATTTATTTGAGAAAAATGGAAAAAAGAGCATTTAATTAAATCAATTTAATTAAATGTGGAGAGGTGGAAATTGGATACTAAATAATTAATTTGAATTAATTATTTAATGGGGAGAGGAATGACACATAATTAAATAATCTTGACAATTATTTAATTAAAGAAGAATGAAAATGTCAATGCATAGACAAATAATAATATTTTTTATTATTTGACTATAGGCGAATGATAAAAAGATAAATAATTAAATAAATAATGATTTATTTAATTATTGAAGAAAAGGAATGTTAGCGACACAATTAATTTATTTAATTGATCAGGTTTAGAATAAAGATTAGAAAGTGAATTAATTAAATAATTAAAAATTATTTAATTAATAGAGGAATACAATCAAAGATAATTAAATAATTAAAATTATTCAATTATCAATGGACAAGGACCAAGAAAAATGACGCTTACGGATTTAGGACAATTTTCAGTGTCTACAAGTGGAAATACCAAAAGAGATCGAAGTTGAAACTATAAAATGCATTTTAACCTATAAAATAGAATTATTAGGAGGAATCAACGCATGATTCCTCTTCAAGAAAGAGGGACACATGAGGAAAAACTACCCAATATTAAAGAATCATGAAAAAACATAGAGGAAATGGGGTGTAGGGGCAAACCCTAGTCTGCAAAGCATCTCAGAATCAATTGAGAATTGGGGATCTAGGGGAGGTGACGGCCCCATCATGGGATTCCCAATAGTTACAAGCAATTCTGTTGAGAATTATTTTAATAATGGAGATCTAAAACTTTGAGAAAATAACATAGAAGATAGTGAACATACCTTGGAATTAACACCCAAGGAGGAAGATATACTCTCGAGGAAAGGACAGTTAATTGGTGAAGAAAATAAAATGGGAGATATTCAAGGAAATTCTATTAGGGAGGTTCCAAAACCTACCATAAAAATCTTAGAGGTGTTTAGGAGGTAGAGACTCCAAAAACAGACATCGAAATCTTAAAAGAGATTGAAATTAATCCTCTTGGGTACCAAAAATGCTTAGGAGTTAGTTCTAAATAAGATAAAGGAACAGATAGCTATTAATAACAAGATTATAAATAATACAAGGGTTGGTAAGAAAGCCTAATAATTGGAAAAAATGATATCTCTTTCTCTGAAAGGAAAACAAAAATAAATGAAAAATCATTTGAGGTAGAATTAATTAAAGCAAATCAAATCTATAGTTCTTTGAGATCAAAAGCCCCAAGGCCCCCTTGCCAGAATTTAAAACATAAAATTTTGATTTCAGACCTAGATCAAGAAATGAAAAGTGACAGAAATGTTACATATATGAATAGGGGCATAAAAAATGGGAGATTGGAACTGAAAGTAGATATGCAAAAAGGAAAAATGATTTCTTTAGAGGAAATGGATTTTGTACATACTGGCCTAGGGTAGTCATGTGCCACCCTTGGGCAAGCCTCTGACAAACATAACCTCAAACTTAATGAGGAGGGGGAGAGAAAGCATTATTATCTCCAAGAGGAGACAAAAGACCCAAATGATATAAACTCATATAAGAAAAAAAACAAAGCAAAACAAAATTATCGAGCCCTTGTACTAAACAAGGTGGCAACAAAAATATAATTCCCCATGCACTCTGAATCAAAGATATGGAAAATAGGAATTGAATGACAATTGGATACCAATAGGGAACAAGGGGAAGTTGCATAAAAAAGGGTCCACAAAGAGAGATAGGCTTCACAAGGAGGTTACTCCTCATATTGAAAGGGGAAGTAGCTCTTATGTTAATGAATGGCTAAAGCAAGAAAAAAGGAAAGGAATACAAAGATAAAAATAAGAATCAATTCCCTATATGAGGAGTAATATAAACAAGATTAAATTTAGGAATATAGAGGATGAAACACAAGAAATGGTTGCAGATGGCTCTTAATCGGGAATTTCTTGGAATGTAAGGGGGTTAGAATCCCCTGACAGAAAATATTATGTTAGAAGATTTTTAAATCAAGAGAAATATAAATATGTGATTCTTCTACAATAAATTAAGGCAATAAACTACACCCTTGAAATAAATCTCAAATTCATATGGAGAGACTCATCCTCTTTCATCACTAAGCATGAAAAGGGTAAAGGAGGAACTGCAATACTTTTTTCCAATAAATGGAGTAAGTGGGTAATAGCCCATGGAACCTCGCCCTACAACATAGTAGTGTGGGTCATTATAGAAAAATAAAATTTAAAATTTGGCATATGCTCCATATATGCACCTAATGATTATAGATGAAGGAGCGAGTTATGGGACTAGGTAAGATTGTAGGAATTTCCTTGGATTTCAAGAAGTATATTAATATGATTGAAATTTTTGAGGACAAAGTAGGAGGAAATGAAATGGCTTGGAAAGGAAATGAATTTTTTTCCTGGTATAAGATGAAAAATAGACTTAGACTTTTAGATTCAATAGAAGGTGCAAAAAAGGTAAATAGGGCTATATGGTTCACATGGTGTAACTCCCAAAGCATAAATAAGAGATTTTTTTGTAGATTAGATAGTTTCTATGCCAATAAGGATAGTTTTCACTTTGACCAAATTGAAGGGGGAAACAGCAGGGTAAAAGTCTACCCTTGGACCTTATCAGATCATCACCCTATTATGGTAAAAATGTAATTTATAAGAACAATCCTATAGTTGTAAATAGAGATAAAAATTCATCCTCAATACAAGTCTGCTAAAATTGGAAGACTACAACAACACAATATTTACCCTCATGAAAATCAATAAATGGACACAAAAGAACAAATATTTCATTGAAAGATGGAACATCAAACTAAAAGTTTTTAAAAAATATTTCAGACAATAGGGGAACAAAGGGAAAAGGAAAGTTAAGAAAAACAAAAAGCATCCTATAGGAAAAGCTCTTGAGAACATTTAATGTAAACTCCAAGAGGATCCAATAAATATTGAAATAAATAAAGATCTAATAGCCACAAAAGAGAATCCAAGGAAAATCCAAAACTACAAGGACCAAGGCCTAAAAAGAAGATCAAGATTAAAATGGGTGGCACAAGGAGACGTAGGCTTTAAATTCTTCTTCAGGCTTCTAAAAGATAAGGAAGAAAAAGAAAATGTGGGTTCACTTTGGATGGAAGAAGGTATGATCAATGTTCCTAAGGAAATTGAGGAAAATTTATATCATTACTATAAAGACCTATTCACATTTGAGTGTAACAACACATAGAGTGCAAAAATAAGAGATGAATGCAAGAATATAATCCAAAAAAAACTCCTAAAGAAAATGTAGAGATTCTAAGCAAGCATTTAACAAAAGAGGAAATAACAAAATCAATCCTCTCCCTCAACAATGACAAATCACCTGGGGAAGATGGTCTACTAGTTGAATTCTATAAAAAACATAGATTGGATAAGCGAAGACCTCCTCTAAGTATTTAAGGAGGCTACTAAGAAAGGCTCTTTGGGGAAATCAATAAACCAAGGCATTGTCAAGCCAATCCCTAAAGAGGGTGATAAAACCTTAATGAAAAATTGGATACCTATAACTCTCCTTAATGTATCATATATAATAATTTCTAAAACCATAGCTCAAAGATTAACTGACATCCTCCCGAAAATTATCAATAATACCCAAATTTGTTTCATAAAAGGTAGATACATTCTAGAAAATCTTCTCACTAGTTGGGAAGCAATGGAGTGGGCTAGAGCAACTAATCAAAACATAGGTATGTTAGTCTTGTATTTCTAAAAAAGCATACCCTAGAGGATTTTTGTTTCCCAAATAGATTATGCCAAATGATCACAACTTTGATGAAGGATGCAGCAACACAAGTTGAAATAAATGGTGAGTTACGAAAGAATTCCAGTTACAAAGGTCTATAAGGAAAGGGTTCCCCTTAGCCCCTACATTATTTGTTATAGTTCTATATGCACTACACTATATTCTAAGAGACTCTTCATTAAGCCCTGGTGTTCAAGGATTAACACTCTCGAATAAAGAAAAATGAATCAATATTCAATTTGCGGATCATACAACTCTCTTTGTTAAGATCGATAAAGAAAACTTGAGCCTAATGGGAAAATGGAATTCTTTGGAAAAGCTATTGGGGCTAAAATTTCTAAAGAGAAGTCCATTATGCTAATTTAGGATGATCCACAACCTGATTGGTTCGAGGAACATGAGTTCCAATGGGGAGGACCGAATTAAATTGTCAAATATCTAGGGATACCCTTTGTCATTAATCCCAACCTAAAGGACATGTGGGATTGGGCGAAAAATAGAATTGAGAAAAAACTTGGAAATTAGAACAAATAATATCTATCAATTCCTAGAAGAGCCCAAGTTTGACAAAAAATACTATCCTCCTATAATATATACTATTCATCTGTCTAGTTGTTCAACAGTTATCAAATTAAAGAAATTCAAAAAATAGGCAATTCTTGTGGATAGATGGAAAAGGAAAAAGAAAAAAAATGTAGTTAAATGGGAATGGTGTTGCATTTGAAAACAAAAAGGTGGACTAGGATTGAAAGACTCAAAGAAACAAGGGATCACACTGGTATTGAAATGGATTTGCAAAAGCCTAAAAAGAAATGAGCCATGCAAAATGTTGTTCCAAAACAAGACAAATCTTGGAAGAATATGCCTTTTTGTGATCTAGTATTTAGTAAATTCCTAGTGTCCTCGACTGGCTCCAATGTATTCAAGAGCATCTAGAATGCCTATGAGCTTAATAAGGAAGCCATCCTAAATAAATATCTAATAAAAAATTATTTAAATAAAATAATTCAAATAATATCTATCTAGTGGAATACATACTACAAAAATAAACCTCTTACACTCCTTCAAGGGTGCTCTGCAAAAACATGAAACAAAAAAAGGAATCTCATTTTCAAAATTTAATAAGTAATGGGAAATTTAAAAGTTGGGAACTCCTTAGCCATGAGTTCAACATTCCTCAAACATAGAAAATTTTGGAAATAGGTGTTGGCATTGATGTCAACCTATTATGGGTTGTCATTGATGTTGGATGTGTATGATGAAGTCTATATATATTCCAGAGATAATGCAAGTGTAGAGATATAGTCAACAGTACAGTTAGATGTGTGAATAATGATCAGTATGATATCTAAGTGTGATTCAGAGGATGGTACTCATGTTCTAATATGTCCATAATATGTTTACATTGATAAAATCTCAGTTTGATGTATGAAATGAAAAGATATGTTGCAAAAGTTTTGCTAAGGCTCTCATAGGGTAGATTCTAAGGCAAAGTCATCATTTGTTGATTTGCTTTCTTTCGTTGAGGAATATTTAGTATTTTGGTTCTAGAAAAAGGATGGTTGAGCTATGAAAGTGCTATATCTAATAAATCAAGTCATCACACCTTCTATAGTTAAATTTACATATAATAGTATTCCAATTTGTACTTTGGTTGAATACTATGTTGATGAAGGCTTATTGGAATTATCTATATTCCTTTGGAAGTGAAGGGATGATCATGTAGTTTTGAAAATATGTTCTACAATTATAAAACCATACCTCTTAGTAGTATCAAGTTATGAAGTGTTCTACAAGTATAGTTTTTGAATAACAATTAGCTACTGTCTATTCAAAATTCTTTGTTCCTATACTTTTAGTGGGTTTCTCCTCTTGCACTAGCATATTATGATCAGATTCTTTAGGAAAAGTTAGGATGAATATTGTGCATGATCTCCAATTCCTACATCTCAATCTGCATAATGATTTTGGTATCTCCCTGGCTATGTGAAGTCAAACAGTGACAATGTTGTTAGTATTTTTACACTACTTGGGCTTACATGACTTGATTCATTCTTTGTGATTGATCTTGATCATTTAATCTTTCCTTGAAGAGTATGTTGTGATAAATTTGGGCCCCAACATACTGTATGATGATCTGCAACTAGTTCTCTTTTATTTTGGATTTATTTTGAAGCCGACCCTTGTAATATCAATTATTTCATCCAACGGTCATCTTGGAGCCACCTTAATTAGATTTTTGTGTTATTACAAAGGATATACATAAAATATAAAATTCATTTGTGAAGGTGATGGTTGTGAGTGTAGTTTGAAAGAGTAGAATGAAAAATTCAATTTTCTCAGCATGTGTTAGATGCTTCTTCAAAGCAATTCATAATCATTTTCTTACTCTAAAATTCATATATCCTTCTCTGAGACAGTGAGTCTCATTAGGTCCATTGTATCTTGCTCTAAGGAAGTTTACCTTAGTCTGCAAGTCCATAGGCAATGAGCCTTAAACATTGTAATTTCTTGTTAGCAGTGAGCTACATATAATGTGAGCTAACCCTCACCATGGTTTTTCCCTCATTGGGTTTTCCACATAAAATCCTAGTGTCTCTATGTGATGCATGTGTTCTCTTTTGTTCCTTTCAGTTAATGTGATGAGTTGTTAATCTACAAATGAAATTAGTTAAGTTTTAATATATGTTGATTCACCCCCCCACTCTTAGCACATCTTTGTGTTCAATAATTGGTATTAGAGCCAAGTGCCTTGAGAAGCTTAACAACTAAAATTGATCCTTCTCTTGAACACATGGGGTCTATTGTAGAAATCAATGATATGTTTATTCTAGAACCAAATCTAGAATCAATGGAACCTGAAGGTTGGGATATTATTTTGGAAGACTATAAAGTAGATTTTGAAGGAGAACTCCAGTCTTCTCTTGAAGATCTGGACATGAAGTAAGATTGCAAAAATTCTAAATATGAGTGCATGCTAGAAAAATCAAAAGAAACAATAGATAAATTGAATGCAAAAGATAAATTATTAAAAGAAGAAATTTGCAAACTGAAAACTCAAATAGAAGGTGGCAATGGATGTAAGATGAAACCCAAAGAAGCTAAAGACATGATCTCAAATTTAAAAGTTAAAGTTTAAGAAGGAAAAAGGATTAAGGATTGCCTAAATATCAAGATCAATGATAAAACTATTGAGTGTCTAAGGTTGGAGGAAGAGACTGTATCCCTAAAAAAAGAAATTGAAAAGGCCAAAGAACAAATTGATAAAGGCCTAAAAACTGAGAGGAGGCTCTGAAATTCTTGATGAATTAATTAACTCTCAAAAACCCTCGAAAGAGAAATCTAGGCTTATTTTTGAAAAGGGAAAACATCCCATGGTAAATGCATCTACAAATCTGTATGAAAACTTCAAAGTAGAAGGAAAATATAAGACAAGAGAGGGGAAAGCCTACACAAAAAATCCTAAAGAAATATCCTTTGAAGATGCAAAGATAAACCATGACAACAAGAAAGAAGGTTGATTCACTCTTGTCTAGAGAAAAAAGAACTTCAGAAAGCTTGCTCACAAGCAAATCACTCCTACCAAGTTCAATGGTAACTGTTATGCTTGTAATAGGTTTTTTCATAAGGAAATTGAATGCAAAAGAAAAGTGAGCCAAAACTCGTTCAAGCCTTCAAGGTACAATTCCAAGAACACTCAATCATTTCATGGTCAATGTTATGCTTGCAACAAATTTGGCCACAAGGTTGATGAATGTAGAAGTAAGATGATAAGGAATAATGCTATGACCTCTCAATTCCTCAATGGATACTGATACACATGTAACAAGTTTGGTTGTAGGGCTATTGATTGCAGATCTAATGTGGCAAGAAGAAATTTTGTTTCGCAAGCCAATATCATCTGCTATAATTGCAACAAACCTAGATACACTGCTAGGTTTTTCATGGGAAAGAGTCTAAGATCTTTTGTTTCTCAAAGGAAGCCTATCATTAGTCAAAAAAAGAAGGAGATGAAAAAACTTTGGAAAAAGAAGGAAGAAAGTGAAATTAAGAATGAATCTGTACCTTAGTATGGTACAGATAAGTCCTTTGATAACTAAGGAGAGATAGCCTTGATTCAAGGGGAGTTGCAATTGTAGATCCTATTAAGCCCCTGAAATGTTTGAGATGATGAAATCTTTAACAAAATGATAATTAGTAATATGAATTTGATTGGTTATGAATTCGGAGAAAATGCACATTTTTGTGGAAGATTGGTGAAGGATTGTGGATCTATGTGACATCATAGACTATAAAAGCTGCTAAACATCAAATGTGTTTATTACAGAGCAAGTAGAGTTTGTGCAATGAATATTTAGTTTTCTTTGGATCAAACTGATTTCATTCAAACTATTTCAAGTGAGCACAAGAGTAAAAATAGTGAAGAAGGCTCTTAGCAAGTTTTATACAAACCCTAGCAACAACCTTCATAGGTATTTCTCTAGTTTTTACTTATAAAACCTCATCTCATAGTAAAATTTGTCATGGCTACACTTGTTGTCATTGATGTTGTGCAAAAACCAAGGCCAAAATTCAAGAAACAACCATATGTATCAACTGTGACCGAAAAGGAAGGTGCATTCTCCCATGTTCCAATCCATGTGATCCATTCTGAAGATATCCACATCTACATTCACTCATAGCTAAACGAATATGATCATCTAAATATGATAGAGTTTAGGTTCAATAATCTCCTAGGTGATGACTTTAATCTCAAACCAGAATATGCAAATGTAGAACGAAAAGAATTGGATGTATGGAAGGATTTTCCCTACTTTGGCTATGAAGATGAATGGGTCAAATTTTATCTAAGTTGAATTCATGAGGATATATTTTGGATTGATCAACCCCATCTAATCACAAAAGAAGCTATCAAGGTTGTGACTAGATTATGCTCCACTAGACTAGTACCTGCACTAAAATTTGTCAATAATGAATAATTTATGAGGCTCACTGGAGCTAAATTTGATGAAAGGGCACTTACTATGAATGACATATCCAACCTAGTGGCCTGATATGTGAAAATGGGAATTGCATACAAGATATACTACTCAAATAGAGTAGGATCGGCTATAGCCACCACCATCCATAATAGTCATAAAATGGTAGAGGAAGTCCTAAAAGATTATGATCTCTATCAACTCTTGTGACATTAACTATTGGAAAATCTGCAGAAAACCAAGGAATCTCACTAGACCTTCCAGTATGGTAATTTGATCATTTGTCTCATGTTCTATTTCATGAAAGAAATGTCTAGTTTTAAGAATGTGGTTTGAAAAAATAATATTCATGTTGCACATCAAATAAAGTATCATATGTGTAGCTTTCTGGATGACACTCAATGCAATACAGTGTTTTGGGGTTTATTTAAAACCTTCTAGAGTTAGATGCATAAGAGAGACAAAATACCCTCACAAGTTGTGGAGAAGTATAGAAATTAAATCACTTTTATGGTGGAAAAAGATAATTGTTACATGGAAGTGGTTGAACCAAGGGCTTCCTGGATTACAAGGTTGACCTATGAACTTTACGAAGAAAACTAGATTGCATATGCTGAAAATTTTCTTAGCAAACCTAAGGATACTACAGTTGAGAGATTTGGTACTTATGATGAAATAACCAACAAGAAAACCAAGGAGAGGATAGTAGAAAAGGAAAAGAAGAATGTGGGAAAGATGGTTTCTGAGCTAAAAAGATATTTGGCACCCCTGAGGGCTCTGTAGAAGCATCTTTAGCTACCATGGCTAAACCAATTCCTAGAAGGACAAGTAGATCTTCTTCTACCACTACCACTACTTCTAGACCTACTCAAGCACCTCCTAGCAGAAAAAGAGCTGCTATTAGCATTTTGATAAAAACCAAGTATGTTGAAAGAAAGAATCCAAGATCTAAATAGAAAGAAACAAGGGAAAATTTTAATCCAATAAATGTGGATGATGATCAGGAAGATGAAGAATAAGAATTGAAATCCTATATGTTGAAGAGGATGAAGAAGAATACAGAAGAAGAAGAAGAAGAGATATCCATGGAAAAGGAAATTGAAGTAGAAACAATGAAGTCTCCTTCGGAATCATCTAAACATGAGCCCCTATAGCTTGGGGCTACTATCAATGTAATTATAGAGTGTGATGAACTAATAGAGGTTGCTACAATTTATGATGAAATGGCCCCTACTAATAAAGCCATAATTGAGAAATCGATAATTATGTATATTAGCAACTTCAATATGGCTTTGAATGAAATCATTGATCAACTTTTGACAACCCTAGTAGATGTGCTAAGTAACAAAGGAATGAATTTTTTGTAGAAGAAGAAAGGATGAGGCATTATGCTTTGGAAAAGTCCGGTGTATCTATCTCTCAAGAAGAAAGGGTCAAATTGTTTCAATATCAAGCACAAGAATTTAAAATCAAACAAAGAATAAATGTTCTTATGGGGATGATAAAGAATAAATAAAAGAATGGAGAATGAAACTAAAGAAAATACAACAAAAATTATGGAAGGATTAAAGAATGCTAAGATCATTTGTAATCAAACTCCTCTGTATACTTTAAATATATTTGATGTGTCTACATCAACTTTTGAGGATAATATGACTAAAGATGTTGTGGCAATTGAAAATGTCAAACTGAATGAGGATACTACTTCTCTGGAGAGTACAAGTGCACAAGGTGTAGAGGATCCAAGTAAAATGTGTGTCTCATCTTCAGAGAACACTAAATTTGACAAAGAACATAATGTGTCTCCCCTGGCAAAAGTTGATAAAGAAATGGAAGAACTCTCTAGACAAAAAGAAGGAAAATATGTATCCAGTGTACACAAGGTGCAAGAATTATTTGGTATGGAGATAGAAAAAGAAGAAGGGAAGGAAAAGGAAAAAGAAAATATTGAGCAAAAGAAAGAAGAAATTATTGAGAAATTTTAAGATGCAAAAGTAAAAGCAGCTGAGAAGTGAGATGCTTCTATGGATAGAGGTTAGAGTTCATCTATAGACACTTTCAAAGATCTAGGGATAGAGATGTAGTTTCAACCTATGGTGGTACCTCAAATTTTGCAAATTCTAACACATGAGGGACAAGTTAACTTAGAAAACATCTATCCCTTCCATAAGCTACAACTCAATGATGCTTTGCATACCTCCACAAGAAAAGAAATAAAACAAGAACATGAAAATAAGAGTGAATTAGTTGATGAGGCAGTCAAAATTATTCAGGAAGGATTACCATAAGTAAACATTGATGTCTCCCTTCCTTTGAAACAAAAGCTAAAGCTCTTAATGGATTATTTCAAAGATCACTTCTCTCACCTAGAGCAAAAGGTAGAACAAGAAGCCTTGAGAAAAATAAAAGACAAGAGACTGGGTGAAGTGTAGACCAGTGTGCTAATGCACATAGTAAATTACAAGATACATTTGTAGAAATGTTTAAAGATTGTATAAATGAAGAAACTAATCTTTATCAATTCTGTTTGAAATTTCCAAGCTCCACCAAAGACATCAAAGATCAGATTGACTCTATTGAGTCATAGATTACACAACTGGTTGAAACTTATGATCTATCAAGAGATATGGATGGATCCACTAGGGCACAAATTAAGAATCTTCAAGTATAGTTGACTTTGCTTCTCGACCAGAGAGACCAATTAAAGAAATAATTCAGTCTATTAAGAGAAGAATTCAATGTGTGGCTAGCATCATTATTCAGAGTGTTGGTCAGTGTAGTGTAGGTGGGTCAAAAAATTAAAGCTCCCAGCAAAATAAATGAGGTTGAGGAATTGTGCATGGAATTTGAATTTCAAATTCATTCTCACCTTAATAAAAACAAATTGGGTTGCAACTCTGGAGAAACTAAAGGTAATTTACAAGAATATCCTACCATTTAAAGATGTTACAAAAGTGTAAAGGAGTAAGTTAATATAGTTTTTCCCTTGTACATTTTGTTGCGGAGAAGTGCAATATCTTTTCGTTGAGAATATTTTTGTACATAGCATCTATTTTTGGGGAATCCCCATCTCAGGGGGAGTATATAGTAGGGGGAGTTCATATAATTTTTGGATGTTGTAAATAAAATATATCATGCCCTTTTCCCTTGATGTCAAAGGGGGAGAGAAGCATATGTGTGAAGCCATCAATGAAAAAGGGGGGTATTTTTGGCAATAGGTGTTGTCATTGATGTCAAACTATTATGTTGTCATTGATGTTAGATGTGTATGATGAAGTTTGTATATATTCTAGAGATAGTACAAGTGTAGAGATATAGTCAACAATATAGTTAGATGTATGAATAATGATTAGTATGATATATAAGTGTGATGCAAAGGATGATAATCATACATTGTGATATGTTCATGATATGTTTACATTGATAAAATATCAGTTTGATGTACCGCATACAAAGATATGTTGCAAAAATTTTGCTAAGGCTCTCACAGGGTAGACTCTAAGGTGGAGTCATGATTTGTTGTTCTGCAATCTTTCGTTGAGAAAGATTTAGTATTGCAATTATATAAAAAGGATGGTTGAGCTATGAAAGTTCTATATCCAAGAAATCAAGTCATCACACCTTCTATACTAAAAGTTACATATAATAGTATTCCAGTCTATACTCTGGCAGAATGTTGTGTTAATGAAGGCTTGCTAGAATGCTTTGCATTCCTCTAGAAGTGAAGGGATGATCATGAGGATTTGTACATATTTTCTACAAGGATAAAATCATACTACTTAGCAATATCAAGTGACGAAGTGTTTCACAAGTACAGTTTTTGAATAACAATTAGCTACAGTTGGTCTAGAATGCTCTGTTCTTATACTTTTAGTGGGTTTCTACTCTTACACCAGCATATTATGATCAAATTCTTTAGGAAAAGGTTGGATGAATATTGTTCATGATCTGCAAAGGCTACATCTCAGTCTACATAATGATTTTGGTATCTCCCCATCTTTGTGTTTAGTCAAATAGTCACAATGTTGATGGTATTGATACTACTTGGGCCAACATGACTTGGTTCATTCTTTGTGATTGATCTTGGTCAATTAATATTTCCGTGAAGGATATGTTATGATGCATTTGGGACCTGACATAGTGTATGATGATCCACAACTATTTCTCTTTTATTTTAGATGTGTTTTGAAGTGAACCCTTGCAACATCAATTGTTTCATCCAACGATCATTTTGGAGATGACTTGATTAGAGTTTTGTGTTATTATGGAGGATAAATATAGAATATTAAATTCATTTGTGAAGGTGATGATTGTGAGTGTAGTGTGAAAGAGAAGAATGAAAAATATGAAGCATCTGAAATCAATGTAAAGGGCTAATTGTGCAATATAGTGACTACATCATCAACATGTGTTAGATGCTTCTTCAAAGAAGTTCATAATCATTTTCTTACTCTAAAATTCATGCATCCTACTCTGAGATAGTGAGTCTCATAAATTCTATTGTATCTTTCTCTAAGAAAGTTTACCTTAGTCTGTAAGTCCATGGGTAGTGAGCCTCAAACATTGTAATTTCTTGTCAGTAGTGAGCTACATATAATGTGAGTTAATCCTTACTGTGATTTATCCCTCATTGGGTTTTCCACATAAAATCCTAGTGTCTCTATGTGGTGCATGTGTTCTCTTTTGTTCCTTTCAGTTAATGTGATGAGTTGTTAATCTACAAATAAAATTAGTTAAGTTTTAGTATATGTTGATTCACCCCCCTCTCAGCACATCTTTGTGTTCAATAGAAAAGAACTTTCATAAGGGTAAAAAATTAGAGTGTAGAACTAGAAAAGGTCAAAGATTATAGAAATAAAAAATTCCAAGATTTTGATTGGTTGGAAAATGAAAAAATAATTGAAATAAATGCTAAAGAGATATACAACATTGTGGTCGAACCCCCTAACTTGGATTATCAGCTCAACAAAATTTGGAAGTTAATTTTGAACCAAAGGCAATGGAATAGGGCATTCACTATTTTGTGGAATAATTTTTTGGAACCAAAAAAAGTGGGTTTTAAATGGATGATGCTATTGCAAAAACTACCAAATGTTGATTCAAGAGGCAACCCAAATGTATGTGATATATGTAAGAAATCTGAAACTGTATCTCACATTTTCTTTGATTGTTTTTTCCTAAAGAAATATGGAATTTATTTCAAATTAAATTAAAGGGATGGGGGGAAATTTTAGAAAAAAGAAAACAAGAAATAATATTGGGGAAAATTGAAGGGATAGGAAAAGGTAATAATCTTTATTGGTTGATTCTAACTACTAAAATTCTTTGGTTTTTATGGAAAGGTAGGAATAATGAAAAATACCAAGGCATTAGGAGGGCTCTTACTAAGTCTAATAGAAGACTCACAATTCAATATTTATCATTGTAGAATTAGCCAAAGACAAGTTTCAAAAACTGATGGAGAAATGAAAAGTAGAAATAATGAAATAAGAGATGAGCTATGTGAACCAGTGATTGTACTACAAACTAAGACTAAGGGACATTATGGCGAAGATAAGAAACAATAGCAAAGGACGAACAAAAAATGCAAAAAAAGGAAGAAAGGAATAATAGTCTTTTATAGCTAAAACATATAACCTGTGTATACAAAAATAGATTTTGTGGAGGATAAATATAGATAGATAGTGACAGATTGTCTTGCGAAGCAAATAGATAAAACTAGAAACTTCTTTTTTAAAATTTGATGAAAAAATATAAATAGATCTGAGGTTGTGTAGCTTGATATTTTTTATCACTTTTGGTAAACTATATTGAATACAAAAAATATATATATTCAAAAATATGTTTTTTGGAAAGCTTATAATAAGGGTTACATACATAAAAAAACATAATTTATAAATCACTTCATCTAATCCCCCGAAAGGTAAAGCAAAGGTTTTTTTTTTCAACATTTTGATAGGTGCAAAGGAGACTCCATTGCGGGTATAATTTAAGGCTAGAGGGGTTTGATCTAACCCTCTTCAATTAAAACCCTTTAGATGGAAACTCTCAAGGCTTAAAGCATTAAATTTTCTAAAAAATATGTGATTTTAGGATAAATTAAGATGTCCCAGAAGTGGGAAACATTATTGTGGCAACACCAAGGTGGATTTTTTTTTGTATCAAGAGGAAAATGGGTGGATGTTGGATCATGTTATTTTTTAGAAGTTATTATAGAGCAACATGAAGTGCTTTCTTTAGAGGTGTGATGTGATTATTTATTTATGTTTGTGTTGTTAATTCTATCATCGTAAAAGAGGGAAATGTTGTAGTAGTATTATTCACCATAGTGTAAGTGCATTTCTTAAAGCAATTATTATTCTTTTAAAAAGATTAATTGTGCAATGTAGAAGGCCCTAAGGACACAAAAAAAGCTAGTTAGGAAGCCTCAAACTTGTTAGTAGTCTATAGATAGTCACACAAGGTTGTATATAGGTGTACAAATGAAGGATACACCATTAAAAAAGTCGTATCCCTAATAAAAGGCTAAAGGTTTCCTATAGAAACCATCTACAAATAAAAATAAAGTAGTGCATAAGATATCTGCAAGAAGAGAGATGCAATCAATCACCTTTTCATTGGCCCCTTTTCTATAATGAACCAAGTTAGTGAAGGTAACCTAGGGGCCAATGTTAGCCTAAAAGTGTTGGAGAAATTGATTACTTAACTAGTCAAAATAAGATATTGAATGATTAGAATGAGATAAAAACAAAATTAATTCCACATCCTTGAGGGAAAGGGGAAATATCTTTACTTAGAACATCTTGTCTTAAAAGAGGAAATCACTATATAGAGAAGTGAAGGTAGAGACATGAGATTGCGGTCACCTTTGACATAGTAATTTCCAAAACCTAGGCACCTCAAACCCCATAGGAACGGGTGAAGCAAGAATGTATAGAGAGATTAGGCTACTATGATAATATTTGGATGTGATATGTTGTGAAGTGGTGGAGAGTGTAGCAAGTTGTTGTTGAAGGCTATCTGTGAACCCTCAATCTATGTACCTACAAAACAAAGACAATAAACACCTTAAGTTAGATTTTGCAAGCATAAACAAGGATTCCCTATGAGATTCATTAACATAGCTCAAGTTAGGAAGAAAATAATGAAGAACACAAAATAAATCACAAAAACAAGATTGAATCCTAATTAAGCAAGCAAACTCTTAATCCCATGGGGGAATTGGTGCCAATTTGATGTGAAAATTGGCCCTTTCCCAATCCCTAAGATGCAAGTTGATGATTGTTGAGGAATGTTGATCCACTTTGATGATGAATGTGAGAGCTCCAAGCCAAATCTGCAAAAAAAGCCTAACTAAGAACTCAAATGATGGATGAGAATTGCTAAGTATTTTAGCACGGTAACTTTGCTTGGAAAGTGGATGATGAAATAAGGATATGAGCTCTTTATTTATAGAATGCCAAGATGGATGAATGTCCAAAATAGAGCAATGTGGGACTAACATTCATCTAATGGCATGATGCCACTTGTCAAGCTATGAATGGGTGGAGGATGTGCAAGATTTGGGGAATGTGCCAATAAATGCATGAATTTGAAATTCAAATTTGTTGAAATGACTTGTGAGATGGAAGGGAAAATGCAATAAATTCCACTTGGCTCAAGACAAAGGACATGTAAGATGGAGTTATTGCCTTGTTGGAAGGACATGTCAACTCATATTTTTGAATTCAAATTTGGGAATATTCCTTCAAAGATGCCTTTTTTTGAATGAAAATAGGGAATTATTAAATCAAATAAATGATTTAATTGTGCAAGTTGCAAAATCTAGAGGATTTGAGTGATTAGGATTAAATTAATCAGGATTTGATTAATTTAAGGGGATATTTAGCTGATTTGACAATTTGATTTAGATTTTTGGATTAATTTAAATCAAAAAGAGAGGAATATGATAAGAGGCTAATTAAATAAAGATTTTTATTTATTTAATTAAAAGGGATGGTGTTAGATTAAATCAAATAAAGTTTTAATTTATTTAATTTAACAGATAGACTTTAGAGATTTAATCAAATAAATTAATTATTTAATTAAATAGGGATAATTAGATCAGATGAATTGATTTAATTAACAAGGAAAAGTGACTTAATTAGAAAAAATAATTTATTTAATTAAGAGACGAATATTGATGAATTTAATCAGATAAGGGAATTTGATTAAACAGTTAGACCGAGGGATGATTTAGGAAGAAACGATGTTAGTAGATCAGAGTGTGATATCAAACTGTATATTTTCAATGTCTACATTTTGCCCCTCTTTGAAGCGATGCACTTGTTGCGTTGGTTCAAAGAATAATCTTGCCATGATCAAAAGTCAAAATTTCTCTTATTTTTTTGGATGCCCCACTATTGCCCCAACGAAAAGAATTGTGCTGGTATACTGCCCCCTCGAGAGATCAGGTGAAGAGTGATTTGAGGGTCGATCTCTCAAAAAAGAGGTTCAAGATCAATTCAACTCAAATATTTGATGTAGACAAATTTGATGATGTAGAAAATCATCAACTATGGGTAGTCTCATGCCTATTTTGATATATTGCACACACTTGATCCTGATTTGTAGCATGACAATTACATTATTTATGATATAAATAAGATGATTATGATGTTTGGGTGATATGATGATGCATGGATGATATGGATGCACATGATATGATATGATGATGATTTTATGATTATGCAAATAGATGATAAATGTATGGTTTATGAGATGTTTAGAATAACTAATCTATATTATGCAATGATGGGGATGAATGCATGTGGTATGATTAATGTTTTCTATATGGTATTATATGCATTATATAGTATGTTGATGGTTTGTGGATGCAAGATGGATGCAATGGTGATGATTTATGATTAACTGTCATGGTACCATGTTAGCGTGATTAGTAAGAAAAGAAGAAGTCATTTCAACAAGACACATGATGACACAAATGCAGATGATGATGATGATGATGACAATTACCTGCCAAGGAATTGGGATTTTCAAAGGGCCAAATTTTCTTATGTTTGATAACACACGTGGTAGGATGCATCAAGGTATAGAAAACCAGGATGGCGTGGTACTTAGTGTGATGGACTTTGACTCGACAATCAGATAGGAGTATTCTTGTTCACACCTGACATATGGAAACCTTGCTAGGATGTACTTCTGAAGTTTCAAACACCTCGGACCAAAACACGAAAAGGTAAACCTATCCTTGTAATAGTCAACAAGTTGCCCTAGACCTCTTCCATACACCCTAACAAAGCAAGTATTCACTGAGGTTATATTACAAGAGCGTCCAACAAGCTCAATAGACAAAAAATAATGATCATTGCCCCATTCCTACTTCTCTAAATCCTTTGTTTTGGGATATCATCGAGACGTCCTTGGAATGAGCATAAGTAAAATAAGTTAAAAGATAAAGACCAAGTAAACAAACAAACTGATGCTCTTCAATACTGCTAATGGAAAGGGGATGTGTTTTCTAAGATGATAACCGAAACTTATTGCCCAAAGATAATGCCCATTGTAGGAAGGATTCATCCTAGGACATGTTAGTGGATGGTGGCACGTCATTTCGTTTATAAAGGATGATTGATATGGGACAAATTCAGATGATGTGTTACCAATACGAAGAGATAACCAACTTGCTTACTTACTGACTTAGACTTTAGACCCGACATTTTGAGTTCTGTGTTTAAACTGCTAGACTTGTTTCTGACTGTTTCACCAAAGGTTAACGATGACGATCAGTTTATTATGGATGGTGCTTATTGCCGATGCAAGCGAAATGAGGCGGATGGATTTTTCAAATATTTTGATGTTTTTGATGTTTTTGGAATATTTTGAGGCTGTTTTTAGTATTTTTCAATGTTTTCAAATGTTTTGATTTTTTATTTTCCAATGTTTTTTGGGATTTTCTGAGATTTTGACCAAGAAACTAACCTAAAGACCTATCCTAGGGGTCTCGAGGGCTAATCAACAGATTAGCCTTCCCTACGTTAGACACGCAGAGACCACGTAGTTCTACTGATGACTTGACCGATTTACAAATGATGATATACATAATGAAATGTCAGTTTATTATGACGGACTCGTATATGACTGACCTAAATGTCTCGAGGGATGATCAAAGATCAACCTTGCCTACATTCAAGCTCAGAGACGATGTAGTTCAACAAGACGACCTTGTTTTTGGCTTTTTGAATAACTTTTTGACCTATTTTTGGATTTTGATATGTTTTGAATGTTTTTGGATTTTCTAATTTTTTGATGTTTTTGGATTTTCTGATGTTTTGAGAACTTTAAGACCATACACGAATCCGATCTGATGAGAACGTGCCCCCAGCGTGATGCAATAGACTACTCCGATAAAGGTTGGACAAACTGACCTTGAGGATGCGCTGAGTAGTACTAGGAGGGATCATGATACGAACACAGGACTAAGCTATGGTGTGGATGCGAGTGGATGAGTAATGAATGGAGATATGGATGAGATGGGTGATGGAAGCGGAATGGAGGGATAATGACAAACAAGATGTAAAGGTCCTGGTGGATGGAAAGTGCTTTTTTACACAAGGCGCCTGTTTGCCAAGTTTTCACCGAGGTACTTGCCCAAAGTGCCACTGAAGTGGTTTTCACTAGAGGACAATTTTTTTGATCCTTTTTTTTTTGATTTTTTGTTTTTAATTTTTTGTTGTTACCAAGATGCCCCGCTTGCTAGGTTTTCACTGGTAACCATTTTTTTGGACTTTTCTAATTTTTTGAATTTTTTGGTTCTATACCTTGAAAGATTTAGGCCTAAAACTTTTTGAGATGGGAGCTATTCATGGGCTCCTGTAGAGGTTCCCCTTCGAGTGTTGATAGCTAATATGCCCCTGATTTATAGCTTGTTGTGAAGATGAAAGGCCCTAACCAATTGGGTTCAAACTTGCCTTTGCTGCTGGGATTTGGGACATTCTTCTAATTTTCTTTTAAGACCAGTTCTCCGACTTGGAAAGTCCTGCTTCTGATCCTCTTGTTGTAGCTTCGTTTAAGTCTATTCTGACAGACTTGTAGGTGATTCAAAGCATCAATCCTTCTTTCTTCTAGTAACTCCAGCTCATTTAGTCTTGAAACCCGATATTCTTCATCCGTGACAAGGTTTTACAGTGATATTCTCAGGGATGGGAGCTTGATCTCAATGGGGAGTACAGCTTCTGATCCATAGAGTAAGGAGAAGGGGGTGGCACCAGTGGGTGTGCGGATGCTAGTTCGATAAGCCCAGAGGGCGGGATTAAGCTGCAAGTGCCAATCATGACCTGCGTCATTGACTATTTTCTTGAGGATTTTGAGGATGGTTTTGTTCATGGCTTCTGCTTGGCCATTGCCTTGGGGATAATATGGGGTGGAGAAGCGATGCTGTATTTTGAATTTCTCGCACAAGTCGTGAACCTCCTGGTTCTTGAAGGGTGTCCCATTATCTGAGATAATGGCTTGTGGGACACCATAACGACAGATGAGATAGTTTAGGATGAATTTTGAGATATGCTTTCCAGTGATATAGGTCATCTGCTTTCCAATGATATAGGTCATGGGTATGGCTTCCACCTACTTTGTGAAGTACTTAGTTGCAGTGATAATGAATTTATGGCCATTGGATGAGGTGGGTGAGATTTTCCCAATGAGATCGAGTCCCCACTGTGAAAAAGGCCATGGTGTAACGATTGGATGAAGCTCTTGAGCTGGAGCATGGATGTGGTCCCCATGCTGCTGACATTGTAAACATTTTTTAGCATGATCATATGTTTCTCTTTCCATCATGGGCCAGTAATACCCCAGCCTCAGCAGTTTCTTGGCAATGGTTATTCCACTCGAGTGTGAGCCACAAATGCCGTTATGAAATTCAGTTAGAGCGGTTAATGCTTCCTCAGCATTTAGACAGCATAGTAAGGTACCCTCTATGCTTCTACAGTATAAGGTATCACCTAGGATGACAAATTTTGATGCCTTTTTTATAAAGGTTCATTTTAGGCTTGATGGTAGGTCAGCGGGTGTGACTCCTATGCGAAGATATGTATAGATGTCATGATACCAAGGATCACCTGGACCAACAATTTCACACACATATTTCAATTTTGGTACCTCGAATGTGCGAACGAGAAGCTGTTCGATCAGAAATTCGTATTTTGGCACGTTGTGAGGGATGTCAACTAGAGACCCAATTGTAGCCATGGCATCAGCGGCTCTATTGTTGGTTCTTGGAATATGCTCAAATGTTATGTCGATGAAGGATTCCTTTAGAGTCTCCACCAATTTCTTGTATGGGGTTAGCTTGTCATCCTTTGTCTGATATTCATTATTGACTTGATTTATGATCAACTATGAGTCGCCATAGACCTTGAGAGCTATGATATTCCATTGCACTGCTATTCTGAGACCTATAGTCAAAGCCTCGTATTTCGCTATGTTGTTGGTGCAAGGAGATGCCAATTTGTATGATCTTGGTATGCAATCCCCTTGTGGGGTGATGAAGAAGACACCAGCTCCTGATCCATGTTGTCTATATGACCCATCAAAGTATAGTTTCCAGTGATCAGCAACGTTGAGGTTAAAGATGGATTCGTCTGGAAATTCATATACAAGAGGATTCTTAGAATAAATGGGTGCTTCTGCTAGTTGATCTGCAATAACCTGTCCCTTGATTGCTTTCCTCTCTATATACTCGATGTCATACTCTGACAGTATCATTACCCATTTTGCCATTCTGTCAGTTAACATTGCCTTTGATAAGAGATATTTAAGGGGGTCAATTTTTGCAATGAGCTTTATCTTATGTGCCAACATGTAATGTCTGAATTTTTGGGATGCAAACACTACTATGAGGGAAGCTTTCTTGATGAAGGAGTAATTTAGCTCGTGACCGACCATTGTCCTGCTGATATAGTATATGGCTCTTTCTGTTCCATTTTCATCATGTTGAGCAAGAAGAGCTCCAAGGGTTGCTGATGTTGCTGACACATATAAGATCAATGGCTTTCTCGGGATGGGTGGCATTAACACTAGTGGTGTCAATAGGTATTCCTTGATTTTGTTAAATGCGTCTTCACACTTTGTATCCCATTTATATGCTACCCCCTTGTGGAGTAGGTGAGAATATGGATTTTGCTTGTCTGCCAGTTGTGCTATGAACTGTCAGATGGATTGAAGTCGACCTTGGAGGCCTCTCAGTTGTTTTAATGTCTTTGGTGCTTCCATCTCAAGGATTGCTTTTACTTTCACCGAATCCACCTTGATACCCCTCATGGAGACTATGTATCTTAGCAGTTTACCTGATTGTACACAGAAGATGCACTTCTTGGGATTTAGTCTGACTTTGTATTCCTCTAGTATTTTAAAGATAGCACCTCGGGTTGCTAAATGATCTTGTCTTTTTCTTGACTTAGCTAGAATGTTGTCGACATGGTCTTCGACTATTTTGTGAATCATGTCATGGAATATTAGTGTCATAGCCCTTTGGTAGGTTGCTCCTTCATTCTTTAGGCCAAATGGCATCATGTTCCAGCAATAGGTCCCCCCTGGACAAGTGAAAACCGTCTTGTGTTGATCTTCTTTTGCTATCATGATCTAGTTGTATCCTAAAAATCCGTCCATAAGTGATAGCATCTCATGCCCTGCTATCATATCTACTATCATGTCAATGTTGGGGAGCGGGAAATCATCCTTGGGACATGCTTTGTTCAAATCTCTAAAATCTGTGCAGATTCTTATAGCTCCATTAGGTTTTGAAACAGGTACCAAATTTGATACCCATTCTGGATAATCGATTGGTCGGATAAATCTTGCATCCAACAACTTTTTGAGCTCCATTTTGACCAATAAGGCTATTTGAGGATGCATTTTTCAGAGTTTTTTTTTACGGGATTTGCCTCTGGATACACTACTAAATGATGGACAACTGTCTTTGGATCAAGTCCTGGCATATCAGCATAACTCCATGCGAAGTTTATTTGTCTTTCCTTTAGGAATACTGCTAGGAGTTCTTGCTCTTCTGATAATAGTGATTCCACATAGAATGTGATATGTGAAGTCTCCTCTATTCCTAGGTTGATTGGGTTGCATTTTTCGGCCAAGACTGCTGACTTCTCTTGATGAATAGCTCTTAGGGGAAGATTGAATCCTTCATCCTCAGGCGCCTCAGAGAGGTTTTCACCATTGGATGCGTCCTTTCTTTTTAATATTTCCTTGTCAGAGAGTGCCACGGTGTGGTTTTCACTCAAGGACTTGGATATGATTCTTAGTTTCTCACTTTTGCGACTGAAGGATTCAATCGTTTCCCCGTAATAGGCATGTGTGTCCAACTCCATTATGAATCCTACCTTGTGATCTCCATCTGGAATGTTATCCCTCAATCCCATGTATTCTGAGAGTGCTTCATCATTTTCAAATGTATCGAGAACTAGTGGTCCTCGTTGGTCATAGTCAATCAGTTGGGGGTAGACTAAGCGGATCTCGTGATTTTGACTATCTAGTTCAAAGGATATGGTACTAATCATACACACGGTGGTATCTTTGAATAACCTAGGTAGGTTGGATAAGGTATCTTCGTCATTGCTACTAATGTAGGGCTCAGTTATAAAATTATGTGTGTCTCTACCTGTGACTATGGGTGAGAGTAGTTGTACTATTACTGGCTGAGGAGAAACATTAGCGGCTCTAACCGGAGGACTTCGGCCACGTATGGTTATTCTAGGAGGGGTACATCCAAGACCAATATTTGTTATAGGTCGTATCTCAGGCATGATTGGTATTAAGAGCCCATTGTCATTTTGTCCCAGTCTTTGATTTCGGTCATAGCCCATTGCAAGCATCATGTGTAGGCCCTTACTTCTTTCGTCCATTGGTAAATTAGCTACCGGTCTTTCATCTTGATACAACATGTGAGATGGATCTACTTCAATGACCTCATGACTAAGGTCTCCCCATCTTGTGAATTTGGGATAATCCTCAGGATACGTTTGCGATGTAGAAGCTTGATTTTCTTGTGGGCGTCCCCGTGATCTCAAAGATTGTGGTAACTCTCCTATCACGAAAGAATTGTTAGGGAGTTTGTAGCTTCCACAACTGTCCTCCTGGATGATGAGCTTGATATCAGATATGGTGGGAATGGCGGGTGTCTCTGTCATAGAAGTGGATGTGAGAGTGGCGGGATCGATGTATGATGTGGATGGGCCCTCATCATTTTTTGGCACTTGGGGGATTTTGTAATATTTGGCTTCAAGGTTCTTGCAGTATGAAAATGGCTCAGGATCTCCATGGATGGTAACCTCTTGTCCATTATGTGCAAATTTCACACATTGGTGGAAGGTTGATGCTACGGATTTCATTGCATGAATCCATGGGCGTCCCAGGAGGATATTGTATGGCAATTCGAGGTCCAAGACCTGACATGTGGTTTCCATGAGTGTTGGCCCTACTTGGATAGGGAGCTTAATTGTGCCCTGAGACACTCTTTCTTGGTCATCATATGCTCTTATTGTGATGCCCTTGCCTTTGTCGATGGAATCTTCTGATATCTTTAACTGCTTGATGAGACTAAAAGAACAGATGTTCAAACCTGCACCTCCATCCACCAGGACCCTTTTGATTTTTCTTTTGTTCACAATGACCTCCAAGTGAAGTGCGCGATTGTGAGATGGTTGGGCGGGAAAATCTTGGTCAGAAAACGTAAGGAGATTAGCTGTTATGATGTTTCCGACCATAGCTTGGAATTGTTCTGCATCGAGGTCTATAGGGACGGTAGATGAGGCTAATGCTTCCTCAAGGATCTTTTTATGTGTTGATGAGATTTTTAACAACTCCATGATGGAGATGTGTGCTGGTGTTCTTTTGAGTTGGTCTACAACATTGTAGCTATACGGAACGGCTCTTGATGTAGGGACTCTATTTGGTTGGGATGATCCTGCAATGGTGACTTTGCTGCCTCTTGTGGTGACTCCACAATCTTCAGCATGGGCACCTTTGATGGTGATGACCATGCAGTTTTCATTGAGGTTGGCAACAACTATTTTGTATACATGATTTACACTGCCTTTTCCTTTATCCTTGTTATTCCCTTTGTTGCCATGATTCGGCATTGGATTTGTGTAGATTTAAGGTCTTGATTCCCTGTAGGTGGTTCCACATTTATGATTCCTTTGTCGATGAGATCTTGTATGATGTTCTTGAGTCTCATGCAATTATTTGTGGTGTGGCCTTTGATTGTGTGGAATTCACATAGTTGATTCTCATTGTACCAAGGAGGTTTGACATCAGGTTCCTAGTAATTCTCAAATGTAGGAGCTTGGATGATTTTTTCATCGATTAGCTTTTTCATGATGTCCTCAAGTGGTTCCCCCAAAGTAGTGTATTTTTGTTTAGGGTATGTTTTGCGTTGAGGTGGTCCTCTTTGGTCATTGAGGTTATTGATGGTGGGATTATTGTTGGATTGATGCGTTGTGTGATGAATATTTTGATTTCGTGTTTGGATTTGTTGTGTGGGTGTGTTTTGGCGCAGACCACTAATGACCACCTTGGAGTCTACAACACCATCATTAGTGACATTTTTGTTTATTGCCCACGTGCGAGGTTTATCATTGTAGTTTGATGACAAGCGATTGTTTTGCGGTTCATGATATGATGTTGATTCGATGGGTTGAGTCACAAGGGCTCTTTTGATGCTAAGTGCCTTGGTGATCAATTGATCGTATGTGGTGATACCCTGAATCTTGAGATGAAATGATAAGCAACCTTCAAGGTTGGTGATGATTGTGCAGACTTGTTGTTCTTCTGGTATGGTCCACTTGCTCCAATTGGCCTTGGATCGCCATCGTTGAAGGAATGAAGCGAAAGATTCATTCTTCCCTTATTTTAGAGCATATAGTTCTTCGAGACTAACATCCATTGCAATGTTACCTGCGTAGTTCTTAATGAATGCACTTGTAATCTCTTGGAATGTTCTAATGCCTGTAGGTAAGCAAGAGAACCATTCTATAGTGGGACCTGCCAAGCTTCTAGGAAATAGTCGCATCAGATACGTATCGTCATATGTGACTTCCATGCAATGAACCTGGAATTCCCTGATGTGATCTTCAGGGTTTCCTATCCCTCAATATTTGTCAAATTTGGGGATTTCAAATCCCTTAGGGAATGGTTTCATTTCTAAGCTCCTATCAAATGGATAGGGAAACAAGTTGCTTTGTGTTTTGGTTGTTCGCCCTGATTGAAGATCAAGCACTTGTTGCGAGAGCAACTTGAGTTGTGTCATCACATCATCTTGCAGGTCAGGGGGTGGAATGAAGGTGTTTTGGGGTATCACGTGATCGTGGTTTGGATAGATGGATTGGTTGGTGCATTGTTCAATGGTATCGGTATATTGTGGCGAGCGAAGTAGGCTTCTACTTGCTTTTGGATGAACAATGCTTGTTGTTGCTCTTGTTGTTGTTGTGCTAGGATTTGTGCTTGTTGTTGCACTTGTTGCTGTTCCAACAACACTTGTTGTTTTGCTTGTTGTTATTCCCACAACGCTTGTTGTTGGGCTGCCAATTATGTTGCCTCTTGTTGCTCTTGGTATTGCTTTAGTGCTTGTTGGTACGCTTGCAATTGCGCTGCTTGTGCAAGAAGTTGTGCTTGTGCTTGTTGTGCTTGCGCTTGAGCTTGTGCTTGGGACTGCGCTTGTGTGGCTTGTTGCTGCAATAATAGTTGTGCTTGAGCGACCCTTTGTGCTTGCAATGCTTGCATGGCTTGGGTAGCTTGAGCGGCTTGTTGTTGTTGTAATAACGCTTGACTTTGTTGCACTTGTATTGCAGCTTGTGCAGCTTGAGCAGCTTGTTGCACGGCTTTTTGTTTTTGCACTTGTTAATAGCCTCTTTGGAAAGCAGCTTGCAATGTTGCGTCGAATTGGTTTGATGTGGTGAATGTTGGTGGTGGTGGGGGTGGTGGTGGATTTGGAATGGCGTTTGTGGTGGTGGTGAATGGTGATGTTGTGTTGATATTTTGTGTGTTGGATAATGGTATTGATGTGACTGGTCCTTGTGAGACCATGCTTTATGATGATGTGGGGGTGTTTAATGATGTTGCCATTGCTTGCGTATTTATCATTTGTTGTTGCAATATCAACGATAAATTTTGAGCGTTTGGTGTGATGCTTTGATTAATGGTTGGGATGTAGGTTTGATTGATACTTGGTAGGGGAGGAAGCCCTAAACAAAGGAGTGATGTGGATGATAATGGCAATGGCGGAAGAGGTGGGAATGTAAGGGGCGTGAGTTGTGAAAACGTCGTGGTGTCGAATAAGCCCCCTCGTCCAAACGTATCTCCCTCTTCTTGTGAATTTGCAAGAAGAGGTGTTTTTGGTGCTGCGTGAAAATATGATGATGATGAATTGTGATGGAATGTGAGAGGAACATTCTTATGTAATGGGTTTTCGGGTATGCTTTGTTCCAAGGTAGTGTTTGCGTCCAAACTTTGATTATTAACAAGGGGATGTGATTGAAGAGCATACGAATGTGTTTCCCTTGTTGACATTTGGTTGGGTTGGAGCAAACGATGTCGAGATTTGCGGAATGTTTTATGTGACGTTTTGAGATGGAGGTGTAGATGAGATGGGGATGGTGGATGAGATTGGGGGAAATGATGTGTCCACGATAGTACTTATGTACATCAAAATCTTACGGCAACTTGGCCCCTTATTTTGCTAGTTCAAGCATGTACAACGAAGGGTTAAGTCTCATCATAATGTTGATGATTCTATGGTTGTCTAGATTTTGGAGCATTTCTGCCATTTCCTCGCGAGACATTCTAAAAGTGAGGTCCTCTCCTTTATTTTCTTCTTGGGGATGTTGTGTTGATGAGAGGGTCAATGGGTTGCTTGATTCTGTTGGATTCATTTTTGCATTGGTTTGGCTAAGGTCACTTGAAGCGGGTGTTTCGTTGTTGGCTTCCATACTCTTCTTGTATTGAGATCTTGTTTGGACCATAAAACAAGGATCAAGAATATGGGAGATGAATCTCTTGATTCTTTGGATTGATCTCTATTTTATGTCCCAAAGTGAAAGTTTTTAGGATGCTTTTTTGAGGATCAAAGGTGATGATATGATGATGATACTAGGGATGGATAATATGGATGTTCTTTGACTTTTGATCAATCTTGAATGAGACACTAGGCTTTAGGACTTTGGATTTTGGATTTTGATTTTGGATTTTGAGATTTTGAGATTTTGTCCTTGACTTTGATTATGATTTTGTTTTGGATTTTGAACAAAAGGACCCTAAGATGTTTGATAATGATCTAAGGGATAGTTTTGTTCAAAGGATGATGATTTTGGATATGTGTGAGGAGAAGGATGCATCTACCCACACCTATCCAAATAAAATGATAGTTTCACCAAGTATATGAAGAAGGATTCATCCACATACACTAAGTTAGACAAGATGATTTTTATAACTTTGACTAAGTATATGCAAAAGGATGCATCTACACATGCCTAGCCAAAGGTGTTTTGATAAATGTTTCAAGGACTTGGTCTCAATGATTTTGGTGTTTGCTTGATTTTGTCATGAAGCCTATCACTTCAAAGATGATTTCAAGGTTTTTCAAAAGATGATTTATGAGATGATGTTGTTTTGGAGGATGGATGAAAATTTTTGATATGTTTTGATCCCTAGATGAACCTAAAAATACCACTTTGTTTTCCTAGACCTAGGTATTGAAGAGCATGCATATGCTTCCTAAAGACCTTTGTAACCAAGAAATGATTTCATTTGAACATTCATTTTCGGATTTCCAATGATTTTTGCTTTGGGATTTGTGAGTCTCCAATCACACATGAAAATTTATTTTGCTTAGCTTTGCTTAATGGCTTTATTTTACCAAAAACACTTTCTTTGATTAAGTTTTCAAACTAAGATGTCCAATGTCTCAATTTCTTTAAACCCCACAAGATAGTTTATGTGGAAATTTAATGAACTTAAGGCAAGGGTTTTCCTATTGTTTACTCAAGAAGACAAATTGAGATATAATCCAATGCTTAGAAACCTCTAAGGACATAAGTCCCAAGGGAAAGCAATAACATATGGATTGAGTCAATGATATTTGTCTTCAAAAGGGTTTAAAATTTTGATGATGTTAAGTGTTTATTTTTGATTTGTTTTCGAGCAAGCAATGTATTTTCAAACTGACTCATAAGCAATGCAACATCCTAGCTTAATTGGTACGTTTTTCTTGGTGGGCTTGCCCCATGCCCTTCGTAGAAGAGATGATTTTACATGCAACCAAGGAAAAATATAAAGGTATGATGAAATCCTAACTTCTATATTTCAACCAAGATCGGACATGGCAAGTAACTTCTTGGAATCTAAGTTCTAATGCACCACTTTGATAAACTCACTCAATGGATAAATAAGCCACTACAAAATAAGGGTTCTAGTTCAGACTTTTCGTTCATAGGAGTTGACCCAACGTGGCAAGAGTCCCCTTTCGGATCCATCTTGTCAGAGTCAACCACGTGATATTGGCGTTTCTTCCAATATCCACATTTATATCCCGGCTGGAAATACTCTCAGGTTCAGAGTGTTACCGGTTGAGTCGTTCCCTTGGGTGATTACTTTTTCCCACAAGGTGGACCCTCTAAGATAAGCAAAAGCAAATGAAGAAAAAAATTTGTAACTCGATCAATCCTTGTAGGCAACAAGGAGAGAGAATATACACAACAAAGCCCCCACTCACACTCGCACAATAGTTTGTTCAATTTTAAGCCCAAATCGAAGTGTGGAGGTGATTGCTTTATCTCAACCCAAAGTCATGGAAAAGACCTTTTGATTCTCAAGATTGCTATAAAGCGCGAGAGAAGCGCATACATCCTTTTCCAATGGCTTTAGTCTAAGTAAGCCTTCACAAACAAACAAAGCTACACTTGTTCTTTTTAAACCCTCAAAGCAATGTGTGAGTTCATTTTAGAGCACCAAATCACAAGTGAAAAGACATTTGTTCAATTGTTTAATCCATAAACAAAATCTAGTAAGTTGTTGATCCTAAGGTTCTTTTTAATCCTTTTACAAGAAATAAACAAAAAGAATCTTTTTTAAACCCAAAGGAAAGCTAGTGTTCCAAAGAAAGAAAATGATGACAAATTCTTGAAGAAGTGTTAAACAAACACTTAAGTGTTAAAAAACACTTTGAGTAGACAAAATATCATCCCCATGCTCCTCTTTCTTTTGATTTCAATTCCCAACCTACAAAAGTGATCAAAATGTTATATGAGATCAAAAACAAAAGGATATAGGGGTTAGATGAATTATTTACCAAAACACCTTAAAACTTAGCCAAGTTATCATGTGTTTTTACTTTAGATGCAAATTTTAAAATTTTAACTCATTAATAGTTAAGAAACAACTACACCATTGGATAGCTTACGAAATTTTACCCTATTTCAAAAAAAAAAAGCATCAAAAAAGACCTTCGTATGACCAAGATATGGTCATTTTAAAACTGACTCATGGGCACTAAAACAGTGATCATAGGCGCTATAACAGTGATCATGGGCGCTAAAAGAATGATCAAGGGTGCTAAAAGAATGATCACGGGCGCTAAAAGAATGATCACGGGCGCTATATCAGTGTTCACGGGCGCTATAACAGTGATCATGGGCGCTATAACAGTGATCATGGGCACTATAACAGTGATTATGGGCACTATAACAATGATCACGGGCGCTAAAACGGGGATTTATGAATAGAACTATAAAAAATGGCAAAAATTTAAAAAAAAGTGTTAGAATCTGTCGATCAACCCTCCTTCTAGCACCAAAATGTGAATCCTCAATCTATGTACCTGCAAAACAAAGACAATAAACACCTTAAGTTAGATTTTGCAAGCATAAACAAGGATTCCCCATGAGATTCATTATCATAGCTCAAATTAGGAAGAAAATAATGAAGAACACAAAATAAATCACAAAAACAAGATTGAATCCTAATTAAGCAAGCAAACTCTTAATCCCATGGGGGAATTGGTGCCAATTTGATGTGAAAATTGGCCCTTTCCCAATCCCTAAGATGCAAGTTGATGATTGTTGAGGAATGTTGATCCACTTTGATGATGAATGTGAGAGCTCCAAGCCAAATCTGCAAAAAAAGCCTAACTAAGAACTCGAATGATGGATGAGAATTGCTAAGTATTTTAGCATGGTAACTTTGCTTGGAATGTGGATGATGAAATAAGGATATGAGCTCTTTATTTATAGAATGTCAAGATGGATGAATGTCCAAAATAGAGCAATGTGGGACTAACATTCATCCAATGGCATGATGCCACTTGTCAAGCTATGAATGGGTGGAGGATGTGCAAGATTTGGGGAATGTACCAATAAATGCATGAATTTGAAATTCAAATTTGTTGAAATGACTTGTGAGAGGGAAGGGAAAATACAATAAATTCCACTTGGCTCAAGACAAAGGACATATAAGATGGAGTTATTGCCTTGTTGGAAGGACATGTCAACTCATATTTTTGAATTCAAATTTGGGAATATTCCTTCAAAGATGCCTTTTTTTGAATAAAAATAGGGAATTATTAAATCAAATAAATGATTTAATTGTGCAAGTTGCAAAATCTAGAGGATTTGAGTGATTAGGATTAAATTAATCAGGATTTGATTAATTTAAGGGGATATTTAGTTGATTTGACAATATGATTTAGATTTTTGGATTAATTTAAATTAAAAAGAGAGGAATATGATAAGAGGCTAATTAAATAAAGATTTTGATTTTTTTTATTTTTATTTTTAATTATTTTTTTTTTTTAGACTGCAGGAATTGGGTAAAAGATTTTGATTTATTTAATTAAAAGGGATGGTGTTAGATTAAATCAAATAAAGTTTTAATTTATTTAATTTAACAGATAGACTTTAGAGATTTAATCAAATAAATTGATTATTTAATTAAATAGGGATAATTAGATTAGATGAATTGATTTAATTAACAAGGAAAAGTGACTTAATTAGACAAAATAATTTATTTAATTAAGAGACGAATATTGATGAATTTAATCAGATAAGGGAATTTGATTAAACAGTTAGACCGAGGGATGATTTAGGAAGAAACGATGTTATTAGATCAGAGTGTGATATCAAACTGTATATTTTTTATGTCTACACTATCTATGTTTTACATTAATTTGGATTAATTAGTTGTGTGTAGATGGGTAGTAGTGTCGATGAAAGAAGTGGAAGGAAGCCATGAAAAGAGTGGGTAAGATGGAAAAATCTATGAAGAGGTGAGATGATCACTAGGATAGTTGAATGGAAAAGTTTGTGTTTAATTGATTTATACATAAAAATAATTAGATTTGAAGATGGCATGATAGAGGTAGCAAAATGGGTACAAGTAGCCATGTGTATGCTCAAAATAGGCATAGATATGTTGATTTGGTTATTTGTAATGTTAGAGTCTATCATGAGTTTTCTTGGATGTAGCCTCTAATGAAGAAATATTAGTGTTGATTATTAGGGCTCTCCCACATAAGAAATCCATGCTTCCAAATCATTGTATATTGTTTTGCTCTGATATCTAGAATATTTCCATAAGTGTCTCACATGGCATCATCTGAATTGCATGTTTTATGAAATTTAGTGAGATGCATATCCAACTTACATAATTTGGATTAATGGTTGAATCCTCCCTTTGTATCATGGAAGTTTATAGGATGTGACATTTATATGAAGATGGTAAATCTATGTTGTTCAAGTCAAAAGAAAAGTTAGAAAGTTATTGTATAGTTGTTCAAATTGGAGTTGTGTGATTTATTGAATGAGGCATGTTTATGTTTCTTAAAATCCTTCAAACAATATCATTAGATTAAAGTGATTGGTTCATGAAGCTCATAAAATGGAAGGAATTACAACACACAATCGAGAGAGAGTGTGAGTTATTTTTATTTTTTAAATTATATTTTGAAAGAAAATAAAATTCTTAAGAGTGGAAGGTTCATGAAAATATAATAGATCCTGGAGTAAGTTTCAATCTTTTCAAATTAGATTATTCTCGCAATATTACTCCTAGGATTAATCTAATGTTTGAAAATAGAGTTTTAAAAATGTTTAGCTAATATTTTGAGATAAAATATTTAGACTAACCTAAGAAAATTCTTTAAACTAACAAATAAAATTTTGCAAAGCTAAAAAAAGAGTTGAAATGCAAATGTTACTATTTATTGCTAACTGAGACAATATTCTAGAAAATTAAGAGACCTACGAGCTAGAACTAGATAAATTTTTGGGCTTGCAATGGAGCTTGTGTTGAATGGTCAAGCCACTACTTTGGATTTTCAATCTCAATCGGCAACTAGAAGTAGAAAATTTAATGAAATATTATGTGAGTTTCTATCCTAAGTTTGTCTAGGAATCAAAAGATTAATGACAATGCAAATAGAGTGTAAAATGAAAGTGATAGTAACAAAAAAATGAGATCCAAGGTGCCAAAGCTAGCAATAATAGGATAATACAATTGAAGAATGTTTTTGAATTTCCCAAGAGTGTAGTAAATAGTATGTAGAGGGCTCATATCAAGCTAACATACTCAATGAGCAATTAAAAATCATGTGCAAGATCTAAAAGTGAAGCATTCCCATGAAGTAAAAATAAAATGTTCAATAATCATTCATTAATTAATGTAGGAAATTCATATATATGACAACACTTTTATATATTCATCAACTTTAAATGATAACTCTAAAATATAGAAATGTATTAAGGTAGTACGAACATTCTCTTTGTATTCATGCATTTGTTTGATAACAATTTAAAGAATGTTTATATATTTGCAAGAATCTCATTTATATTAATTACAATTCATCTACTTATTAAATATTTGCATCTAGCTTTATAAGGGGCTACCCGATTCCTATAGTCTAAAATTAAAAAAAAAATCTAGCTCAATGAAATTTATGTTTTGCTAAGCATTTGCAATACCTTCTTTCTAATTATATCAAGAAGCCTTCTACAATAACAAGTAGACACATGTCTAGAGGTTATGACAAGGTTTGGGTTGAGGGTGATTCCCTCAATTTTATTAATAACCTTAAGAAGATTTCTTCCCCCTCATGGACGGTGGAATCCCTAATCCTTGATGCCTTAGATATCTTAGGTTCTTTCGACCAATGTTTCATTTCCCATGTATATAGAGAGGGAAATAGTTTAGCATATTTTTTTGCTAACTATGGGGTGAATGATTATATGGAATGGGGAGAACACACTCCCCTTCTCTTTGAAGCACGTTTAATAATTCATCAAGATTCACAAGGGGGATGAGATGGGAGTTTCTATAGTTATGGGGATTTTTCACATGTTCTTGACGTGGAATTTCCTTCTGAGGTGTAATTTGTTTAGAGGAAAGGCTATGCGGTTTACTATTGGGCCTAAGGCTCGAATGACTAGGCATTCAAAGTTCATAATTTCTCTCTATCAACTTGTCTTTTCCACACAGATTGTGTGTAATTGGAAAGCTAAGGTTTTCTCGAGGTTTCCTTCTATTCTCTGCAAGCTCTCAAGTTTCTTTATACCCTCTGCAAGTTTTTCTTTCTATTTGGGTGCTTACCTGTTGCAGCGATGGGGGGTGATTGAAACCAAACAGAGCCTATCTCCTATGACACTATAAAAAGCAATGAGAAGGTTTGGAGATTGTTGGAGGTAGGGGGAGTGACTCCCTACATGGAGAAATTGCATGGGCATGATTTGAAGGCGTCTCAAGGGTTTCTTGAAGGATGGAAAAATTGTGTTTTGCTAATTAGTGGAAAGGAGTTCAATATTGTGGAGGTTCTCATTGCAAAAATCATTGGCTTGTCAACTGATGGCAGAAAATTATGTGGACAACGATTTTGGGTTGCCTACACTTGCTTTCCTCCTTCTAGGGTTTTTCACCTAAAAGGAGAGAGAAATGGGGTCCAAAATGCAATTTTCTACACTCAAAGTTAATGTGAATGAGATGTATTATGTCTAATTACGATGTACTAATGCACTGATCTGAAAATGAAATGATCTAATGATGCAAAACCTAAGAAATGTGAAGTGCCAAAAAACACAGTGTGATATGTAGAAACATAAAACAAATGCAATAAATGACAAAATAAAGATTCAAGACAGAAACTCTGCACCTCAAAACTAATGAGGAGCTAACTAGGGATTGCAAAGACCTTTGGAATTCTGGAAATTTTGATTTTTGAGTCAACTGGGACACTTACGTCAGGTTGGGCGATTTAGTCCCAGATCGAGGAAACTACCAAGAAAATTGTTTATGCCAAATGGGTGTCTAAAAATGTAAAAAATTCTAAAAAAGTAGTGCAGTGGGACTAAGTTGCCACTATTGGAAACTTAGTCCACTTTGGATTTTCTACAAATCTGAAAGTGAAAACAGAAGCCCACAACCTACACTTTGCTTTTTGACAAAAATCTGGATCTGAACCTTTGAAAAACCCTGCAAAACAAAAGATATTTTTATTTCTAATGGGGGGTTTTCCTTGGTCAAACCCCTAGTTGGTATTTAAACTTTGTGAAGGACAAAATCTACATAAAACCCTAACCTTAAGTGTGTCTAGGATTAAGAAAAGTTTAAATAAGGAAAGATCCTATTCTAATTTGCTAGAATAAGATAAATAAAATGACACAAGTGAATGATGTAAGACTTCAATGCAAGAAACCCTACAACATTTCAAATGAATGCAAATGACATGTAAAATGTAATGAAAACCTTAAGTCTATAGATAGGAAGAAAATGGAACATGAAATCACTTTGAAAACAAGTCATTAGGTGTGATTTGATGGCTAGTTGCATCTCCTCAACCTAGATTTCTCCATGATTTACCATAGGCATCCATGATCAATCCTTTGCAATGTGAGACCTTGAACAAAAAGTGAACTTGGAGACCTACAAAAGCCCTATTTTGTTGCCCTTAAGCTTCAACTTTGTTGTAGAAGTGCTATTGAATCTTCTTGTGAAACACTTTTCTCTTGACTTTTGATTTTTGCTTTGAAAATTGACTAGGAGATGTGAAAAATGACCTAAAATGTGTATTTATAGGCATCAACACCTAATTTTCCCATTATTTAGACCTAAGAGGCCAACATCCACTGAATAATTAAATTGAATTGGTGAAATTCCTTCTCAAAAGTGGAAAATACTGCCAAAGGGACTAAGTAGCCACCTTGGAAGACTTAGTCCCACCAGGGATTTTTTTGGTGGGTTTCATGAAATTCGAGTGGTTTGAGTGGTATTTGTCGAGATTTAAGTGGTTTGTGAGTGAAATAGGCCTTAAAGTCCAAAATCATGAGCATTAGGGGCCTATAAATGCAATTTTTAAGGGGTGATTGATGCAAGGTGTCTAAAATAGGACCTAATTAGGTCACAGATTATACTTTCTACAAAGGAGTACAATTTTTGTGTCCATAAAGTCTATAGAGACAAAAATGAGTCCAATGCGGCCCTAGATATCTTCTTCAAAGATGATGAGAGGTGGAAGTTGGAGCGGGCTAAATGTGGAGGTTATTATTGTTCCTCAATCAAGGCTATATGGGGAGATGTTGCGCAAGAAATTATGAGGTACTTCACCCTCGATGATCGCTTCTCTATTCTCTTAGGCTATCACTTTGTTTTGCTTAATCATTTTAGACACAAAAAGGTGTCTTTTCCTTTTTATTTGCTAGTGTTTTTGGAACATGGTATAAGAGATCACAAATGCAACCCCAGGAACCCCATTCTTCATGAAGGTTTAATTCTTTTAATTTATGAGTATGTCAAGTCTTTTATTATCCCTGATCAACTCAAAATTTCTAATTTTGGGAAGAAGAGAGATTCTGAGTATGTTACGGAATCAGAGGATGATTCTGATGATGAAGATTATGCCCCTGGGTTGGAGGCATCCATGGATGTTGATTCAGAATCTTTGGCCACTTCTGAGGACAAGAGAAGAAAAAAGAGCAACCCCCCAATACCTCTAGGGTTGATGAGTATGAAACGGGTGGTGAGAAGGAGGAGGACCGTTCTTGCTACAACCAAAAGACTAAAACTATGAAGGAAAATGGAGGTAAGAAGTTGAAGGGTGTTGTTCTAGGAAAAATGAGCAAGGAGGATATTGGTTTTAGGGTCCAGATGGGGGTTTCCCCTATTTCTAATTTGATGAAAAAAGAGGGGTCGAAGATCAAGAATCTTCCTAAGAAACCTAAGAGGAAAGAGGTGCAAGAGAATGAAGTGAGTGACCTATCACCCATTGATGGTAATTTGCAAGGTGTTGAGGATCAGGTGATGGAGTAGGATTTGGCTAAACTTGATGTAGCTCTTGATCAGAAAGGGAAGGAGGCCCTAGATAAAGATTATATCAGCAATGACTCCCAAGAGGAGTATGCAGTCAATAGGGATGGTTTCAACATCGAGAGGGAAGATATGTCTGATTTTCTTGGGATGGCGAAAGAGGGTTCCTTAACCCTGTTCAAGATTTTTAAACGGGTCTTTCATGAAATGAACTTTACCAATGTCAAGGTTAGAGCAATTACTAACAATTCTAATGAGCCTTCTTCCTCTAGGGTCCCTAATGTTCAAGCTCAAGTTAGTAAGGTCCAGCTTGAGGTTAACCAACTTCTTGAAACTCTAAAAATGATTGCTATTGAGATGGTGAATATGAAAAATTCCTATGGGCCTAGAATTGCTACTCTCAAAGAAAAGTTGGATCATGTCTTTCAAAAGTTGGAGAAGGTTCTTGAGGTGAGCAAGCATGCCATGTGTAATGAACCTGAAGGTTTGTGTTTGTTGAACAAGAAATCCAAGAAGTGGTTGGGGGTGACTATGGTATGAAAGATGTTATGTTTGGTGTTGGAGCCAAGCAAAAAGTGGCGAGTGAGACGAGTCCTTCAGCTAGAACCTATAAAAAAACCACGCTGAATGCTAATGTTGGAATTCCTACTAAAAAGGTTGTGGAAGTTATGAATGTTCATCACAGGATCATTGATAGTGACTTGGCAGCGATGGAAATCTTGAAAAATCTCTAATCGAATGTTATTTTTTGTGCCTCTTTCTAGTTGTTGTTTTGTTGGTTTTTGGCTTCTTTTTGACTATTTGCTCTGTTTTTTATTATTTGTTGAAGCAACGTTTTATTTTGTAAAGGGTTTCGAGGTCCCTTCAAAACCTATTTTTCCTATAATCAAAACCAAGAAGACACGGTGTATCATGTTCTTACTATCCAAATAGAAACCAAAACACATTTGGCATAAATTTAAAAAACTATTACTATAAACAATTTTTTATGTAAATAAAATAACTCTTAAATAAAAATAAATACATCTTTCAATGAAATAAAGGAAACAATATAAATAAAATAAAATAATGATATTGCAATAGGATTCAATTCTCTGGTTTTCGAGTCAAACTCATTGACCCATGAGTCAATGAGTTTGACTCAAAAACACACAGTTGAATCTGCATAACAATATCATAATTCGACACACTGTGAAAAATACCTCTTACTTATCAAAATAAAATAACTTAAATAAAATAAAAAACAATTCTTTAAATAAAAATAATTCAAAAAATAATAATAATAATAATTTTAAATAATCTAAAATAAAGTTAGAAAACTTTTGAATAAATAAAAACTATTTAAGAAACTGATTTCAAATCGACGCGCTTGTCCTTATATTTACCCAAAATAAAAACCGGGAATATTCTGGTCGGTTCATTTACCAGTGGTTGAGCGATGCGAAAGCCTCTCGAACGTGCGATCGAGAGACTTCCACATCTGCCTCTGCTGAATATATTTTTTATTAATTAATTTGTTGCTTTAGTTGTGATGATTTACCTACCGTATAAATAAATGCCTTTTACACTCGCACCAGTTGTATCTGCCTTTCACACATATTATATTATATACAAATTTTTAACAAATAAAAAATAAATAAAAAATACCAATATTTTAATTGATTAATACTTTTAGGTGTTATATTAAGCTTTACATATATCAAGGAGAAAAAATAATTATTGTATGATGTGTACTTGAGAGCCACAATTAATGGGTAATGTTTGATTTAAGATGAATTTTTTAATAGATATCTTATTTGCTTAAACTAATTGTAAATAAAAATAATTCTTTAAGTAAATTTTATGATGTTAGGATTTAATTTGATCTTCCATGGGATCATTCAAAATAGTCAATTTGATTAGTAGATCAACCCATTGACATTTGTTTGGATAAATGTATTTAAAATATTTAGTAATTTAATTAACAAGTACAAAAAAAATTATATTGGAAAATAAATTTTATTGTTAACAATAAAATTAAGGCAAGTACTATATCACTATGTGGTACTTGTTTAATTATGCCCATATACTTTATTGAAGATATAACACTTCAAATTGTGATATATATGTACATAAAAATTCAATCACAATCAAGTATTTTTTAAAATTAAAAATATAATTGCATAAATATTAAGTTTTTAAAAAGAAAAATTAAAAATTTATAAAAATACTAATTTTTTAAATTTTTTTATATATTAAAACAAATATATTACCCAAAAATATTTTTTCATGAATGAAATAAAATAAACACCTATAACATATATATCACTCATATTAACCACTTTATTTATAATTATATACAAATTTGATAGCCATTTATACCTACTTATCCTTTATATTAAATTTATTTCTGACCAAATTACAATTCCATATTAGGAGGGACACTAACCACTGTACTATGTGAGACTCAGTCCTCAAAAACAAATCCTGATTATCTTAAAGAAAAACAGAGAGTTGGTATTGGAAGAATCTGATTGCCAATTACAAAAGCTGAGCTATCTATGTTCACATCTGTTTTTGGAAGATTTCCAGCAATTTCTTAGCAAATTAAAGATACCAGATTTATTTGTACACTGAGAACAAAATATTTAAAATAAGTCAATGTCAAAGTCCTCTGAGCCACAGAACATTGAACAATAAAATAACTACTCATACAGTATTCTATACGAAATAATTGATATGGAGATTTTGATGGCTTGACTAGAATTCAAAGTCTCGCCTTCCTTGCTTCTTCGCTGGCTCGGCAAGTGGCCCCATTATTTATTGTCGATTGACCCCCAAAAAAAAAATCACAGTACAGAAATTTCTTTCCACACGGCATGGCTTTAACAACGAAGGTGCTTCATCATTTCCACCCAATTTCACCCAAAGATGTGTAATTCAAATGCCAAACATTCCACAGCTGACAATGACTGATGCCAGGCCTTCATCTCCATCGCTTTCCTTTCATCTTCCCTCGTGACTGACTTCCCTTTCACATATGCCTCATGGTCTCATCTCTTGGCTCCACATAGACTTGTAGAAGGATATAGAGAACCCTTGTTCTATAAATTTATCTCATCCTCATATCCAGAGCACCACTTCGCCCCTTAGGAATCTCCATGGAACAGAAAGCTAAAGGTCTGAGCAAAAATGGTGCTCTTGTCTCAGTGCAATGTGTTCTGTTAATTGTTCTATCTGTGGCATTGTTGTCATGGATTGTGTTTGGGCTGAGACCAATCCAGGAATCCATGGTGCCCTTGGATTGCCTCCAAGGCTTTGTTTTCAAGCTGGAGCCTTTATGTTCAAATTCTGCTTTTCTGCTGCTGGTTTGTAATCTCATAATTGGGGCTCTCATGGCTCTGAGTAAATCCAGCGAAAGCCATGACATTTACAGAGCATATTTCAAGGAGAGCGAAAGCAGGAGAAAGCAGGCGGACTTTGCAGAGGGGAAAATACTGGTTCATGGTGCTGCTGATATTATTGAGTGTACAGAGATCTGCAGTGTGGAAAACGTGGCAAAGCTTGAAATGGAAGGTGGGGATATTTGTAGTGATCGATGGGAAGAGAAATCTATGGCGGCATCAGGCTGGGCTGTTGTTTCGTACCAGGGAGATATCAGCAATGAAGAACCGAATAAGAAGTGTGATGAATTCAATAAGCAGTGTGATGAATTCATTGCTAAATTCTACCGCCAAATGAGTCTGCAGGAGCGTCAGAGCTGAGCTGCCATAGCTAATTAGCTTCTAATGTTGCATCTTGTTTTACTGAATTTCTAACAATGTTACATACCTACATCATGTTTTGGGAAGAGTTTGTAATGGGCTTAGGTCTTTTTTACTCTAGACTTCATTACCCGTTTGTTTGTAATGCTAAAAAGCTCGGAATAGATATTCATATGTCCATTATAAATTGATATCTATGTTTCCATCAAAGAGCGTTTTGGGTCTTAATTTTTCTTTGTTGTACTGATCAATTTGACAGAATCAACCGTCTGAAGATATGAGATTTTTCTGTTTTTTCATTTTGTTGGGAAAGCTTATAGCTTCTTAACAGAAGAATTTTGTGTCTTAATATGATGAAGTTTCCACATTCTATAGTAATAGTGTATTGAATTTCTGGATTGAAATTGTGTCTGATTTTTTCACACCAATGTTTCCAATCATACTCTATAATCCATCAAGTTTGCACATTCCATAGTAATAGTGTATTGAATTTTTGGATTGAAATTGTGTACGATTTTTTCACACCAATATTTCCAATCAAACTCCATAATCCATCACTAGGATGCAATACAGATAGAGATAAGAGGGAAAAAATCACACAATTTCAATCCAGAAATTCGATACACCATTTTATACCTGTAAAATAGTTAAAAACAATTTACCCAGATGAATTGATTATGGTTTTCAGCTTATCCAAATTATTTTTTGTGCACGCCTCTGATCTGAACATTGTTTTTGCACGGAGGCAGTGGATTCATGATAAGATTGAATAAAAATAACAGAAGGTAAAGTTAAAGTCAGGGTATAATGAAAAACAGAGACAAACATGATAAGATTGAATAATAATTAACAGAAGTTAAAGTTAAAGTTAGGGTATAATGGAAAACAGAGACACATAGGCAATTTGTACGGTGATTATCTTTTTCCTCTTTGGGATCTTCCCAGTGGGCCTCCACACATGTGGGAAGGGAGGGCCACTTTTAGGTTGAGCGGGAAACCGGTGGTTTCTTGAGCATTTACAGGATTCCAACAAGATGGGCCCACTGATTAGCCACCACTAGCGCCGCTAATTACCAAAAGCGCCAATTTCTACCTGGTCTAAGTAAATGAATAATAAACAATTAGATATTTCAATGCAAGACAGAAAGATCAAATGAATTGGTCATGGAATAAGTGTTATTGCACCATGATGAGGCGGGATCCTTATTGGATAACCCTTAATGTCATTTTCTTACCTAGATATTAACGATATATTGAATTGGATACGATAAGAAATTTTTTTCACTTTTTTGTTTGCCATTATCTTTCATCGCTGTCACGGGTGGGTAGGTATTACAGTACTTGAAGGGACCCCAGGAAAGGGGTTAATATTATGGTCTCTTTTAGCCTATATATTGTTTTGGGCATCACATGATATACAGTAGAATTGGTGGATCATTATAAGTATTCATTTCTTGGTGACTTTTCTTAAAGTACTTTGGGGTAATAGGTGTCACTTGTTGATGACTTTTCTTAAAGCATTTTGGGTATACCTTAAATTACGATTAGGAGTTTTTCTCTGGAGTTAATTATACACACATCTCTAGACAACTTTTTGATGTTGTATGTGCTTCTCCTTGGTCTTTTTGTCCCTGTATTCGAATCTATGCATTTGGTTGCACTCGAGTATGTCGTGTAGACCCTTCCTACCCTTTAATTAATGTTGAGGTGTTCAGCTATAGTTAACCAAATTTTTAAGGAGCTCGGAATGATATGAATAGTTTATTAATCAACTTTCAAAAATCAACTATTTGTATCATTTGAAACTAAGGATCAGTTTTCTTTCTTATTGTGTGGCATGTGGCTGTGTAGTTGTGTGTCCTTTTCCTCAAATTCTATAAGGGAGAGAGGTCTATAGTGGGCCACCCTAACTTCACACTTAAAGTCTTATGTGAAAATTTCAAATCACTCTCAAATTTGTACAGCGGCTTATTTGGCAAGTCCCCTACTTATAAAAATTGGTTTCAAGGCCACATCATCAAATATGATGCCACATTAGCATGCTTTTTGTCAAGGTATCCAAAACGGCCCAAAAAAAAGGTGAGACCAATAGTGGGTCACTAAGTCATGTTTTATTGGTGTGCTAATGTGGCATCACATGATTTATCAATTTGTGTACTTTATGGATAAAAGTGTATTGCAATTAGATATTAATTGTAAGTTTATTGGATATTACCCCTGCCCACTATGGAACCCACTCAAGCCTACTTCTATACCCACCATTGGACCTCTATCCACTATGGGCCCCTTTCCCTTAACCTTCTTATATAATTTTATTGTTTCTTAAAATTTCTTAGCAATTTCAAACAAACATATATTACATATATGGAGTTGTTGAGTATTATATTTATTTGGATCTTGACATGTTTATTTCTTTAGCTACATTTTTTATACATTTTGTAATGGTTTTGTGAGGATTAGATGTTGCTAATATTGCAATCTTATTCATATTATAATTGTCTCCAACAATCTTGTAATGAATAATAGAACAACCATGAGGTGTTGAGGGATAATATTTTATTATTATTCGCGTGGGAATCTTGAATATTGTTACAATGATATTAACAAAGAGGTTATAATTGGCAAGTCAACAATGAGAGTTATGGTTGTCATTCTTGAATGTATACTAACTTTCTCTAGATCCTAGGCACTAGAGAATTACACTTGTGAGAATGGAGCATCTTTTTATGATGGGTGAGGTCCACATGAGTTAGTGGCTCCAATATTGAAGTGTAAACTTGGGAATGGTACCTATTAGGAGTTATGGAGTTAAAGATGCATCAAGTTTAATTAATATCTATCTTGAGTACTTGTATTAATGCATTATAGAGATGTGGATTTCAAGCTTGGATCATGGTGTTGGTGGAACTTGGTTTTGGGAAACCATTTGTGGTTTCCCCTTCCTATTTATCGATAAATTGAAGGTATGAGATAAAGGTTTTATGATGTCTTATTGATGAAGTAATGTCATGCTACTAAATTTTGTCTATCAAAGGAGCTTGGTGGATTGTATTATATAATAGTGTTTATATAATTAAGAAATGATCAAGGATCTCTTGGTGGTGGAGTTTTCTCTCAAGAAGGGTTTCTCGACACAAATTCTAGAGTTATATGTTTCATATGATTTTTTTGGTTTTAATTTATTGATACATATTTCTTCTCATATAATTGAATGGTTAATCACATGCTAATTTAATAAATACATTAGACTTGTTCATATTAGTTTATCTTATATCTCAACATTTGATATCAAAGATCCAATTTTGATTAGAAAGGGAAGTGTTTCTTGGAAGTGATTTTTTAGCTATAGTGAAAGATCTTTGCTTGTATTTTTGTAGATCTATGTGTGACTAGTTCAATGGCTAGCACCTCTTATTCAAAGTGAGAAATTTGATCATCCCTCCATAGAGAAATACACTAATGATGATTATATTGATGCATTATTTATTTCTACTAACTTGTATAGTGATGACTCTTTGCTTGTCAATTGTAATGTTGTAATGCCCCAAGCTTTCACCTAGTACATTAATAGAAAAAATAAGATGTACATTTTCACATTACAAGGTGGAAAAGAATGTGTTGCATAAAATCCTATGCACAAAATATGTCAAAATCATAATGCAATAACACACCTAACATCCACATTGATGCATTATGCATGGTGACACAACTGGAAGACTTACTAACCATGGGTTAAAATCACCATGACTAATTTAGACAACAATATTAGAGGAAGGTCAAGGTTCCCATGACAAATTTATAACCCCTACTACTTTCTCAACAAGCCACTCTTCTAACATCTTAGGATTTAGATTTTAGAGTTGAACATGTAATAATTTAGACTTTAGAGTTAGAAGTGTGCAAGCTCAAAATCTAAAGTCCAAGTTCACTTCTACACTAGTTCATTCTCCTAAGTCCATTCTAAACAATATTGGACCTTAGGGCCAAAATTTTAGGATCTAAAACTTTAGAGTCCAACTTGCAATTTGTGCTTCATATTGTAGAGTCTAAATCATAATTTACAAGGTGGAACCAAATGTGCTATATTAGACTCCTACGTGCAAAATATTTCAAAATCACCATGTAATGACACACCTAACACATACAATAATACACTATACATTGCGATACAAATAGAAAAATTAATATTCATGGGTCATGTTATGTCCCAAAACTACAGGTCCACAATATTAGAATTGCTTCTTACTGTCAAGACAAGGGATATGTTGTCAATAAGGTAAAGTAGGGTTCATCAATAGATTGTGGATGGTTTAAGGCTTACTTTGAGAGTGGGTAATCTCTCCTTCACTTTGAGCTTGGTATATACTCAGGAAGTTATTCCTAGACGTCTCCATAATAGGTTAACAAATAAAATAATATATAAAATAACTATAATAATCAACAACTATACCCAAATAAATACTTGACCCCTATAACTATCATTATATCAATATCAACTAGCTTCTTTAGACCTATTTTATAGCTAATAACACACCTTACACATGAGCCTATAGATATAAGCATCATTATAGTCCCTTAAGATGTTTTCATTTGACATTATATGTATAGTGGAAAGATGTAAACATGCTTTACATAATTCTTGAATGATAATAACAATTTTGATTTAATTCAAATTTATTCCTTGGTTTGTAATATTGAATCATAAACAACATTTATACTTCCTAATTTACTCCTATAACTAACCAAAGCAAGGATGTTTTTAAATGAAAGTGTTTGATCTTAAAGTGTTTTTATCTTTTATTCTCCTCAAATCAATAATCTTTTCTATTTAAAATAATTTTAAGTATGATTTAATCTCATTAGTAAGCTATTGGTGTCAACCTCTAGTGTTGCTTTCATAAGCTTTTATTTATGGATTTATGATTGATTTTTTATGTTGTAGTTGGCTTGGTGGTGATGAGGAAGTACAAAAGATGTTGATGATATGTTTTTGGTGCTTGGTTTCCAAGTTCTTTTGAGAAAATTGAATGAAAAGAGGAAATAGTGTGTTGCAGTGGTGTTTTGTGTTGCAAAGTAGTGTTCTAGTTTGGCTCCACACTTCTTTTGGGTTGAATATCTACTTGTGTAGTTCATATATGTTGATTAGAGGTGTTGCATCTAGAATTTGGTATGTTGGATTGATGTGCAGAGGAAGTTTTTTTCACCAATGTGTGAACTATATACTGTAGAGGTGTTTGGGAGAACTATTTTTTCTCTCCATTTCTCCACAACATGGCTTCAGGTTTTGTTGATCTGGAAGGGTGTTGAAAGTGTTTGTATCTTTTTTCTATTGAATTTGTTTGAGGTTTGGTGCTTCAAAAGTTAGTTTCTTAAGTTGTAGTGTATGACAATTGTTTGAGTGTATTGGGTGTGTACATTCTTCAAGTGAAAGTTGTTGCGAAGAAATCTATTGGTTTCCAGGGTGTTTGTGGAATATTCTAGATCGAGTTCAAGTGTTATGTGGTGTTCGCGAGTCATCTTTGGATTTGAGGAAGCGTGTACTCAAGTGTCAATTGTGTTAACACAGGTTTGGTTGACCTTGAGTGTTTACACTACTTGTGAAGTTGCTTTGATGTTTGTGTAAGTGTGGTGTGGTGTGTATGAGTGGATTTAGGTCCTAGCTAAGGTGTGTTGTGGTCTTCCTTCATTCCTTTCCACTGCGGGAATGTTTTGGTGCTAACCTAATTTGAATTTGCACGATTGAGGTGCATAGCCAACCTTGGAGAATGTTTTCAAGGTTGAAGATAATATAAATATGATTTGATTTGTTGAAGGATGATAAGATAAATGAGTATGATGTGAATGATGTGAAGTGCAAAGTTGTAGAGTGAAAATTTGTGAAATGCAGTGTGAGATTTCATGTGTTAGATTACTTAATGTAGTAAGAAGAAGGTGTCTACAATTCTTCAGAAAGACTGTGAAGGTGTTGGTGATGTTGTTGTGGATTTCTCATTGTAACACTCTTCTCTATCTTCTTTTCTATTATGGAAATGAGCCTTTCTTTCTTTTGGGCAATAAGCCCTCCAACAATGAGCCTTATTGTATTCAGTGTTGATATTACTTTATATTGTGAGTTAATCCTCACCATGGTTTTTCACATTTTGGGTTTTCCATGTAAATCTAGTGTTCCTTTGTGTATGGTGTTGATGTGTTTCAACTTTTTTAATTTGTTTTCATGATAAATCATTCTAACAAATTAAGGGTTAGTTGGATTAATGTGGATCAGAATGTTTGTGAGAGTTTTGAAGTTTTAAGGTACAACTAATTAATCCCCCCTCTTAGTTGTCTTGTGTATTCAACAATTGGTATCAGAGCAAGGTTCCTTAGAAGAAAGCTTAACCGCTTGAGGTAGATTTGGGATGGCGCACAAGAAAGATGTTCCTATATTTGATGGATCAAATTATGCATTTTGCAAACCATTGTGACTTGCACAATAGATATCCATTTTGCGATGGCTTTTACCAAAGAAAAAATCACTTTTCACTTGACCCAAAAAGAAGCCAAATATCTATTTTTGGATTTTGGCTTAGTAAAAATGGTTTTTAACCCTTATTGTCATTGTTTGGCCCATCATGATCTTGCACTCACCCACCTAGTAAGGCCTTGTTTCTTACAACCATCTTTGTATGTTTGCTTTTGTTTGTTCTTCCCTAAATTGCAATTAAGGTGGATGTTAGTTTGAATGAGGTATATTGCCTAATTGATTCCCATGTAAGTCCTACAACACAAAATTTTTAAGGCATATTAAGTCATTTAATTTTTGTGTCTCATGTCATGCGATTGTTACACATTGAACGTAATCCGATTTTGTTATATATTTCACCTTTCCTATATAAGAAAGGTTCCTCTTGCACATTATGTATTTTGTATTTTATTTGTATCTTGGATTAGTTATATAATTTATAACATTCATTTCTTTCTTCTCTTTTATGGAAGGTTCATTTTAGTTTTATAGATGATCTTGGTTGTTTAAGTCTATTGTGTGACTCTTACATGGTATTAGAACTCTTATAAATGAGGGTTGTATGCACCTTTTCTGTGAGTGTCAATCTATAAACGCTATGTGGGGTTGTTTTTTGAAAGTGTGGATTAAATGTGTTAATAACAATTATATTTCATGGTTTGATATTTTGTTTGCTTTTTTTAGAAGTGACAAGAAATTAAAGTAGCTTGCCAAGAATTTTTTGCTTGTTTTGTGCATTGAAGTTTGATTATTTTTGTGGAACAAAAGGAACATTGATGGTTTTCAAGGTAAACTAACTTATTTCATGAGGCCTCTCCTTCTTATGTTTTATAAGTCGTCTTAATATTGAAAGTTCAATAATAAATAATTTTAAGAATTTTTAAACCATAATACTAGAGAAGATTGTTCCTAGCATACTCGTTAATATAAATAATACTATAGATTCTAATCTACAAATTGATTAGATAGAGATGCCTCTTGTTGATCTTTTGATGTCTAATGTAGATGATGCATTGACCCATCTAGATAGGGTTAAACTACATTCAAATAAAGGAATGATTTGATGATTTAATTATTAAATAATTTATTGATCATAAAGGTAAAATCACATTAGTTGATTGTTTTGTAGAGGATGGCGTTCACTCAATAGTCAAGTTGTTGGATATTTGAAGAAATTTTCAAATATTGTCATTGAAAAATATGTTAAAGGAGAAGTAAAAAAACATAAATTCTCTATGGGCTAAAGATGTTTTAAATGTTTTAAGTCAAATAATCCTTTGATCGTTCGTTCGCTTCTAGAGTGGCTCACATTCCATCCTCGCGTCTCCGACGACCGTTGATTTGACGATCGAAGAAACGTGAACTTCACGGTCACGGAATTTTCCATTAGCCTAATTTTGGTACCTTCCGAGAATTGAAATAGTCGTCGTTGTTTAAAAAAACCAAAGAATTGGTATTAGGGAAATTAGGTGGTTTATTTAATTATAATTCGCTTAATGGTCAATAGTAGTTTTATATAAATTGTGTTAAATAATTATCATTTTTATTAGTCACATTTTATTTTTTATTATTGAATTGGTTGATGATGACAGTCTTATTATGTGTTTTACTTTTGTATTTCATTTATATTATTATTTTTTAAATAATTCTCATTTTTATTCCGTAAAATTTTAATTATTGAATTGGTTGTGAATGAGGATTCTATTACATGTTATACTTTGACATTTCATTTATTTTAAATTGAGATAAACAATTATCATTTTTATTGATCAAACTTTACGTGACTATTGAATTGGTTGATGATGGAGGTCTTATTATGTGTTTTACTTTTGTATTTTATCTATATTAAATCATAATAAATAGTGTCACTTTTATTGGTCAAACTTTAATTTTGACTATTGAGCTAGTTGAGGATGAAGGTATTATTACATGTTTACTTTTATATTTTATTTATATTAAATTGAATTAAATAATATGTTGAACAAAGGTTGTCCAATATGTCAAAGGTGTGCATGGTTCTCAAACGAGATATGATCAGAGGTAGCACTATCTTTTCAAGAGTTGTTCTATCATACCTATATGTTTTGGTAATTGTACTATCATATCATTTTGAGTTCAAGAAATATATGTTGCTAGCTATATTGATAAAAGAAGTTGAGGAGTTTTTGTGTTCTAGAAGTATGTATCAAGAGATATGTGTGAGTGTTGTATGCTTGCAATATCATGCATGCATCTATTCACTATGATAGAGGTGATTTGGAAAGCTATATCAAAATGTTTTAGTTCAGTGTTTCTCAATTCTCCTTTTTGAAGGTGTTGTTAGCTCTACAGTTTGAGTGGAGAGTATGTCTACACATGTTCCATCATATTCTAGATTTTTTAGAGGATATGTTCATCATGCAAAAAGATTGAAGTGACAAAAGGTTTCATGTGCTTGTCTATCAACTAGTTGGTGTTCGAGAACTGCACGTGGTAACAACTAGTAAAGTGTGACATTCAAAGTTGGTGTGTTAAGATAGGACTTGGTTAAGGTTCTTGTGGTAGTGCATGACATCATGTTCTTTTGGCAACAAAAAAATTATTTTTGGGTCAACATGTTACACGTTTCATGAAATTTGAATTTAGGTCCACCTTATGTCGTCCTAGTTATTTGTGGACCCTTGGCCGACATGGAGTAATGTTTTATGTGATGTCTTGTATATAATCATCTATTGCGTGGATGCACAATGTGAAGTATAATTGAAGATGAAGGTGGTGAGTGAATATACAAGAAGATAATTGTTTAAGCATGTGTTTACAATGCAACATTATCAAAAGATCATAAGGAGCATGGAAAAGAGTTTGAAGTCAGTTCAGTACGTGTATGAGATTTGTAGGTTGGATTGAAGGCCCGCAAGCTTTATAATTATATTTCTATAGGGCTGGTGTTCTACTTGTAGAATTGCTTCTCAAATCATTGTATTAGGAATTCGTGTCTCTGATAGGTTGGTGCCTTTTAGTACAATTGGGGATTGGTGTCTCTGGTAGGTTGGTGCCTACTTCATATTGGAAGATTCATTTGCTTTGTGAGTCTGAATTTGGATAGTAGATCCGAGAAGCTATTCTCATCGTGGTTTTTCCTATCTTGGGTTTCCATGTATATTTAGTGTTCTCTTGTGTGGATGTGTGTGTTCATGATAAGTGCTTGATTAGTAGTAGTGAAGATTCAAGTTTCATGTTCATATATTTATTTTGAAGTTAAGAATTTTAAATTGATTAAATCTACTAATTCACCCTCCCTCAGTAGATTATGCTCCCTTCAATTGGTATTATCTAGTTGAGTTCCTTTGAAGAAGCTTAATTAGCTTGAGGTAGATTTGGGATGGTATACTCTATGGCACAAGAGGGATTATCTACAAATAAGGCACCACTTTTTGATGGACCAAATTAAGCTTTTTGGAAAGTTTAGATGGAAGCATACTTGATGGCCCTAGGTCTTGAAATATGGATGGACCAGTTATAGATGGTTATGAGATTCCTAAAAATCCTCCAAGGGATTAGGAAAAAAAGAAGGCTTGTGAAAATCATGTCAAGGCTAGGAATGCTATTTTATGTGGTTTGTCTAATTATGAGTTTGTGAAAGTTATGCAATGTAGGACTGCGAAGGAAGTATGGGAAAAAATACACACCATCTATGAAGTAGACGAAAAAGTGAAAGAAGCTTAGCTCCAAACTCATAGAGCTTAGTTTGAGAGTCTGAAAATGAAGGAGGAAGAAAGTATTGCAGCATTCCTGCTCTAGGTTGATGAATTTGTCAACTCTATCAGAGGTATTGGTGAAGAATTGAAGGAAAGCATGGTTGTGAAAAAGGTACTCAAATCTCTACCTAGAAGGTTTGATTCTAAAGTTTTTGTTGTTGAAGAAGCAAAAGATCTAAATGCTTTTAAAATGGTTGAATTACATAGAATTTTGACTCCCTTTGAGATGGGGTTTGATAGTGAAAAATCAATAAGGAAAGAAGTTGCATTTAGAGCATCCAAGAAGCAAGTTTATTTAGACTCTAATATTGGTTAAGATCCTGAGGAGGTAAACTTTCTTAGAAATTTGCAAAGAGGTTTCAATAAGTATAAAGGCAAGTTACGTTTCAAATGTTTTAATTGCGGTGAAGTAGGACATTTTATGGCTAAGTGTCTGTATAAGGATTTTAACAATGTTGAGAAAAAGAATGGAAAAAAAACATTTTAGAAAGGGAATAAAGGTCAGAGGAAACAAAATATTTTCTTCATTGATGAGGTACAATACTCCATTGATGAAGAAATGAGGACATCTCTAGAGATGGAAAAGAGAGATTTGTATTCATGGACATGGAATCTACTAAAGATGTTGTAGAGATGAATTCTGGAAATGAAGATGAAGAAGTAGACCTTGCGGAAGAATTACTATGTGTCAGAAAGGAAATTAAAAGACTAAAGAAAAGGATAGTTGAAGAAGTAAAGACTAAATATAGCTTATCTCAAAAGATTGAGAGTGTAGAAAAGATGATCATTGATATGAAGACTCAAAAAAAAGAAGTAAAGAGGATTGAAGAAGTTTTGATTGAAAGGCTACTATCAAAAGACAAGGACTGTGAGAAACATGAACTAGAAATTGTGTCACTGAGAAACAATCTTGACAAATTAAATCATTAATTGCAATTAAAGTTTAGGAAGAGTACTAAGACTCTAGATCAGACTTTGGGATGTCAAGGGCCTCCGCATGTGAAAACTAGTATTGGCTTTGTTGATCAAAAGGACAAAGCAATAAATGAAAGGCCTGCTAAAGGGAGTCTGGAAGAGACTAGGTCCGGGAGTTTAAAAACTAGAAAGGTTACTACAAGAAATGAAAGAAAGGCATAGAATGATGGTTTCATACAAGTATAGAAGAAGAAAAAAAGATCTAGAAGATAGGGATACACTATGAGACCTTCAATTGTTCATTTCTTGGTTCTTATTTAATTACAATAATTTTGGTCATAAGGCTATGGATTGTAAAAAGGGTCCTGTAAGAAGAAATAACTTTGTTAGCAATAATGCATTTGCACCTCTGTACAATTTTAATACTGTTTGCTACAAATGCAACAACTTTGGACATATTACTAGAAATTTCCAAAGCAATTTTGTGAGTCCACCTCTACTAAAAACAAGAAGAATTGAGTTAGAACATCAAAATTATAAGTCAAATAAAGTTTAGAAGGAGAATCTGGAAGAGAAGAAGCAAAAAATCCATGATTTATCAGACTAAGTTCTACATGCTCAAAAGGAGAAAAATCTATGGATCATAGACAACGGATGTTCAAGCCAAATGATTGGGGACAAAAGTAAATTAATGAATTTTAGAAAGTTTGATGAAGGTTCTATTACTCTTGGAAACAACTTTGTTGCTAAGATTGTCGATAAGGGTACTTTGAGTCTTGATGGTGGTAGGAAAAAAACTCATGATGTTTTGTATGTTTAAGGACTAAAGTATAATCTTTTGAGTGTTAGTCAAATGTGTGACAAGGGTTACCAACTTTCATTTAGTGCTAAAGGTTGTGAGATCTAGAAATTTGATTCCAGAGAATTGATTGTGGAAGTGGGGAAAACAGTGATATATATCATCTTAGTGAGTTGAATGGACAAAGTTGCCTCATAATACAAAAAGAAGAAAGTTGGCTATGACACAAAATATTGGGACACACCAATTTTGATGAAATTATGAAGATTAGCTCAAAATGAATGGTTTGGGATATGCCAAAGATCAAGAAACCTCAGTCTACAAGCTACAGACCATGCCATGAGGGAAAATAGATAGTCTATATTTCCCACAAAGGAATATTCTACATCAAAATCATTAGATTTGATCCATACAGATCTATGGGGACCAATGAGGACAAAGAGTCTACAAGATGATAGGTACTTTATGATAGTTTTATTTACTTATAATTTGTGTAATGGTCAATAGTAGTTTTGTATTTCTTATATTAAATTGTGTTAAATAATTATATTTTTATTGGTCAAACTTTATTTTTGATTATTGAGTTGGTTGATGATGAAAGTCTTATTACAGTGTTTTACTTTTGTATTTCATTTATATTAAATTGTTTTAAATAATTCTCATTTTTACTGGTCAAACTTTGATTACTGAATTGGTTGTTGATGAGGATTTTATTACGCGTTTTACTTTGATATTTTATTTATATTAAATTTTGATAAGTAATTATCATTTGTATTGATCATACTTTACATTTGATTATTGAATTGGTTAATGATGAAGGTCTTATTACATGTTTTACTTTTATATTTCATTTATATTAAAGTGTGCTAAATAGTGTCATTTTTATTGATCAAACTTTAATTTTGACTATTGAGTTAGTTGAGGATGAAGGTATTATTACATGTTTTACTTCTATATTTTATTTATATTAAATTGAATTAAATAATCATCATTTTATTTGGTTAAACTTTACTTTTTATTATTGAATTGGTTGATGTTGGAGATATTATTACTTGTTTAACTTAAAAATCAACCAATTTAATGGTTAAATATTCAATAATAGTTTTCAACCATTCAAACTTGAATATGTTAGATAATTGTCATATTTGTATTGGCCAAATTTTCCTTTTTACTAATGAATTGATTTATGTTTAAGAATAACCATCATAAGGGGTGGAGAGCCTATTCCAAACAAATAGGACCACCTATATGGTTGGGAGAGTCTTCCTTATAGACATTCACTTCTTCCTACTACTAAAATAATATTTATTTATTTTATCATAATAAAACCTAGTTTAGGTCCAACAATCAAAAAATGGGGCCTACACTAGAGTCTAAATTGTAGCCATTAGCAAGCATACAAAGCTATTAATGAGATATTAGATAGACAAGCCAAAACCTAACCATAGTACCCTTCAAAATGGCCTCTAGGCCAACACCAAAACCATTCCCAATCACATTTTAACATATAAATATTATATGTTAGAGGAGACTATTTGGGGAACTTGACAAATTACATAGGCCAAGTTCCCCCTAATGAACACATTTACATTTATTACATACCCATTTCTTGCCAAGGGATTGATTACCCACTTCAATAATCTTCGTGAATCCTCAATTCATGATAGTTAGAGCCCTTTGGCACAACATCAGTTGGAAGGAAAAACTTCAACTACTTTTCTATTATTTCTATTGCAACTTGTAGACACATATATGACACTTTTTGATAGAGTGAAGATGCTCTAAAACACAATCAAGATGACCTTCAGCTTAATGAAACACATCGCCTAAACCTTCATTCAAAATATAAGAGCATGTCACTATAGAGAGCATTGCTACATAAGGTTATGATTGTGTAACATCAAAATTATTCCAGTTACCCCTAGAATAACCTAGAAATCCAAAAGCACCTTCCCCATGGCCTCCTGAATGCACACCCCTAGTGACTCATCCAAATCCTTATCTCATTCCCATATACAATCCATCCAAGCCCTGAGTGTTGGATCATTGAATTCCTTATCCACAAACCCCATAAAATGCCACCACTACCTCCTCTCCTAAGATCTTTATTTTCCTCTTTGTTGGGGGAGACATCATATTCTTCCCTTTCTCCTATGCCATATCCCTTGGAAATCCCTTTTGAGAGAAAATAAAACTAGGCACCATGACCAAAACACCACACTACCACACTCAAAGCTAGCATGATGTAAACAATATGAATGAAATAATACCTTGCCAACACATAATACCAAATACATGGAAGAGTGAGGAAACCCACCACAATAATTATTTGTACACTTGGGAGTAAGGAAATCAATCTCACTCAGAATTACACCCTCCCTAAGTACAAGACAAATGTCATGTATGTCTCCATTCTTTCCTATTATTGGGAGAAAATTAACACTTGTTAATTAATAGTTTAATCATGTTATTTTATAATATTTTGTATAATGTTTCTCCTTGCATAGTTGATTTAGGGTGTGATTCCATACCAACAATTGTTTTAATATTTTTTTATTATAACTTAATGTATGCTATTTTTTATAAATTAATATAAATAGTCATTTACTAAAAAAATAAATAATATAAGAGATTCAACTCCTTATCCATTATTTACAAATTAATCTAGAGCAATCCTAATATGCCAATGACCTAATAGCCTAAGAAACTTGTGGTACCATAGAGGATTGCACATATTTAGGACCAAATGAATTTAACAAAGAATTTTGGTATGTAGCCTTATGAAGCTTAATATCTAAAAGGGTTAGGGTTTATCTAAATTAAAAAATTTAATGTTTAAAGTTAAAATTGTGCATTAGCTTTAGGGTCTTTGAAAGTAAATGAATTTCTTAATTGAAGTATGTTTTGGACTAGATATAGGATTTATAGGTTTGCTTTGATTTTGTAATACTAATATTAGTATAAAATAGTTTATTTTCTTAAAATTATTAAATTTTGGACTTTGTAAAAACTATCTAAAGAGATGGTCCTAATTTTGATGATGAATTAGATAGTTTTAATTGAGAGTTGAAATAAAATTTAGTAAAATTAATTTAAAGAAAAAAATTAATATAAGTGATTGAATTTCGGTTTGTGAGTGCTTCCAACTGTAATTGAATAGTATATTTTAGAATCAACCAAAGACATGATCTTAGATTGTGTATGTTTGATGTCTCTAGTTAAATTCTTGTTGAGTTTCATTTGGGAACCCACAATCTTGAACTATGAACCCTAACTTTGTTAATTTGTAAGAAACATAGTCTAAGTGTGACTTGAAATATCCATGATCTCATCTAAAAGAGAACGAAAGGCCCAAGTAAGGAGAAATATCTAAATATTAGGAAATAATTTTAATATCTAAGAGATAATGAGAGATAATAATGCAATAAAATAGGCAAATACCTTTTCATCCATACTTGGGATAGTAACAAGCTTGATGCACCAACATATGTGATTATGAACTAGGTATGGTAGTGGTATTGAATATCTTTGAGAACCCTAACATTATTAGATGTACTACTAAACACTATGATGAAAAATCTAGGAATGTAAAGAACATGATGGATTAGTTCATTTTTATTTAAATAAGGTTGTAGTAGAAGAAACATTTGAACAAAAATAATATAACTTAAAAATTATACTTTTGAAGGGCTTAAAAGAAAGATATACTCACAAGAAAATTATACACTAGACTATTATTTACAAAGGTGTTTATACCATGCAAATATCAAGCCTTATCACCTAAGATGCATGATTGATAATTTGATGGAGCCATTAAATGTAAGAATATATTCAAAAACTACTTCTAAATAACTTGATGCAGGAGCATATAGGGTATAAGGATAATCTTACATCATCCAAAAGTATTTCCTTTATGTTTCTTTCTCCTTTGCAAGTTTGTAGAAGTGTCAGACTCATCTTTTTATTATTGCATAGGTTAATTCTGACCAAAATCATCATTTTCAACACACATTTATAGATAATATTCCTGCTATGTAGTACAACATATTTTCATCATAATGCCTTAAAATTGATTTAATAGATTCATTATGGTATCTTCTACAATGCCACATCTTTGCTATATTTCTTAATATATATTGATGTGATGTGTCTTGTAACCCTAGTTAAGGAGGGATTATTTGAATTAAGCATCACATATTTGAATCTCATAACAATTAATAATTTTATTAGCGATATTATGGTTCTAGGGAGGTTTGTGGTTAAGAACACATTGAATTGTAAAGAGTACATATTGCTACACTCATCCAAAAAGGGATCATATGCATATTTCCTCAATGAAGCATCTAGTTTTGAAATTGAACCTGTGATCTTCATCATAGGTGCACAGGGTAGCATATTATATTTTTCATTAGTGCCAAGATACTACATTCTTGTTTTCCATAACTAAAAATTACTTCAACATAGAGAGGGTTTTACTCTAGTATAAAGAAGAGTGAATCCAAAAGATCTAAAGATTATCATATTGAAGATCAATTCAAAGGGTGGTGTTTGAGGAATCACACACTATTTGTACTTATAATTCATTGTAATTCAAGAATAGGGTCTTAATTTTATTATAATCCCTAATGAAAAACTATAACTATATTTCAAACTATGAATCATTCAGCTTATTATTCTATAAAATTCTTGCGTGTTTACATTTTCCTATTTGAAATTTGTGAGTTTTCTTTTCATCAAGGATGCATGGTTGGATAATCCTTGACTATGTCCTCCATTTATGAATACATCAATTGGTATCAAAAAAAAAATTAAGTCTTGACAAAGAGTGAAAGATATTTTCCAATATTTTATATTAGATAAAATGTATCAAGGTGATGTTGAAATATTTTTGTGTTAGTATAATCTTGCATCATCCAAAATTATATGTTATAGTTCACAACACATAGAATTATCTTATGTGTTTTCTATGTTGTGGTAGTTTGTTTGCACACACACTTAATGTTCAAAGTTTGTTTGTCATTGAGGAGATTGTTCTAGACTTGAGTTGTCAACATGAGCATGATGATGTATAGTGTGAAGAGATTGTTGAGTGGGTATATTGATGAAAATTGATGAGCATGACAATATATGGTGTTGTCATTGATGGCAACCCATGGCAGAGATACAATCTAGTGTTGGTCTAGCAAAGAATGGAAATATTTTGCAAATTTTCCTAAGTCGTGGTGTACAGTTTTCAGTGTTCACTGAACCAATTTTATGGTCCACATTGCTCCACTATGAAGAATTTGGTCATGTGGTTTTGAGGTAATTTTGGTGTGTTTTGGAAGTCTAAATCCAATTTTTCATGACTTGATTTATTCTGTAGTCGAAGATAGTGTTGACAAAGTATCGGCTTTGGTATTGGGAGAGTTGCAGTGACATAGTGTATGTTGGAATGATCTACATTCCACCGAGGATGAATATTTTTTTATGCAGACTTGAGGAAGAATTTTTGGATGTTAGTAGTGTGTATGGTCCAAGTGGCAAGTGATTTGGTGGTTTGTTTGTCGACTTGTGAGTGAGAAGTTGGTTCATTATGTTATTACTTCACCAGTGGTGCTAACCTAAAGGTTTTGGGGTTGTGCGGAGTTGAATAGTGTATGGAGCATAATCATGGGAGTGATTGTGGGTCATTCCAACCTATTTTGGTGGTGTATATGCTTTGGTTCTTTTCACAAGGTGTCTGTGTTGGTATTTTGGGTGACAGGTTATGAGGATGCATTGTACATCTATTAGGCCAACCTAATTGATAGTTTGGTTGATTGTGGTATATATACAAGTTTAATTCCTTTTGTGTAGGTGAGGAAAACATCAATTTAGAGAGTGTGTGTGAGATCTAGTGCAAAGAAGAGAGAATTGTAGTTGTGGTGAAGTATGAAATGTGTTAAGTTAGTTTTTTAAGCTTCAATGGAATTGTATCTCCAACATATATGTTAGATTCATTATTAGTAGTTCATGATGTTTGGTAACTTGAGACACCCTTTTCTCTATCTCCTTCTATTATAGGTATTGATCCCTTTGATAGTGAGCCATTGACAATGAGCCATTCTCTTTTTGGACAATGATTCCACCATTATGTATATAGCATTATAACTAGTTATAATATATATTGTGAGCTGATCTTTACCATGGTTTTTCCCTTTCAAGGGTTTTCCACATAAATTTGGTGTTCTTTTGTTCTTTTATGTGATTTGTGCTTTATATGTTTCTTTTCATTATTGCAAGTTTAGTGTTATGCATTGAATGATTGTTTAAAGTTAATGAAGTTAATGATTTAATTGAATACTAATTCACCCCCTCTGAGTATTTTGGGTGTTCAACAATTGTTATTAGATCTTGGTTCCTTCAATTGGATCCAAAAAGAATCAAAGAATATAGAAGAGCTCCACAATACTAATGAGATGATTGCAAGTTATAAGGCTTCTAAGGAAAAAGAAGGATTAGGGTTTGGGAAAGGAGAAAGTTCAAAGGTAAATCAAACACCAAACAATTCTAACAAGAAGAACAATATCAAGAAGGTATGAAACTAGAATAAAGAATTCAAAAGGCCTTCTATTAGACAACCTATTACATAAAAGTATTCTTTTTTCAATGGTTACTATTATTCTTGCAATAAGTTTGGACATAAAGCAATAGAATTTAGAAGCATAATGAATCAAAATGTTCAATCATTTTTTGGTCAGTGTTATACATGCAATAGATTTGGTCATAGAGCTAGTTAATGTAAAAATCAGATGATGAATGGCTATAATAATGGCATGATGTTTCAATATTTCAATGGCTATTATTATACATGTAATGGATTTGGGCATAAGAATTTTGAATGCAGATCTAGAAGGACAAGAAGTAAGCTTGTTCAAAATGGTGTCACTTGTCACAAATGCAATAAACTAGGAAACATAGCTAAGTTTCGCAGAAGCAAGAATGCATGAAACCCTCTAATTCATAAAAGAAGGTTGATCCGGTAAAGAAAATGGATCTAGTGGAGATGAAGAAGGAAATTAACAAGATATGGAAGAAGAAAGAAGATAGTGAAGTGAAAAGTGAGTCTGTGCCAACTCCTAGTGCAGATGTTTCCTCTGAAAACTAGATGAAGAGTCTTGGATCAGGGGGAGTTTTAACAAAAAATCCTTAAGCCCCCACCAAGGACGTAGTGTTGATGCCTTCAACACACTAGTATAGATGTCGGGTGACATGCTTAATTTTTTAATGAGATCTCTAGTATGAAATATCTTGTTTCAAAGATTTGCGGAGTAATTGAAGGTGATTGTGTCAACAAAGTTAGGGTTTATCAACTTTTCAACCTAACTTTATCTGCTCCATTTAATACAAATTAGGTCGTTACTAAAAGTTTTATATTTCCTTTTTTCACAATAATTTTTTTTTGTAATTGAGCAATTGAAGTAGAGAGTAGTACAAAGGTGATCAAAAGTATTTGGTGCAAAACCCTAACCAATGAAGAATTCCAAAGGTATTTATAGTTTCTAGCTAAATCCTAGCTTTGTGAAATTTCAAAATGTTTACTCCATTTATCATGACATTATTATTCGTTTATTAGGGAGTATTTATTAGGAATTTATTTTCCCATTTTATTTTGTTAATATTGGGACATGTATCATGAGATTGCTTGTCCCACTTTATCTATTCTTTGCAAATGTAGATGTATATCTTATAATGTTTATTTGTAATGAATTATTGAATGCACCTATTCATATTGTTCCATCTATTCATTTAGTTTTTCTCAAATATGGTATCTCTCAAATATGTAGAAGAAATACTATAGAGATCCCTAGCTTCTATAGAGCTATCAATCAACTCTGGCATGGTATTAAAGCTATAAATATACAAATTTCTTCTCTTTTTTAAGGGTTTTCACCATGATGTTTTATATGGAAAATATTTGTGAAAAAATACCACATGAATGAGTCTAAAAGGCCCAAAAACCTATAAATTGATATAAAACTTGATAGATTTTGGTGCCAAAATATTTTGGAGATTTTTTGGGGTTTGTAAGTTTCATATTTTTGAAATCATATAACCATATAGATCCATATAGATATATATATTCCTATATGTTACCATTTATTGTGCACATGTGATTTATTTAGCCTTAACTCTATTCACATGTCCTCTGGCTCAATAATTTTCACATTTATCTATTGGCTTATTTATAGGTATTTATCCATAGGAGAAAGATTTGGGAGATACCTGTCACCACTTTTAGATGATATTGTTATGGATTTGTTAGGAAAAGAGTATTGTACACCTTGCAAAAGAAAATAATTATATTAATTATGGAAATTAAATATTTTTTCATGGTGCGTCTTTATTAGATGTGTTTATCCACATTCGACACTTATTTGGATCCACTAGTAAAGTTGTATGTGACATAAGGTTAGATATTCTATGTGTGGGTTTCACATTAGAAAAATATTTAATATTGGAAAAAATTAGTACTAAAAGATAAATGTTAGGGTCAATATTTTTGTGCACTCATGGTTTTGATGCACATGGTTTTAACTATACCACTTGGATGTTTTGTGTGAACTTGGATCTATAAAACCAAGAAAATGTTGGGTGGATGGTGGCTATTATATTGAGCTCTCATACAAAGTGCATGTGTAAAGCATCACTTGGGATGTGTGGTTACATAGTTATCGCTTGGACACATGGAGGATGCCCTAGAGGAGCCCAATTTTTTAGAAGTATTCATGGAGACCCTATACGTGTATTATAATATTTCATTGTTGAATAATATATTGAGTGGAACTAGATTCTTTCAAAGGTTGAATTTTCCTCCCTTGAGGGTTTTCCTAGTGTATATCTTATGTGATCTTGTGGCATGCATTTGATCATTGTATTATATTTATTATATAAGTTTTTATTCATGCTTTTATCTCTAAATTTTATGTAGGAAATGGTTTAATCAACTTGATAATTTACTAACACGTAGTATTAGGGATATGGTTGTGGTTGAGGGAGGTGAGAGATCCCTATTTTTGTTTAACCCTTGTTTGAGTAGATATGATGGAAGGTTGAGGTCATGATAATGTTAGAGAGATTTTACACATTTTAGGGTATGAGATATATCACACGTAGGTTATGAGAATATAGATTGTTGGTTTAAAAAATATTTAGAAAAAGACCTTTTTTGGGTGTTTGCTATAAGGGTTTTGTGGGAGAAGTTTTAGAAATGAGCCCCTAGTATAAAATGGACCCCACCACTAGATTTAGGAGGCTTCAAAAATGAATATTGACATAAAATTTGACCTATTTTGATTGTGCTAGGGCCTAGAGGTAAAAATATCCCCCCTCTTCTCAATCACATAGCCACAAAATTTTATAAAAATTAAGAAAATAAATTTAAAAATAATTGGAATAAAAATCATTACATAATTAAAAAAGGAGAAGTGAGTTATTATTAACACAAGGGGGTCTAAAAACCCATATACCCCATGGTGTTCTCAACTGTTACAACTAGAGTATTGATCAATAGCTAGTAGGTCCCTATTAGCCATATCAACAAGTGGATGACTATTAGTTGGTGAACCATGGATGGAGGGCTATGCCCCTAGTCACTACCCTCAATTGGGCAAGGCCCAAAGCTAGCCCCCCACATGATTAATAATTTAAATTTTGCAATTAAAAAAAATACTCTATCCACCACCACTACCCATGCTCTATTAGCATGCCACTAGTGACAGTGCAACATCCATCTACCACATATATGTCACTACCATTGATGTCACCACCCAATTGTCACCCAACTACTACCAAGTACCTTACTTTTGACCTAATAGAGCTATTTTCTTTCAAGGGGCATAACTTTCACATATAGAATAAGATTTTTAACTTCCTATATTCATTGAGAATTTCTCTAAGAATCAAGCAATGATATAAGATTTTTTATATTTTTCTATTTATATTATAATTTGTTGCCATGAATATGACATTGCTCATAATTGTTAATAGTTCATAACTTTTTCATATGATTTATCGGGTTTTGGATTTTGAATAGGTGATGAAAATCATTTTCAATGTACTAAATAGTGGATTAGGTAAATTTTCACTTGGATGAGAAGAGAGAGGATTGTTCTTGTTTGAGCACTTACAGGAGATTAAGATTTGAGTTGTGATTGTGTGAGTATTCAAATGAATTTTAGGGAAATACTTATGGGATACATTTTTTGTGAGATCAATATAATGGTACAATATATTATCAATTTTGGTTCTCCCTAATACATGTGTGCAAGGTAAATGTACAAAGTTGTGTCACACTTTATAAAGGAAACATCCAACACTGATCCAACTTTTAAAATTGAATCACTAAAAAGTGGCATATATGTTTTGAATTTTGAAATGATGTAAACTAATAAAATATGTATTTTTTAGTATATTTTATGTTTGTTTTTTTTTTTTTTTAAATATAAAATTATTTGAATATAGTTTTTTATAAATTTACACTACAATTTTTTCGCTGATAAAATGCTAAAAGATGAAGTTACATGAGACATCAATCTTTACACAATAAATTCTATTATTTTTCCTTCAATTTTTTTGTGTGTGTTTATAACTTAAAACTTTAGTGTACGATTTTTTTTTTCAATTTTGATAAATATACATTTTTAAATAAATATTAAAATGTGTGTATACTAAAACACAACTGTTTACATTCGATGTCAACTTTTATATTGATTGTTTATCTAAAATAGAAAACAAATTATACCATCTTGATATAGATTCTTTTATCTAGTGCATCATATTTTTTTCATTTTTTTTAATAAGTTTTAGTATTTTTCTTGACATGATAATTAAGCTTATATATATATATATAAACTTATGGATCTACAAAAGGGTATTTTTATATTTAAAAAAATTGTTATTTACATGACTAGGAGTTCTTGAAACATCAAGTTTTTTAGATAATTTTTTTTTTAGTAATTTGGCTTCAAAGTGGTGCTACATATGCATTTATCTAACAATTTTAGTTGAAATTTTTTTGGACATATCTAAATTAGCTAGAATAAATCTTACTAGATCATATGTTTGACCAAAGTTGTTTTTTTAGAAATACTTAAATTTAGTTGTGTTGATAAGTTGGTCGAAAGTGTGACACAACTTTGTACTTTCACCTTGCATACATTCTTAGAGTGGGCTTTGATGGAGATAGATAAATAGGTCATATTTTATTTTGATGACATGATTGATACATGCATGATAATTGGAGTCTCAATTTGGTGAGAGTTGAGTGTAGATACAATGATGGTGATGATTATGGTGTCATGGATATATATGCACATTTTAATTTTAACACAAGATGATCATGTATGTGGTTGATAGGCTATGATATTTGATCAATGCATAATTATAGGTGGTGGTTCAATTAAGTGTTAAGAGGTTGTTCTTATCTTTTTGACATTTTTTTGGTTTCTTAAATATGGTTACTTGATTGTGGATTAATTTTCAAAAATAGATCTACAAGTGATCCAGTGTTTGAGTCATAATCTATATATAGGCTATCTTCTTGGTTATCTTAGTTTGTAGGTTAATGATATGGTAGTGATTTTACATATCACATTGGTTTGTGATCTATGAGTTATGATGTTTTGTGGGTTGGTCACCTTTTGGTTATAGTGGCATCACTCAAATATGAACTATCTATATCCTTAGGTATTTTTAGTTTTGATACATATCTATTTAGTTGACCTTATCTATGGTCATTTGTGCATTGGTATGTGTTGTCATATCACATTTCTAGTCACTATAATTAAATGTACATATTATGTATGTACTATTAATTCCTTATTTATATCTACTATGTTTTTTCCCATCTTGAGTATGTTTTTTCTTCCAACTCCTCTCTTCTTGCCTTCCTATGAGCGGTTTAGACTTCTCCATCATGTCATTCCATTCATCTATCACCCTACCTCATCATTGTATTTTATAGACTTCTCCATTATCTCATGCTTATTACTTATCCCTCATCCTTTAGTTGAGTCTTGTTTTATGGCTAACACATAATCCCTAATACTTCTTATATTTTCATTACTCTACTAGATTTCTAGCATGCATCATATTGTTGTTAGCAATTTATTTTTGGTGCCATTACTTTCAAAGTGGAATATTTCCCACCCTTGATCACTATTTAAGTTGTGAGTGTACTTGGTAGCTAATCTATCCTATTTTTTGAGGATATAAAAGAGTGAATAATTTCATCTAAATGATTATCTACACAATCAAATCCCTTTTAGAATCTATTTTGAGCACTTGTGTTTGAGCATGTAGATCTGAAGATGAAAACACATAGATCTATTAGAGCTTAAAGAGGATGAAATCCCCTTGATTTCAAAGGTTAGAGGATGCCACCCCTATGGATAGAGAAAAATATCACTCAAACCTGTCATATTAGAGCTTCATTGTCCATCGGTTCAACTATATTATACTGGTGTTGCTTGTTTTTTTGTCATGGGTATTCCCATGATAGATTATTATTGTTATATCTATTGTAGTTATAGTCTAATTTGCATGTATTTTTAGATTCTATTGTAAAATGGAAGGGATCAAGAGTTACACTATTATTTGATATTCATTATAATAAGAATATTGAGTCATTTTTATCATTTTCTATTCATAATGTAATGATATTGTTGATGTTGGGAGTTATTCCAATCATTTTTTATTTATTACATTATGATATTGATAATGTAATGAAAGCTTCCACAATAAATGGATGAGTAAGATTAAATACATGGAGATATGTGTATTTGTAAACATATAAAAGAGTAGGGAAATGATCCTAATTTTATATAATATTATGCTATTTGCTACTATATACATATATTAAGACATTACTTCAAAATAAATACAAAACTAAAAATACAGACACTCAATTGATCAAGTAGGGACATGAACATGCAAACCTTTCTATTACACACTAATAACTCTAATTTAAATATACTTATTTTTATTACATATATTAATTAAATATCTAAAATTAATTATAAAATACAAAATAAATTAAAAAAGAACTTTACAACCACAATAATTACAAAATATCACATCTAACAAAACATTTTTTTTAATCTCTTTACAAACTTTCAATATATCTATATCCTAATAATAATATTTTTAAAAAATAGTGTAAAATAATTCTCTTATGAACTTCCATTAAAAGGGCTAGACAATTTTATTTTTTTCATGATTAAAGAAAAACCTTATATTTCGACATATCATTTCACATAAATTATGTTCAAGTAAGTCTTGTAATTTGTTTCATATAAGAGAGCTCATTCTGTGTTCAATCTAGTGAGCTTTGAGATTCACTTGTATTTGCACTTCTACTCTTGTTTAATTGTAAGCAAAGAAAATTTAAATGCATATGTGAGATAATGGGGTCACGAGGCTTTAAGTAAACAAACAAGTGCTTTTGAAAAATATCTAGTGTGAAGTTTTTTGTTTTTCGTTGTTAGGTTTTACATCAATTCAAAATTATTTTAGTTATTTGATGTAGGATTAAAAGTCATATATTCAGTTGACAACTAAGAATTGAGGGGCTTCTACTTTGTCAAAGTTGTTTGGGACATGATCTTAATCTCATTCTTTATGGTATTGGGGTCTCACTCAACAAGACTTATTCTCTCATAAGACTCATTCAAAGCACTCAACAAGACTTATTCTATAGACTCATTCAAAACATTCAATTTTATTAGCATACTAAAGACCCATTACCATGAAGCTTATTTTTTGAAATATACTGTGAAAGTAGATAGAACAATATCACACTTTTACAATTAATGAAAATAAATCTATATGTTTTCAATTAAAAAATTTGTAATTTTTTTAATCAATATTTATCATTGTATTTTATTTTATGATCTATTATTAAAAGAAAAATAAAATAAAAAATAACACAATTTTTTGTTAAAGAAATTCAAAATCAAAATTTCCTATAAATATCTTATATACACTAACTTTATTTATCTTATATATGCTAAAACCAAACATTCTGGTATTTAATATAAATTTAAAAGTTTCTGCTGCAACTTAACGGGGGTTTAAATGGACGACATTTTTAAGCTATAACGGATATATTTTGCATTTTTGTATGTAGGGAGAAAAACTCCGTTCAACAATTGTCGTTGTAGTATAGTGGTGAGTATTCCCGCCTGTCACGCGGGTGACCCGGGTTCGATCCCCGGCAACGGCGATCTCTTTTCTAATTTTCATTTTCATGTATACATCTCGCAACCGCGGGATTCTGTGAAGCAAAGCAAGGTCTTCCTTGCGGCAATTTAAAATCGAGAACCCTAAGATGTTTGATACAAGTTTGTAACATATTTAAACTAGCTAGGACAATGTGCTAGCATAATGGATTGGCTCAATAATAAAGCCCTGTAAATTACAGGTTTGTTCCTAGTTGTGCTGTAAGAGGACAGAACAAAGCCAGTTAAGGGTTATTTCAATTACGCCAAAGACATTCATTAGGTGAGAAAGGGTTTCTGCAAATACTAAATCAAGGATTCATAATTCTTATTACACCTACAAGACATTAATTTAGATCCTGGCCAGGTACTTCTGAAACGGCGGAGTCCCCTGCTGCCATTATAGGTAGATCCTGGACGTTTTTGGCATTTCACACAAACCAGTGGAACAAATGTGTAGTTGCAACAATTGTTCATGGCACACCCTGCTTTACAATCATTCTTGCCCTCTTAATCAATCAAATGCATTCAATGTAGACAAGGCTGAAGAGTGCAACTTATATCTCACTTCTACCAAGGCATTTCTTTGCATGCTTTCCAAGCATGACTTTGACCACCACAATTCAGTTTATTATAAAATACCCACTCCTTACAAGTGTCAACACTTGATTCCATACACCCTTGATCAACACACTAGCCTATATGCAATAAGGAGAGTATGAGCTTTAACTCGAACAATCTATCATTTGGACACTCCATTGCATTTAACACTGTTGTGTTCCATTTTGCAAGAATGGGATCAAAGCTTCCCTTTGAATGATTGTGTAGGGCATTGTTGGCATGGAAAAATCATATTTGATGCATATAATTAAGCATGAAATTTCAAAGTTTCTTTTTCATCATAAATATCATTGTTGTTACTTGTTCTAATTGGTGTTGAAATAGTTAACATCAATGCATCCACAAACCACACCACTTTCTACATTCCACTAAAAGGGATGAATCATCTTGAGGGGCAAGTGTTTGAAACATTTCAAGTGAGTATGCATTTCATTCAATACATTTTAATTGACAAAATGAGTTTCATTAGGGTGCTAGCTCACAGTGACAACTATTTGCGTGAAGCATTTGTCTTGGACAATCAAGTTCCTTTTAGTGGTTGTTGACTCAAATCCCACCTATCAAAGACATTCCATGTAAGTTGGGGCTTTGTATGATACAAAATTATGGCATAACTTTGACACAATTGTTGCATTGAATGATATATGGAAAAAAACCTCAACTTTAATTCTGCAATGTTCTTGCTAATATTAGAAATGTAGAGTTATTCTATTTATTTATTGGGAGCTACTCATATCACACACTAATCCTTTCCAAGCACTAATGTAAGGTTGCATTCACCCTCTATAATTTTGTTTCCAATAAATGACTTGGTTTCTCTTATAACTTGTTTTCCTTAGCTCGTGTAAAATAAAAAAGTAATGTTATTATAGTGAAATTAATATTTGCAATAAAATCAAGATAAATATAAATTACCAATTTAACTTATGATATAATTTATTATATTCTCATGTAAAAATGTCATTATTTAACTTAATAAAATAAACATAGAATTCAATCAAGTTAACACCAAAACAATATATATTTGTTTTCAAATATCTTTCAATATAATAGATTCAATACTTATTTGAATAAAAGCATTGGAATGACTCCTCTCACCCAATAAGATCTTAGTGGTTTAGGCTCTCTTAGCTATAGTACACTCTAGGAGGAATTTGTGTAATCAAACACAACATGTGCCCATGCACCACACTAATAATCATGGATCATAGATTTTTGTAGGATGATTCTAAGTGTAGACTATATCTTGAGTTAGTCACACATTGCATGACCCTTCTCATACGCCCATAGCCTACTAAAGCGCCTTCTTCCTTGAGTGATCTTCATACTATTTCTATGTCTCACATAAATTGTTTATATGATAAATTAAGAGGTGACTTGCAAACTAGTACACCTTTTCACAAAGAATTAAATTATTATTTTTCTTGCTTATCTCTCTATTCATTCTCAAAAATTACCTATTTGCATAGACTTTACCTTTTTCCAAAGGTAATTAAATATAAATGACATAATTTCCTTTCTTACCCATTTTAAAGTTAAGGGTTTTATTTATCACTTTTTTCTATCTCTTTTTAACTAAAGAGGTAAATAAAAATAACTTTTATCCCTCTTATAATTCTAAAGGGTTATTTGCATGGAAAAATTAACATTATTTTCACTTGAAAAATAGCCCATAACAACTCTATAGAATAAAACATATGCTAAATTCCTTGGGGTCCTCATTACATGGTGTGATACAAAAAAACAAGGGGTTGCCTACTTCAAGCCTACAAGTAGTTACTTCACACAATGCTCTTGTGCATTGGTCAATAGGATATGCCCACTTCAAATTTATGGGTTGCTATGCCTTATCAATGAAACACTAGAGAAAGCTATTGCTATTGTCTATAAAAGTGATAGTAGCCAAATGGATTTACCAATCTATGTGATAGTCAAGTTTGAGCATTGTGTGGGTCTCTCTTGGGATCTACCAATTTTGGTGGTAGTCAAGTTTGAACATTGTGTGGATCCATCTTGGGATCTACCAATCCTTTTGGTAGTCAAGTTTGAGCATTGTGTGGGTCTATCTTAAAATCTACATGATCCATAACATGTGGCCATTGTTTTGATGAGTGGTGATGGTCATTGTCAACCCCCCAAAAAATGACACGAGCTTTGGGTAAGTGCATGGAAATAGGGGCCAAAAGGAGGTCAATTTTTTTTTCTTGAATTTGACTAAAACTAAAGCTCATTGAGTAATTTGAGATGCCTAGCTCAAATTTAACAATGTCATATGAATAAAAATACTAGTGCTTAGAATCTAGTTTCTTAACTATTAATTTTTTAAATGGTAGAGATTAAGATGGTCAAATGTTGAGAGCAAATTATATGGTTTTATTTTTGTCTCAAAAATATAATATAGTATTTAGTGTGCCCTCTCTATCCCCACCCCCTTGCATCTTTTGAGTTCTATCGCTTATTTTGTAAATCCTTTTAATGGAGAGTTTTTTTTTTGTTCGTAAGAAGATGTGGACATTGGGGTCCACTCCCATATAGGAAATAGTCAAAATGAGAATCACATCAACCCTATATTAGGGGTGTGAACAAGGTCCCCAACTAGGGACATTCAAAATAAAAGGGTTATTGTTGCCACTTATAGTAATGAAGCACAAAACTCCTGCATCTAAGAAAGAAGCAAAGCATTACCACACAACCCAAAAGATTGTAAAAAAGAAATCATGTTGCCACATTTTCCCCCTTCTTGGAGGATCTCAAAGTCATCTGATGTGGAGGAATATATTTCATCCTCTTTACTTCTTTCTAGCCTTGATCTTGTGAATGACTATTCTCTTCTAGTTTTCTCTCACAGTCTAACCCGTTTGAGGATGCCAATGTTGCTCCCAAGTTCTGAGGCCCCATAGCCAAAGTAGGAGAGTACGAAGATTGATTTGTTGTTTCAGAAATGGCAACAAGCAAGGGCCTCTAAGAAATTTTTACCCTTTCCAAGCAGCATGAATTACTTGGTTGGAGTAAATTTTGAATCACCTTTGGCACTGGAGAAATCTCATTGAACAACTCCACATTTTGCTTCTTGGAAGCCAACTTTGAAGGAGAGATATTTTGTTTGGGAGAGTTCATAACGAAATAGTGTTTAGGGGAAGAATCCTTTCACCAAGAAGTCTCTTGATTTGGTTGGGACTTAACTGTTGGGTACTCAGCAGCAATGTGCCCTATTTTATAACATCTCATGCACCTAAAAATTAAACCTTCATAATCCAAAGGCTATTTCCAACATTTCCCATTGGCCCTCAAGATAATTTTAGCTAGAAGATCCTTGGAGATGTCCAATTCCACCAAGATCCTCACATAAGTTATGTAGATAAAATTTCTTGAGTTGCCATCCATATACACAATTTTTTCCATAGAGTTTCCAATTTATGCAAAACATGATTCAAACTAGTAGTGAAGGGGGAGATTTGGGAGACGAACCCAGATTGGAAAAACTAAAAATGATTCCATAGACGGATCAAAATTTGGATGCAAAGATTTCAACTATAGCATATTTTCTTCCCACACCCAAACATAATTGAGAATGGTGTTTTTGTCTTTCCTACGGTTGAAAACTATAGTGAAAAACCTCTTGTGTTAGGGTAAATTTCTAAATTTCCTTCCATAAGAGGAAGCCAAGATTTTGAAAACCAATCATGGAGATCTAGAAGACTGGGCTAGAGATGGTTGAATCTTTCAATTAAACCATTCTCTAAAAATAATTCCCCATCTTCCCACAACTCCTTTGTCAAAGTGGCATCAAAGTCCAAAGACAGGGGTTTACCATACCACTAAATAGTTCTCCTATTACCAATGCAATGCTTTGGATTTTGCAATGAACCTAGAGGGGAATAGGAACCAATCTTAGCTGCCTCCAAAAGTGAGGTTTTATTCATTGTTGACTCCTGCTCAGGAGGAAAATCTCTGCATGCTTGAGAAAAACACAATTGATCCCCTTTAGGTGACAAACCCGGCCGATTGTGACTGTCAAGCAAAGGTGGAGTGGTGGGGAGAGGAGGAATTCACTCCTTTTCCTCTAGACTGCCCAAAGAAACATCAAGAGTAGTCAAGGAAGCCGTGTAGGCAATCTATGCACTCGACGAGCCACCTAAAATGCCTCACACACCCATTTCTTTGGCAACCTTCGCAATAAAATCCCCATCCAAAGAAGCATCAGATGAGGCATCATCAGTTGAAGCAGCGACGTGCAAGGAAACCCTAGGAGAAGCAATCGACAATTTCAGTGATTTCGACATGTTTGTCAATCCTTAACTTTCCTTTTAGTGGAGAGTTAGTTATGATCATGTATAAGTTTTTTTTTCTAATTTTTAAATGAATATATTATTTTTACTAGATGATATTTATTTTAAATGAATGTATTACTTTTATTGAGTGATATTATGTCATAGCACATAATTTTTTTATAAATAAAATTACTTCATAATTTCTTAAATATAGATCATTAACATTGATATTTGGGGCATTCATATTTTATTTATTATTATTATTCTTATAATTTAGGGGTGATCCCACAATAATGGTTTACAATTTTTGGCCAAATTTGACATTGAACTAATTTTTTCTAACTAAATCTCCACTTTCGAGCATGTTTAAATATAGATGATTAACATTGATATTTGGGGAATTCATATTTTATTTATTATTATTATTCTTATAATTTAGGGGTGATCCCACAATACTGGTTTACAATTTTTAGCCAAACTCGACACTGAACTATTTTTTTTCTAAAGTCTAAATCTTCACTTTTGGGCACCTATAGCGGCTAAACTGTGAGGAATTTGAAGATGATGCAAACTAGTGATTTGTGACATTTTTTCTGTAGATTCTAAATATATTTTTTTCAATTTTTTTTGGAATCAGATTGCACTTCTTTTTCCATCTCCTTCGAAAACTAGTTTTTTCAAGAAAACACCATTTTTAAGGAGTGATGCTTTCCGTATACAACATAACTTTTTCCATGAAGGATAAAAATTCTATTTTTTTAATTTAGATTTGTAACTATGATATATAGCGCTTTCATTTGGTTTCAGTGTTTTATTTAATATTTTTTCCTTAATAAAGTTTCGAAGTCAAACCAATTACAATTTAGACATAGGTGGATTGTATACAACATAACTTTTTTTGTTTGTATCGAATTCAATATTTTTTGTTGGATCAAAGACTTCAATATCTAGTGCACTGATATTTTTCAATTTTTTTTATAATCTGCTATTTTTCCACATGTGTAGAACAAAGAGCTTGATTTTTGGTGAAAAACCTACATTCACAAGAAATAAAAAATAAATATAATAATAAAATTAAATTTATTTAAAATTATACTTTTTGGGAAGCTTATAATAAGGACTACATACTTACAAAAAATAAATTTTAAATGAATTCATTTGATCCCCTAAAAGGTGAATCAAAAGTGTATTTTTATTAGCATTTTGATAGGTGTATAGGAGACTCCATTATAGGTATGGTTTAAAACTAGAGGGGTTCTATCCAAGGGGGTTTGATCTAAGGTGGTTTGATCAAACCCTCTTCAATTGTAATCCTTTAAATGGAACTTTTCAAGGCTTAAATCATTAAATTTTCTAAAACTATGTGATTTCAGCAAAAAATAGGATCTCCCAGAAATTGTAAACCAGTATTGTGGGATCACCCTTAGATTAACTAAATTTAAAACAATATTATGCCATAATGCTTAATTTTTTAATATTTAAATTATTATTTAAAAAAATAGACATAAATACAAATGATGTAGGTATTTTTTAATTTTTTGTACCATTTTTTGTTTTTTCACATGCATTGAACAAAGAGATTTATGTTTTGTAAAATACCTATATTCACTAGAAAATAGAAAATGCATATAACAATTAAATAAGATATGTTACAAATTGAAACATAGAGAAATTGGGAGATGAGGGTTTAATGTCCAAAACGCAAAGTCAATTCCACCTTTTCCTAGTGTTTCATTAGGATGCAAATCAACAAGGTGAGTAGATTGACTTTCAACCATAAAGGTGAATCAATCATGTCGAGATTTGATCCTTTTGAGCCTTGAAAATGAACTGGAAATGATTTGTTATGATTAACCTAATTAAACTATTGGCCATAATATCAAAATTGCAAGAATTCAATAATGCACAGATTGAAATAGTAAATTGTAGGCAAATTTGGGAAGTGTAGGAGATTGTGTACCTATCATAAAAAATTGGTTCCGGTATGCATATGAGGACAAGGACACTTAGGGGAATATGGGTCTCTCATAGGGTGTCTTACTCTGCTTTTTGGGTCCTTTGATGATAGATTTGAGCTTATGATTTCCGATTGTGGAGTTGTTAGAATGTTGTCAGATAATTTTGTAGGTGATTTTATGTGACTTGACAAGATGTAGGGCTTTGAATGCAAGAATAAACAATTTTCTTCAAGTTCTCTTCAAACCGAAAATCTTCACATTCAAAGGGAGAGGAAATGTTGGGCCATTTAGGGGTTTTTCTTAGTTAAACCTCATGTAAGTGTTTCCACTTCCACAATGGCAATGCCAATGATATAATGATAATTGAAATGAAGGAATGATGAAATCACAAAGTTTTTCAACTCACCACTCTTCAATGGCTTCCTTGAAGGGCTGAAGTTATGCACATCACCTCAAGGTATTGATCTTGCTTTCTTGATTTACTTGAATGCTTTAGAGACTTGTAAAATTGTTAGTCTTCACAAAACAATGATAACATGAACACACATAAACTCACATACGATTTGACATGATGTTAGGATCTTGAATTGTTGCAATGGTGCTCTAAAATGCTGCTCTGACTTGCTCTTGAATAATCTTGACAATAGTTTTTTCTTATGAATGCTTGTTAGTTCTTGAGAATTAAATCCTGATAGTCAGCATTTGAAATTTGAATGTTAAAATGACCACTTCAACATATTAAAAATTCGTCCCCAACAAAATAGGGGGACCCATACACCCATGGGCATATGGGTCTTGGCTCTATTTTCTAGGACACAATGGATCGGGGGCAAAACATTAATTGATTGCATTTATTCAATGCTTGAAATTTCTCATAAAGTGGTAAAAATGGGCTATATAATGCATAATTTAAGAAATTAGGGACTCAATTAGGCTCAATAATTTAGGGGGGGGGGAACATAGTGTGAAATTGTAAGGGTGACAATTTATGATGCTACATTTAGCTCCCACATTAGTGAGAGTGTGAACTTATGTTGAGACTCACACTAAAGTAGAAAATCTATGTCAAGAGAGGTCCGATTGTCCAAATGTTGAAGAGATGGGATGACTAAGGATAAAGGAAGGTGATTAATCCCCTAGGATCCAAGATCCCATGGCAAACCAACATAATCACAAAGGAACACACATATATGATATGCAACAAGAAAACATACACAAACACACATGTCAAAAGACACAAAGTAAACATGATGAAAACACATGAAATGATGACACATAAAGATGATGAAAAAATGAAAACAAACACAATATAGTCATAGTGAAAACATGAAGAATACAACAAAAACTCAAGGTTAGTACTAAAAAGATTTAATTTGGTAAGGAAAAGAGACCTTAGTCTTAAATCGTCTCAAATACCAAACATCATCCATCGAATAAATGTTAGCTCCCATGAGGGCTAGCAAGTTGTGTTATGCCACATCACTCATGAAAAATATGGCTCCATTGGAAAGCAAGTTATTTTATGTTAGGTGGCCATGTTAAAAAGGGTGCTCAAGTTTAATGTCTCGGGGGACAAACAAAACACATGGCTCAGGGGGTGCACAAGGTTTAACATCTCGAGGGATGAAAAAAACTCACCTTAGGGGGTGAACAAGGTTTAAAATCTCAGGAGATGAAGAAAACTCACCTCAAGGGGTGAACAAGGTTTAATATCTTAGGGTACAAACAAAAATCACCTTAGGGGGTACACAAACAATGATAGGATAGGGATAAAAACTTAAGGGATGTTATAGCAACACCACCACAAGAGATGATTCACAAAAAAAAACAAAGGGGCTTTTCCCAATACATGAAAGGTCACACCTTAGGGAATATCACACATGAAATCACCACCAAGATAGGATAAGTCATGGAATAGAAGATTCACACCTTAGGGAAACTAGCCATAGCATTACCACGAAGGGGAATGTCTTATGCCAAGAAAGGTCACATGCCCTTAGGGGATATCAAGCCTAATATCACCACCAAAGAGACACTCACATAGATAGAGAAGGCCACACTTTGATTAACAAGGTCACGCTTCCTAGGAGATGTACACTATCATCACTAAGAAGGGACTATTCTTATGCAAAAAATGAGTGGGGGACTATATGCCCCCCTTTAAAATATTAGTGTACTTGCTACACTAACGTTTTAAGGAGAAATCAAGGGATCCCTTGCTAGAAGGAATACACCTATGCAAGGCTACCTAACCCCTTGCCCCCCAAGTGTAGGGACAAAGGTGATCCAAATGGATTATGATATGCCACTCCTTGCAAAATAAAAAGATGATTCCATAAAGCTAATTTTATATCCTCATGGATGGTAGTGAGTATTGTGATACTACAATTGCCACATGGCAAGTAATGTATTAAATTTCAATTTGATCCCCATAAGGACCAAATTCTCTTAATTTCTTCTTTAAAGCACGACATTCATCAGTAAGATACATCCCATTGTTGTATGATATGCAAAATAAGATGTATTTGTAGTATTTCCTTTCTTATCTTCTCAGTCACAAATGGGTGGCAATGTAATATGTCCTAGTTTGAGAAGTGTGTCTAAGGCTCGTTTAGTCTTTGTCCCCCTCTATGTATATTCAGCTATCTCTCCCTCTCTCCCCCCTCTACATCTATCTTATTCACTCCATCTCTCTTATCTATATCTCTATCTCTATTTCTCTCTATCTCCCTCTCACTCCCCTTTATATCTTTCTCTTTGTCTATCTGTCTATCTCTTTCCTTATATGTATATCTCTTTCCCTATCCCTCTCTATCTCTATATATCATCCTTTATCTATATCTCTATCTCCCTCTCCTCCCTCTTTATATATTGAGCTATCTCTTCCTCTCCCCCCCCCTCTCTCTCCCTCCCTCCCCTCTCCTCTCTCTCCATCTCTACCCATATATCTCTTCCCTCTCCTCCACCGCCATCTATCTCTTCTCTATCTTCCCTCCTCACTCATCCCTCCTTTCTCTCCTTGCTCTATGTATCTCTCTCTCCATCTCCTCTCTACCCCTTCTTATCCCTATCTCTCTCTCTCTCTCATCCCATATATCGTATCTCTCTCATTCCCTCCCCATATATCTATCTCTCCCTATCTCTATCTCCCCTTATTTCTCTCTCTCCATCTCTATTTGTCTATTTCTACTCCTTGTTTCTCTATCTCTCAATCTCTCTCCTCACCTCCTCTATATATATATATATATCTCCATATATATATATATATATATATATATATATATATATATATATATATATATATATATATATATATATATATATATATATATATATACATATATATATATATATATATCACCCCATCTCACCATCCATATCTCTCTATCTCCCCCTCTCCCTATTCCTCTATATCTCTCTATCTCTTCTTCTCTATCTCCATATCCTTCACTCTACCTCTATATATCTCTCTATCACTCTATCTCACCGGTTGTTGCCACAATAATGTGTCCCACTTTTGGGTCATCCTGATTTTTACCTAAAATCATTTATTTTTAGAAAAAACTAATAATTTAAGTGTTGAGAGGTTCCATTTTTAATTAAAGAGGGTTAGATAAGACCCCCTTAGATCAAACCCCCTTGGATAGAACTCCTCTAGTATTAAATCATACACACAATGGAGTTTGCTTCAAACCAATCAAAATGTTGGAAAAAAACACCTTTTATTTACCTTTTGAGGGATTAAATAAAGTCATTTAGAGATTATAGTTTGCAAGATCGGAGCCCTCAAAATGATCTTTCCAACAAGCGTAGTTTTGATATGTTTTCATTTTATCATGTATTTAATTTTCAATTTTTACTGAACATAGGTTTTTCACCGAATACCAAGTTCTTTGTTCTTCATAGGTGGAAAAATAGTAAACCATTGTAAAAAAACTTTAAAAAATAGATTTACCCTAGGTATTGATGTCCTTGTTTCACAAAAAAAATGGATTTAGATATATACACGTTATGTTTAATAACATACACCTATTTCCAAATTATAGTTATAGTGACTTCAAAAATTAATTACAAAAACACATAACAAAATATATGAAAAATATCCTTACCCTAGATATTGATGTCAAGAATCTATATTTTAAAAATTAGAATTTTATCCCTTCTAAGAAAATGTTATGTTTGATGACATAAGCGTTACTTTCTGAAAATGATGTTTATTGTTTAAAACTAGTTATTAAGGAGATGTTGAAAGATTCATGATTTATTTTAGAAAAAACTTTAAAAAATATATTTAGAATTTACACAGGGATTACTGCAAATCACAAGACGCATCATCTTCAAATTCTTAACAGTTTAGTTGTTATAGGTCTCAGAAGGTGAAGATTCAATTAAAAATGTTGATATAAATGTCCATCTTGGCCAAAAAGTGGGACACAGTATTGTGCTTTCACCCCACCATCCATGTCTTTCTATGTCTCTCACTCTCGCTCTTCTTCTATATCTCTCTATCTCTTTTTCTCCATCTCTCCCTCTCTATCTCCATATCTTTCCCTCCACCTCTATTTATTTGTCTCCCTCTTCCTCTTGATCTTACCATCTATATCTCTCTATCTCTATCTCCCCCTCTTCCTCTCTATCTCTCCCTCTCTATCTCTATCTCTCAATCTACCTCTCTCTATCTCTCCCTCTACCTCTATATCTCTATCTATTTGTCTCTCTTCATCTCTCCTCTATCTCTAAACATGTTTCCCAAGATCTCTATCCCTCTCTCCCTCTTACTCTTTATCTTCCTAAAACTCTATATCTATATCTCTTTGCCACTCTATCCATCTCTCCATATTTTTTCTTCCATTGCTCCCTCTATCTCTATCTCATTATCACTCCATCTCTCTCTACCCCTATATCTCTCCCTTTCTCTCTATATCACTTCCTATCTCTACCTTTATCTTTTTATCTATCCCTCACTCATTCTCTCCCTCTCTATATATTTATCTCTTTCATCTCCATCTATCCCTCTCTCCTCTCTTTATCTCCCCCTCCCCTTCATTTTCATCTCTCTCTCTCTCTCTCTCTCAATATTCCCTCATCTATCTCTCCCTCTCTCTCTCTCCCTCTCTCTCTATTGTAAACATAACATGATCCTATTGGTGATGGAGCTTGATTATCTTTTTGATTTAGAGGTTTTGTTTTAGTCATGTTTGGATCCTTATAAGTGGATGCATAGTTTATTTGAAATTATCATTTCTCGATTGAGACCTTTGTTGAAAAAAATCATTTACTAAATGACCTACCAATTGACCTCATGTAGTACACAAATGTATGCAAAATAAAGACCAAAATTTTCCCTAATTGACCTTCCACACCTCTTTGAGGTACCCATTGCACACCAAGGTACGATTGCTAGTTCTGTTGTCTTAGGTAGATCCTTCGTGAGGAGTCTCGACTATTGATGCGAGAACTCAGTTTTGTTCCTCTCATAGGGGAGAAGACCCAGTAGCTACCACCCATTGAATAACCGCCACCTCCATGCTCACTCCACCCCCCAAAAAAAATTTAGACTTTGATCCACTAAAAAACTTTTTATGAACAAATAGGAAATTACAACAACATCAATAGTTGCTCATAATAGAATGAGTCACTTACCAATCATAGTACACAGCTAAACATGCCTTTGCATTTATAAAAGAAGTCAACTTGCACATAAAAAGGCTCATTTACAATTTCATTTAAATCATTTATTGTTACAATTACCCCCACTTGCAAATGTTTGTCCCTCACTACATTTTATATTTACAAGTATACATGCATAGCTAATGGTGCTTTATATGACATAATCACAATCTCCTTTTAACTATATGGGATTTGAAATGCACAGTTTTTCACACACTCCTTGGCAGATATATGTATTTATTTCATTTCCTGTAGGTACCTGCACAATTAAATATAGGTGTAAGGCTCCCCAAATAAACATCAAATCCAAATGTAATGCAAAATTCAGTCATATCATCTTTAAAAACCTACGTAACTTGCAGCTTCAAATTCAAATGCTCAAACAAATTCAAATTTCAAACACAACAACCAAATTGAATTCATTCAATTGTCAGATTCGAATTCCTAAATAAGAGGGGGAAAGTAGCCAGCGGCATTCACAATTGCATGTTATTCTCTCCAAAGTTGAAAGCAATGACAAAGATTTTCTACACATTCCTTTGCACATTCCTTTGCACATTCCTCTGATATCCCAAGTCTCAGGTAGGTACTTATAGTTATTTTCATTTATGCAGTGTCTTCTTACTTTATACATTCTAGCATTTGTTAAAAATTTTCTACTTTGCATTGCACATACAGTAGGCTAGCATACATATATTTGTCATTTTACATTACGTGTCTCTTGTTCATTCAACAAATCGATGTATATGTGTGTATCCTTTGCCTATCCATTGAAAATGCAAATAATGGTACCTATATTTATATTTGTGTGTTTTTGCTCATTTGTCATTTACTTCAGTGTTTATATTAGGGTTTATATTTGTCATTTATTTTTTCTTATATGTGTTACCTATTTATATTTGTTTATTTTTGGTCATTTGTCAGGGTTGGTCATTTATCAGGGTTTAATATGTATATGTGTGTGTGTATATATATATACATGCATTTAATATGTGTATTATGTATTTAAAAACATATACACATATATACAAATACATATATACATGTATACATGTACGTATATACATAGAAAAACACACATATATACGTCTATTACTCTGTTTAAATACGTTTCATTTGGCTGTCCAATACAATAGCCTAGCATTTGTTTATATTTTTCTACTTCCCATTGCACATACAACAGGCTAGCATACATATATTTGTCATTTTACATTATGTGTCTCTTGTTCATTCAACAAATCGATGTATATGTCTATCCTTTGCCTATCCTTTTAAAATGCAAACAATGGTACTGGTTAATCATTTTCTTCTGCATCTTTCACGACCCATGAAGGATTTATTCGATGATTGAAAAATTATTACTGCTTGTTTATGAAATAAATCATTCCTCTTACACTCCTTTTCCCACATTGAATTTATGTATGTATGTATGTATGTATGCAGCTTCATACATACATATGTACATATGTACATATGTATGTATGTATGCATACATACATACATACATACCCTAAAAAAAATGTGAATTTGGTTTTCTTTTGTGCTTAAATTATTAAATACGACCTGGTAAAGTCGATTGTCTCATGATTTTGTCTCCAGAAATGATCAGGAATTTCGTGGGTTTGAACACATGTCTATAAAAAACCCATGTCACTTTGGGCATAAATCGACAAACCCATTAAAAATAAATATGTATTTGTCAAAACCCTTGCATGGTTTTTTCCAAATTCGTGCCCTTGAATGCATGAAAATGGAATTATTATTATGAAACCCTTGGTTAATTTCTTGTGCTCTTTTTTGAAAACCCAAGTCTATACAATGTGCTTTGAACATTGATATATATACATACATATATCTATGTATATATAGATATATATATATATATATATATATATATATATATATATATATATATATATATATATATATATATATATATATATATATATATATATATATATATATATATGTATATGTACAGATATATGCATACATGTAACTATGTAATTATATGTATCCACAAATATATGTATACATATATTTATACAAATACATATAAATACATCTATATCTACATATATATATGTAAACCCAAATTAAATGATGCAAGAGAATCAGATACCCAACAAAAAAAACATTAGTCATATGCTTTAATCGAACCCTAATTGGGGTGTAATGTGTTTGGTGTCCGGTGCTTTAGTAAGGAGATTAATATATAGGAGTGATTTTTAATGGGAACCAAAATGATTTTATAAGGTGCTAACCTGAATTAGACCCATTGACTTTTGAGCAGATTTGAATGATAAAATAGATCTATTTTCTATTTTGCAAAGTTTATACCTGTGTTTTGTACTTATATCTGTGTTTTGCAATGTTTATACATTGTTTTTTTGACACTTGATCACTTACAATGTACAAGATCATTGACAATCATGGCACCAAGGCAGAAGAGGAAAAGATCGGGTGGCAGGCACTTGAATAGAGTACCTCGTGGAGTGACATTCAATGTTCCAGATGTTGATGAAGAGCCAACAGTGAACATGGACGAGGAAGTTATTTATGAAAATGCAGAACAAACCAATGAAAATGATGGTTTTGAACCTACTGTTCATAATACTAACGTAGAAATTGAATCGCCATCTACTGACCAAGTGACAACCCTAGATCGGTGCATGAAAAGTTGGTCTATGCATGACATGGAAAAAGCCATTGCAGATGTTGAGGACCATCGAATGTCAATCAGAGATTCAACGATCAAATGGGGAATCTCGCCTAGCAGTTTGCGGTCAATGGCCTTCAAGTGTCATAGCTTAAGTCAACAGTGGCCCACATGGTTGGAGTGAGGCCTAACACATTCACAAATGGGATACCAGGGAGGTCATGGTGGGTTGGATTTCGTCAAAGGCATCCTGATCTGACAATTCGAACACCCGAAGGAGTGGACACAGATCGAGCTATAATGCTACGACCCAAAATAGTTTCTTCATTCTATGATAACTTGGAGTAGTTGTACAACAAACATAATTATGGGCCCAACAACATATGGAACTGCGATGAAACAGGTGTGCAAGCTAGCAGAAATTGTGCAATGAGAGTTATTGCAAAAATAGGGATGAAATGTGTTCCACAATTAATTGCTAAAAGTAGAGAATGGATCACTGTTCTAGCTTGTGTTAGTGCAGTAGGTCAAGCTATACCTGGTTACTATTTGTTCAAGACCAAAAGGAACATTAGAAACTATATCGTTAACTGTGAGCCAAGGGCATGCATGGCAATCCAAGAGCATGCTTGGATGACCAAAGAATTATTTGTGGAATGGTTAAAACACTTCGCAAAAAAATGTCCCAGGAGGTGTGTCACCAACCAACAGAAAGCTTATAATCTTTGACGGTCATGGCAGCCATGTGGCATTCAAAATGGTCGAAGAAGCAAAGACTATGGGAATAGATTTGCTCACACTTCTAGCACATTGTAGCCACAAATTGCAGCCCCTTGATGTTAGTGTGTTTTCACCATTTAAGAACTACTTCAAACAGCAAAGGACTATATGGCTCTCTGAAAATCCTCAACTTGACATTGGAAGGGAAGAGTTGGCAACACTTGCCAGCAAAGCTTTTGCACAAGCTTTGACTCCTAATAACATTGCAAGTGGTTTTAGAAAAATAGGAATTTGGCCATTAGATCGACATGCACTTGACTTGGATATGGGGCCAAGCCAAGCTTTCATGGTTGAAGAGGAAGGAACGACATTGGGAGCAGAAACTGAGGGTGATACAATTGATGAAGAGGCACAGTTCATGGCAGTGGAGACTTGTTTGAGGATAGTAGGTTGGAATGAGGAACAAATTGAACAGTTTGTGGAAACCTTTTCTGCAAACATTCCACCAAATCCAGAAAACATTGAGGCAACGTAAATTCAACAAGAACCAACAATTCGATCATGTAATCAAGCAGTTGAAAATGAAGAGAGTCTGAATCTTCCATCTAAATTTCAAGATGCAGCTTTGAACCTAGGGGTGCATCTCAATTTCACTCAAGTGGATGAAGGGTTGTCCATACCATCACCACCGAATGTTGATCCTGAAGATGTCATCCATTACTTCACAACTGGGAGAAATTGGGAGGCTGAAAATGATGAAGAGGATGGACTCGATGGTAATGACTCAAGTGATGAAGAGGCTGACTATGTGCCATGCACACAAGTCAATGATCAGCAACCAGCAGGCAGCATAAGCACTTTTTTGCAACTCCCAATGCAACGAGTGTGCCAATCATCTAACAGAGGTCACAATGGGGTCCTACGCCTTAGTAGGCAGTCTCAAATTTTGACATCGGATGATTTCTTCAATTTGTTGAATGAATAAGAGGCACAGAAGCAAAGAAACCAAGAATTGCAACAAAGGAAAAGGGAGCAAATGGCTGAAAGGAAGGCAGAAAGAGAAGCAATCCTCGCACAAAGGGAGGCAAATAGATTGGAGCGTGCTGCAAAAAAACAAAAAAATGCAGAGGAGAAACTGAGGCAGCAACATGAAAAGGAGCTTCAAAGGGAGCAAGCAAAGATTGCTAGACAGTTGAAGGAAAACCAAAAACAGGCGGAAAGAGCAGAAAGAAACAGAAGTAAGAGTACTCCTACAACTCCTCTTCCAAATCAACATCCAATTTTAAGGGACATGATTAACATTTTGTTTCCAGCCTTTGCAGCTCTTAGCAGCCTACAAAATGGGTCTTCTAAAGGCTGCTCTCCACAATTACAGCTAACTCCAGAGGCAAATCATGCATTGCTTGCTTGTATAGCAAGTACCATACAGAACAATCTGCAGTCCTTAACATCTTCTCCAGTTGACGCAGAGTCAGTTGACCCCCAAGGACACACTTCATAATCAGATCTATGGATGTCTGATTAGGATTTTTTGTTGTCAACTTTTTGACCTCGAAGTGTGCTAGAGTGTTTTTTGTAAAATTGAATGCTAGTCTATTGTATTGGATAGCCAAAGGATACTAGTTTGTTGTATTGGATAGCCAAAGGATAATAGTGTCTAATTTTGTAGAACTAAATGGTAGTCTGTTCTCAACTTATCTAATTTGATGTGTTTCAATGTGTTTTTTGTATATATGAAGACTCCTTGTCTTCTTTCCAAGTTAATGATCTATGCTTTTGTGATTCGAAATCAGTTTTGTGTTTGTTGTATTCATCTATCATTGATGTGATTTAAAAATATGACTCACTAGTCTATTCAAGTTCTATGTTTTCTAAATAATGCATTTGGTAAAAGTTGAAAACATTATAATTCAAACTTTGTATTTTTCCTTACATCACACTTTTTGAAAATTCTAACTTAATAATTCAATAAGTTTCTATGTATTTTCTCACATCAATTTATTTTGAAAATTCTAACTTCACATATGTGTTTGTTTGTTGCATATATATATATATATATATATATATATATATATATATATATATATATATAACTATACATCTATATGTAGAATATCCATAAATTATAACTGTAAGTGTAAGTGGAAATCAATCTAATTCTAAATTGTAAGTTTACAATGAATAAGGAAATCCCACCATAAATCAAATCCCATTGTTCAGGTTCATGAATGAACATCATAAGAAAAAAGAACATCATAAATGAACACAATGTCTACTAGGTCACAGCCAAAGTAAACTCTTGAAAGACTTGACCTGGAATGTCATCATGCAAATTGACTTGCTCTTTACAACCTCCCTAGTTGTGTATACATGCATACATACATACATACATACATATATATATATATATATATGTACGTATATACATACATACATACATACATACATACATACATACATATATATGTATACACAACTAAGTATATGCATACATATAACTATACATCTATATGCAACATATCCATAAATTAATCTATTTGAAATTATAAATTTTTGAACACATACACTTGGAAATCAATCTAATTGTAAATTGTAAATGTAAGTTTACAATGAATAATAAAAATGAACATTATAAATGAACACAATGTCTATCGGGTCACAGCCAAAGTAAAGTCTTGAAAGACTTTACCTGAAATGTAATCTTACAATTTGACATGCTCTTCACAACCTCCTAGCCATTTGACATGCCTGCCACAACAAACAAATATAATACAACAAACAAACATGGACAATAGTTATTGAAATAAATAAAAAGATATACTAGTTAGTAAAAAATATAGAACAATAATTGAAACTTAGAACAATTTGAACAAAAAATCCTTAATTATTTGGTGTGTTGACAAACACAATTACCAAACTGCCCACCATGAACATTGTTGCACCACCTCTCCTTGTTCTCCCATGCCTGCAAGAAAAGATTTACAACCACGGGTAGTCACAACCGAGGCTAGTAACATACAAACATCATATGACCTTTGAAATAATGCATGTACAACAACACATAATTAATCAAGTTCAATTGTGAATATAGTAGTAGAGGAGAAAATTTGTGAATGCCACTGGCTGCTATCCCTCTTATTTAGAAATTTGAATCTGACAATTGAATGCATTCAATTTGATTGTTGTGTTTGAAATATGAATTTGTTATAGCATTTGAATTTGTAGCTGCCACTTACGTAGGTTTTTAGAGATGATATGACTGAATTCTGCACTATATTTGGATTCGATGTTCATTTGGGAAGCCTTATATATCTGTGATTTTTTGCAGGTTTGCATGCATGCATAGAGTCATACAAACATAAGCATACATGCAAACATTCATAGAAACATAAGCATACATGCATGTATTCATATAAACATATACATACATATAAATTGCAGAAAATCAGTAATATATTTGCAAAGCAGAAAAAACACCTAAATGTGTCACTTTTAACATCTAATTAAAACTCTTTTATCATTCAAATCTGCTCAAAAGTCAATGGGTCTAATTCACGTTAGCACCTTATAGAATCATTTTGGCGCCCATTAAAAATCACTCCTACATATTAATCTCCTTACTAAAGCACCGGACACCAAACACATTACACCCCAATTAATCTTCATTTGGGGTCCGATTGATGCATATGACTAATGTTTTTTTGTGGGTATCCCATTCTGTTCACTCATTTTACTGCACACTCTCTTTGTAGCTGCACATACATACACACACACACATATATATATGTATATATGTATGTATGTGCATACATACATACATACATACATACATACATACATACATGGATATATGCACATACATACATACACACATACATACATACATGCATACATACATACATATATATATGTATATATGTACATACATACACATACACACATACATATATGTATGTATGTATGTATGTATGTGCATACATGCACATACATACATACAGACATACATGTATTTATGTATGTATGCATGTACATACATACATACATATATATATATATATATATATATATATAAATGTATGTATGTATGTATGTGCATACACACATAGATACATAGATACATATATACAACACATGGCGAAAAGGAGTGTAAGAGGAATGATTTATTTCATAAACAAGCAGTAATAATTTGACATCATCGAATAAATCCTTAATGGGTCATGAAAGATGCAGAAGAAAATGATTAACTAGTACCATTGTTTACATTTTGAAAGGATAGGCAAAGGATACACACATATACATCGATTTGCTGAATGAACAAGGACACATAATGTAAAATGACAAATATATGTATGGTAGCCTGCTGTATGTGCAATGGAAAGTAGAAAAATATAAACAAATGCTAGAATGTATAAAGTCAGAAGACACTGCATAAATGAAAATAACTATAAGTACCTACCTGAGATTTGGGATATTAGAGGAATGTGCTGAGGATGCTTGTCGTTGCTTTCAATACATACATACATATATACATGTATGTATGTATGTGCACATACATATATGTATGTATGTATGTATGTATGTATGTACACATACATACATACATACATACAGACATACATTTTTGTAATATGAAAGATGCAAAAGAAAATGATTAACCAGTACCATTGTTTGCATATTCAAAGGAGAAAGATGTTAGATGTTACCCGAGGCCTGCTATATGTGCAATGGAAAGTAGAAAAATATAAACAAATGCTAGAATACAGAAGTAAGTATTCAGATACATACCATACATACATGTATATACATTATGTACATACGGTATGTATGGTATGTATACATACATACCATACATACATACATATATACATGTATGTATATATGTATGTCTATATGTGTACATACATACATACATATATACATACATATATATATGTATGTCTGTGTACATACATACATATTTGCATATATGTATGGTATGTATGTATGTATATACACATACGTATGTATGTATACATACATACATATATGTATGTATGTATGTATTGGGTTTTTCAGAAATGTGCACAAGAAATTAAGCACACGAATTTGGAAAAAGCCAAGCAAGGGTTTTAACGAATTCGTTTTGAGATAGATGCAGAATATTCTAAACAAGGGTTTCATGAGATTAATTCATTAAGCACACGAATTTGGAAAAAACCATGCAAAGGTTTTGACAAATACATATTTATTTTTAATGGGTTTGTCAATTTATGCCCAAAGTGACATGGGTTTTTTATAGACATGTGTTCAAACCCATGAAATTCCTGATAATTTCTAGAGACAAAATCATGAGACAATCGACTTTACCAGGTCGTATTTAATCATTTAACCACAATAAAACCCGTATTTGGAAAAACAAAGCAAGGGTTTTCACAAACCCATGAAATTTGTTATCATTTTTGCAGACAAAATCATGATACAGTCGACTTTACCACATTGTGAGCGCGCAGTAAAATGAGGACAGGAAAATATTTTACCCCAAAACAAAACCCGTGTGTATAACGCCAGTACCATGACATTAGCAAAATAAAACAACACATGGCGAGAAGCGTGTAAGATTAATGATTTATTTCATAAACAAGCAGTAATAATTTATCAATCGTCGAACAAACCCTTCACGGGTCTTAATCATCGAATAAACCCTTCACGGGTCATAAAAGATGCAGAAGAAAATGATTAACCAGTACCATTGTTTGCATATTCAAAGGAGATAGATGTTAGATGTTACCTGAAGCACGTGCAGGAGCTGTGGAGAGCCGTCACCGTCCGCATCCTTCACCATCGCCGAGAAGCTTCCAAATAGCGCGCGGTAAAGCGAATGAATAAAATGGGATACCCACAAAAAAACATTAGTCATATGCGTCAATCAGACCCCAAATAAAGATTATTTGGGGTGTAATGTGTTTGGTGTCCGGGGCTTTAGTAAGGAGATTAATATGTAGGAGTGATTTTTAATGGGTGCCATAATGATTCTATAAGGTGTTCACGTGAATTAGACCCATTGACTTTTGAGCGGATTTGAATGATAAAAGAGTTTTAATTAGATATTAAAAGTGACACATTTAGGTGTTTTTAAAATTTTTTTTTGGTGTTTATATTTAATGGGTACTAGGATGTTAGGTGACGACAAGCGGATGACACCTCTAAAAGGGGTCTTTTTGACCTTCGCGCGCATATCGGGTGCTACTGCACTCTACCGAATTGCCCAGAAGCCAAAACCTTAGTTATAAGATCTTAAATCATGTGTGAAAAAAACCCATAATTTTTTTTTCTGATTCGACATATGATTTGAATTCTACGGTTGCATGAAGTTAACCCTGGCGGATACTGGGTCTTCTCCCCTAGATCGGAACAGCTTTGGCATGAACATGTTTGAATTTCGATACCTACTTTGTTACCGTCTTCCCTCCTCACTCTACAATTTGAAATGAGAGCTCCAATGACCTACTATAAGCGGTCAACGACAAATTTGGACAAAAGGTGTATGTGACAACTTTAAGGGCCTCCTCATTTAGCATGTAAATGGATGGTTAGCGTATGGGTATGCGGAGATCAACGATCATTGTTGCAGGCGGATGAGTAACATACTTGAGGTTTAATTCATCCAACAAAAGCACTTCAACCGCTGACCAATACGGTTATGCCACGTCTCTTGGCCCCGTCAAAACTCGAACTTCAAGGGTTTTGACTGCAGAAGCAATGGCTATTTAAACACCAAAGCACGGGACGGGTACCGTACATACAAGAGGGGAACGTAATGATAAAAAGATCCTGGCTTGATTAGTTCCTTAAGAAACCGCAAGGTCGTGCAATGAGTATACCAGCCATAATGTGGAGTATGGTGAGGCATCACGACTAAACAAAAATTTCATAGTAGGAATGAATACTCTTTTCAAAATACCAACCCTGAATCAACACAAGATCTTCGAATACTAAACAAAAGCCAAAGGACATCCGAATCAGTCCAGCAGAGGAGTCAAAATCCAAATGCACACAAATGGGATTGCTAAACTAATTTCAACACAGCAAAAAGCTACCCCATCATACACAAATGCAAAATTGGCCTTACAGTTTCTCGTGGTTTATACACCCGAGTCGAACATAATATTAAATATAAATTTACAAGTTTCCTTGTAAGTATAGTTATCAAATCCCATATTTCAGTGTACAACTTGTGTCGTTGTAGTATAGTGGTGAGTATTCCCGCCTGTCACGCGGGTGACCCGGGTTCGATCCCCGGCAACGGCGACTTTTTTGTTTCTTTCCGCCTTATGTGTAAAACAGAGTAATCATAACAGAGTGTTTTGCACAGTAGGTACATCTCATCTGGCCGCAATCCACTGCACATACTCCCACGTCTTTTACATTAATGGTTAAATGATCAGTGCCCTGAAACTCCCTTATATCAATTAAATTCTGAGAAGCCCAACTAAAGCTATTCTATAAGCCACTTGCCCCATCTTTAAAGAATGATTACTCTCAAATATGGATGGATAAATAATAGATTCCAAACTATGCACCTTTTTGAATTTCACAAAATTATTTGATAATTTTTTGAGACATTTTTAGTATTATAATCATTTTATACATCATATTCATTCTTAAAATTTTGGTGGATTGTATTATTTATTTATTATTGTAATGGTGTTATTAGCATATCCATCTTAATTCTTGTTCAATTTTTTTATTTATTTTGGTGGAATGTCTTAAATACAATAGTATATTGAGAAATGACATACTTTTGTAGTTTGTTTTACTCATAGTATAATTCTTATTCATATGTATTTAATCCAATTTACATCAACTATCATGCATTTATCATTTACTTATTGTTAGTGCACACACATTGCACTTACTTCCATAAATTTGCTCCCTACCTAAAATTACTATTTTAGTTCTAGATAGTTAATATTCAAATGGCTTAGGATCACCCTAGTTCAATCATAATGCACACAAGAATGAAGTTGAAATTTAAATTTTAAAGTTCAAAATTATATGTTTCCCTCCCCCTTCTACAAGCTATTAAGGAATAACTTGTCAAATATTTGTACAAAATGCTATGATTTGGAATTTAAAGAAATTCGATGTACATGTAACTAGATTTTTAGACAATTACAAGGAGAATAATTAGATCATACTTCGATTTTTTGAGGGAAACTGCAATCATTGTTATGTAAGGCCATTTACATATTTACACATGTCTTCAATATATAGTTGCTAAAGGGGGTTGACTTAAAAAAACTCATTTAACTTTCAAGTCAACAAACCCTTAAATGGTATCCTTTGACACTGCATCAAGACAATTTAGATACTAAAGGAGATGAAGATGAGAGAATATTTAGGTGCATAATTTTTAGGTTATTCTCACATGGTACAAAGTAACCCTACATGGTAGATTAGTTTTGCAACAATCTTGAGATTGAACCACAAAGGTTTTTGAGACAATGCATATTTTGAGATGGTCATTAGATTGAGGACACCAATTTTTAAATAACAGAGGATTAGTTTTGAATATATTCACATCATTCTTATAAGAGCTAAGTACCCCTAACCTTCATATTCAATTTTCATACATTTATTGTTATTATTTTCCTTTCCTAATTGATTTAGATTTTTTTTACATTTATTTACTTAGCATAGATGATCCTTTTAATGTTTTTGAACTTGACTTATCCTACACCCATTAGGGTTTTTCCTTAATGTCTCACCTTATAAATTATTGATTTTCATATCTAAATTTTTTTAGTAAAATTAAGGTTAATTCCCCTTTCTATTTCATGCTTTATAGCTTCATGTTTTTTAGGGATTTTGGTCCATAATGTGAACTTGCTTTCAACTATCCTACTAAACCTTGGTTTGACCCTTAGGGTTTCATTTTTAAACTTTAATTTTTAATTATATCTTTTTTAATTTTAGATTTACCTAAGGTTTGGATCTACCCTTGCTTGTGCTTTCTCATGTAATAGTGAGATTACACTAGTAGAATTTGACAAATAAATGACTGCGCGACTAAAAATTTAAGTCACAACAACTAAAAATGATTAAATTCTAATCATTTTTTGCAACACAACTATACATGACTAAATAAATGACTAATTTGATCTTATCATAAGTGACTAATTTGATTATAAGTGGAAAGTAATAAAAAAAAGTGAAAGACTAAGTTTTTTTTTGGGCACCAAATAATGAAAAAAGAGAATTTTAATTTCGTTGGGCACCAAACAATAAAAATAATAATTTTCAGTTGAAGTGTCTATTGAGCGGGCTTTTTAGTTTGCTGGTTGGAAGAATTCCAAAGATTTTTCAAGGGCATGGCGTAGAACCAACAATTGGTTGCACCATCATCTATCCATGTTGTTGAGAAGATCTAGGATAAAGGCATGTTGAGTTTTCTTTGAATAAACCTTTCTTTGTTGGCTTTGAATTCATCCACATTGCAGAGATTCACAAGGGTTTGAAGACCCATTGCATGCACGAGGAGATTGTCCAAGGTTTTGAGGATAGATCATGCTCATGTTGAGATAACATTCGAGGTTTTCCTGGAAGCCTTCATCCTCACATCTTGCCAGTTATACTCTATGTCATTAGGGTTTTTAGTTTTTTTTAAAGTTTCGAATAAGATCATTGTCTTTTGGCATAAAAAAAACTTATCATTTTCATATGATCACTACCCTTGCACAATCCTTTTGACACATAGTTTTGCTACCTTCTATACCATCTCTCATGAACGACCTATAAGCTTCCATGTTATGCATTTTAGACTATCCTACCCCTGCCTTTTGACTTTAGTTCATTTCATGGTTTGAGATCACTTTCTCATGCATCCCTACACACTTATTGTGACCTTAACAACTTTATATCCTTGTCATCTACATGGCACTATTTCTCTACTCTTGAATATTGTCACCAAAAACCTCTCGCTTAGCAAATGAAATTAAATCCCTATGTTGCAAGGGATGGTTATATCCTTTTGATTCGATATCAGTAAACAAAACTTCTAGTCTTGTGTTGAATTATTGACTTGAAACCTTTTACAAAAATCACCATAGTGATGATCTCACTGTACATATCTTTGGTTTTCTCATACTGAGTCTATGTTACTACTCTTTTACAAACTCTTTCACCTTCATATCACTATGTAGGGATGATCTACTATCTCCTACTATCTTACACATTTGAATGGCTTGCCAATGAATGCCTGTTTTCTTTATTGTACTGTCACTTTTAGATAATCTCAATATGGTTGTGCATTTGTATCTTAGATGATCAAATGTTGTTGGAACTCCTTTGTAAGGTCACCCACTATCCATAACCATTAAGGTAACACCTTGTCTTCTTAATATTTATACCATAAATGAAAACCTCCATTAAAGATTGTCCTATTGTATCTTCCATCTTATCACTCTTGTGAATAATGTTTGTTCAATGTCAAAAAGAAGGCTATGTTTAGTTTGACATAGGGCCAACATCTTCAACATCCAAGTCCCATAACACTGATCATGGGACTTTGGGAATCATCTAATGCTTCTTACATTATGCCTTCAAATCCTCATCAAGCCAACCATCATGGTAAGTTTGTTGATTTGAGGTCTTTAAAAATATCATGGATCATGCAAAAAAAATGATCACTGTATTGCTCTCTATTACCTTTGGTAATGTGTTCATTATTTTATTCATTACTACCCTTCATGATAGTACCCATACTTCACTATATGATGCTATCCATCAATATTTCTAAAGACTGAATTAACATACCTCTTCGAATCATTAAATTGGGTATCAAGTGTCAGTTAGCAATTAATAAGGGACTATAAAACATAATCTTAAGTCATTTGTTTGGTCATTCAAATTTAACTACTAAATTCTTTTAGTCTTTTCTTTCACTCACAAGTGTTGCATTAATCTAGTTTTTTTTCCCCATTGTTGTTTGGACACAAAATGTCAAGTTTATTTGATTGTGTAGAAAGGTTCTATCAACTTCATCATTCTATGACAAGGATATCTTGGGTTTGGACCAAAATTTCCACATTTATAAAGGTTTAGTTTTTTGGATGTGATTCATTGAGCCAACCTTTACGAACTTTTTTTAAAGTAATGTCAGAGTAAATTACATTAATAAATTTTATAGGTCTATTGTCTAAGTAATTGATCTTATAAAAAAATCTAAAGGAGGATTAGTTACTACTAATAATTTATTATGAAGGAAATGTTAATGAAGATTGAATTGTTAGTAACTCATTTGGATTCTATCAAAACAACTAAAGGACTAGTTAGTACTACTCCAAATTCATTATGAAGGAAATGTTGATAAAGATTAGATTGTAAGTTATCAACCTTCACTGTGAAATAGTCATGCATCTTGATGAACTATAGTTCTCAATGCTGAGATAAGAAATATTCCTTTTAAGGGTTGATAGAGGTCTCACAACAACTTGAAAGTCCCTCATTTAATTTTTTGTCATGCCAATATCATTGTGCATAACATACTCGTCAGGAATGATCTAACTGAGAACTAATGACAGGAAAAGACAATATTTATATGAAATGAACACAAATACCTCATTTAGAATGAGGGTATCAATAGCACAAGGACTTAGTGATAATGTTAAGTACCCATCCATTGGGATTTAATATAACAATTACTAATTTGGATCAATAACTATGCTAACAAATTATCACTATCACAAATGTGCTATCCGATATGCTTCAGGTAAGAGTATTGTAACAATTATGTTCAAGGAAGATTTGAATGCGAGTGTTAAAAATGTTGTTGTCTTGTAGATAGTGGTCCCTTTGCTTTTTATGGATGTCTAAGGTCATAATAACCCAAACTTTCAAATTGTATATGAAAAGAAGCTAAGGTGCAAAAAATACTTCCTACACTAATCAAAAGAACATAGATGAATTTATAAAATATGATCTAAACTAATTTATAGTAATAAATGACACAATTGAATCAGTCACCATAAAATAATGATGTATCTTGGGAAAAATCTTTCAGGAAAAAAACCCTTGAACCTACAAACTCCAAACCAATGTATTAATCAACAACAATATCAATTATAATATAATGTAGGCAAGTATATTTCACAAGAAAATCAATAATTGTAGTTGAAGAAGATAGTATTAAAAATAAAATATGTTTTATATTTGTAATTTGTTTCCTAAATCAATCCTTGTTATTTTTCCTAAGATGGGACAAGAATTTCAGATATGAGTGATGTTGAGTTGCAACTAGATCTTCAACATTAGGGCCTTTTGACTTGAGAAGTTTCTTATGGTCTTCTGTCATATTGATAAGTAGTAAAATTTGATGGCAACTAGCATTTCTTGTTGAAAGAGGGTTATAGATAGTTACCTAACTTAGTTTTTTGCATTTTTCTGTGCTTGTATCATTCTAACTATATACATGATAATTGGATGGTCCATGAAGAATTGATGAAAGATTGCAATTATTTAGTTCAAAGAGTGAGTTGAAAAACACATTTCATTACTTTTACTATTTCTTTACACAAAATCACTTCACATCTATACATGTATTTTTTAGATAATGTAATTTTGGTTTCTATTGGCCCCACCACTTGAAAAGAAAACAACAATAAATTTAATCATATTGCTTATTAATATGCAATCTAAATGTTATTTTGGTAGAGGCATTTTTCCTTAGATTTACTTTTTTTTGGTCACTCTTGGTCCATCCTCCTTTCTTTGGAGTTACCAATTCTAGACCCACCTCCTTATTTTGTACCCCTATATTCAAGAGAAAATCTTCTATAGAGAAAGGGCCATTAATCCCTTGAAACATATCTGAACACTCAACATCATTAATTGGAGCACATACCAATGACATCTACATACTAGCATTGCTTTGCCCCATGGAAGAAACATGCCATAATTTTTAGGTAACTATATAATTCTATCAGAGTATTCCTTGCACCTCCTTCAAGTGCAAGTGCTAATAAATAGTTACACAACGGGTGAATTCAGAGGGAAGAAAACATTTAAATAGTTAAATGAGCTCCAAAATTTATTCAAACACCTCATTAATTTTAAAACTTAGTTAAAGCAACACCAATTCAAACAAACGACTCATTAATTTGAAAATTTTGTTAAGCGACACTAATTCAGACACATGCCTCATTAATTTGATTTTTTGTTTTAAGTGATGCCAATTTAGACAAACGCCTCAATGGTACGATGACACAAAGATGAGAATTCATAGATTTATTAGTTAACTAATTCAAAACCCACAAATTCATAAATAAACATTCTCAAGCCATTAAGATGTGAAAAAATTGCATTGAAAAAATCATAGGACAGAGAGCAATGTTGTTGATTCCTCAAGCATAGGAAGCATTGGCAAACTGCAAAGTATCAGGATTTCTCTCTAGGATTATTTAGTAGTTTGTGGTCTTCTTGATTTTGTATTCCCTCATAAAAGAATTACAAAAAAAAGACTGTGTAGATGAATGGGATGAAATAGTAATACAACAATCATTGTTAGCTAAATCCTCTAAGCTTGAGGAATGTGTAGCTTCTTGTGCTCAAAGAGCTAGTTTCTAACAGTAGTTGTAATTCTTACACTATGTTTAGCAAGCAAGCATTCACAATGTTTCTCAAGTGAGTACATGAGAATGCATCACCAAAAAGAAAAGAATATGAGAGACAAAGAGCATTTTTTCCTTTTAGGTCAGTAATAAATCTTTAAGGGACAAAAAAACCTGTCACTCTCCTTATCATCCATGTGCATGGTTCTACTTTGAATAGAAAATACCAATTCCCTTATAGATTACAATATTTCTTAGGCCCTTGTTGAGTTCTTTGGGACCCTTTCTAGAGAGTGGACATTGGAGTGCATGAAAGATCTATTTCTTGTCAACCTAAGGGGAAATCTCCAAATAATTGTCCAGGTAAAAATTGTGCACCTTTTATTTATTTTAAATTTGTTTATATGCTGAAAACTGAAGAAGCTAAATGATTTAATCTATAAATTCAAATCAAAATTTTAGCATATCATTAATAAAGTCTTTCCAAATGAATACAAATACAAAATGCAAACTAAACTATGCAAAACTAAAATAAATGCATTCAAAGGAAAATCAGCTCCATTGTTTTCCTATTTCACCATGATTCTTGATTTATGCATTTGATGCTCTCAAATTTTTATGAGCACAAGTGTAGCAAGAAGCTGTGATGAGTGGAAGAGAGATTGCAATTGAATTTTTAAATAAAAAATGTGTATCCCCAAAAAGTGAGAAGGAGGAGGTTTTTATAGATGAATGCATAATGTGAAAATAAGAAATGAGAAATGAGTGGAGTGATTTATGCCATGATTCATGTTTGGAAGCTCAAATTGTGCAATTTTGAGCTAATTCCATGGAAATTGATTTATGAATTTAATGTGCAATTTTAAGCTAATTTCATGGAATTTGATTTATGAATTTTAAATTATTTAATGAAATATATGAATGCATTTTAATGATTAATGTAAATGAATAATCATGCAAATAGTCAAAGTGAAATGATTTATGTAAATGGATGAATATGAAATGATTTATGGAAATGTTAATGATTAATGAAACAATAAATATTTATGAAATGAATTAATGAAATATGCATTTGGATAAATAATGGATAAATGACTAAATGATTATGTAAATGGATTATGGTTATGAGTAAATGCTTATAATATTTTAATGGTTTTATGGAGATATGATTATGCAATGGATAAAAATGATTAAGATGACATTTTTATGCATCTACAAAATTAATAATGTTGGCTCTAGATGACATTGACGATTGATCTTATTTTTGATGTTAACTTCTTTCATGTCACACAAATTGCCAAGGAATATTTTGAACAATTGGGTGTAGATTCATGCATCAAGTTGTTCGAATAGTTCAAGTATTATGAAGGGCTATGTTTGTGTTTTTCACTTGCATTCAATAATACGTTCAATGGATGGATTTGTCTTAGATCTAAAAGAGCTACTAGACCCTTCTGGTAACGATGTGTTGTAATTATCTTTCTTTTGTTATTTTCCTTTTTTGTTGCTCTATATGTCAATCTCCATTCTTACAATAACAAGCTTCGGTGACAAGTTAATGGTTTGACAGAGGCATTTAGTTCTATTTGAATAAGATATTTTATAGAAGTCTAATGAAATATTGAAGCAAAAAGTTGTAATCATTTCTCTATTTTCACCAATCCAAGTATAGATGATAGATTATAGGCAAGGAATGTAGAGATTTTTCTTGCTTTTTCAAAGAGATGTTAGAGGAACTGCACTCTAGGTACATTGACTTTATCCATTCTTCCATAATAATGTATTTGTAACGAATTATGTTTGAGTGCTTTAAGGAACGTTTGCCACACTTTGTTGTCAGGGTCCTAATTTTCTTTTTCTTCTTTTGAGATACCATGTGCAACTGAATGTGTTTTTAAGGTTCCTTAAGCTTTTTGAAGATTTGCTTATTCTTATTAGGCTAAAGTTGAAGTTTAAGTTCAATAATTTTCTTATTCTTATCAGGGTATTAAAGTTGATAGTACCATCAAGGGTTCAATATTGTAATGGGGAAGTGGTTAGGAGGAATTACAACCATAATATATAAAGACATATCTTCATTTAAATCCTAGACAATGCAGTGACTAGTGCATATTGTCTCCAAATGAGAGTCATCTATATGATGATGAATGATGATTCAAATAACCATATATTCTTACAAAACATTCCAAAGGGCAGAATGACTATTTTTACAAAGTCATCAATTGTAGCAAATGTAACCATAGATAAACATTGTCAAGCATATTGTTTGAGAGGTAGTTAGTAGCTTGTCAAGAGGTGGTCAAATAGAGTTGGTAGTGCCAAACACAAGTTCAAGTGTGCCCTTATGCTTGGAGGTAGAATTTCGTCATTTTGAATGCATAAATAGGAGCAGTTCTAATTTCCTGTTGAAGGTATAATGCTTTGGTAACCTGGTTTCATGGCTTTGTCTTGGTGAATCAAGTGATTGGTTGTAAAGAGCACTGGAAAACAATTTATGGTTGGTGTTGAGGATATTTTTAGTCCTTATTCAAAACCTTGTAATAGGACAATCATTAAGGTTGTTGGGAGGCATGTCAAGTGGTAGTTTGCAAGTCTATGAACAAGGATATTAGGTGCATGATTGAAAAAGATAGTCAAATCCATGGAAAATCATAGTTCAATCTTGCATTGTTCAGAATTTTGATCTCAGCCTTATGTGGCTGCATATTTTTGTGTTAAATGGACAAAGACACAGGCTTTGTGTGTGTAAAAGTGTTATGTTGCCTTTTATGGGTTTGCGTTTTTATCTAGATCATGACAGTGAGGCACCTTTAATGAATGCATGGAAAGTGTTATTTGTTATCAGATGGTACATGTTTTTTATGTAGATGTGGATAGGGTTTTAAATCAGTGGCAGTAACTTGATGGATAAACTATACACTACATATTAGAACTTTTGGTGTGCTAGTGGTCCTTGAGTTAACAAGTGGATGTTTCAATATTTTGGCCCATTTGAATATAAAGCATTTAATATTTTTATGGAGTAGAAGCTAAAGGTTCTATCTTTTGTGTATGCTTCAATATTAGAGTGCATATGAATATAAGATGGTGTTTTCAAAGAGTGACAATATACAAAAAGAGGAAACCGTGATAATGCATTTAGGAACTTCTATGTGCAAAGACTTGGAGATAGTAGAATACATGGATGAATAGGCAGTCAGAGTGGTTACCATGAAACACAATGCATACATGATCTTATGAATAAGGAGGTAGAGGTATTAAATGCAAGAAATATGGTTTCAAGCTCCCTATTGAAATCACAACACAATGAAAAGGGTAATGAATACACTACCAAAGAGGATAGTGAGTTGGGGAAGATTTAGGACATTGTAATAACAATGGATTTTTCATCTTGAGGGACAATATGGATAAAATACAACGCTCTTACAGTGAATGTAGCTTCATTTAATGGGATAGTTTACAAAGAAGAGCAATCCTATTCAAGAGTATTCATTTTAACAAGTGACAACAATTTAAAGTGACTATGCTAAGAGAATGTTATTGTTGGCTATAAATATACACTTCAAAGAGCTGAGAGGGAGATGCAGAAGCTAATTATCAGTGACAATAAAGAGTACAAAAGAAGCAGGGTTGTAAAAATAGTGATCAAGGAGGACAGTCTCAAGTGCAATTTTTGCATAGGTGGCAATCAAGTCTCAAATGCACAATATATTCTTAGTAATTGTGTTTAGTTTCTTGGATTTTAATCTATGTTTTTGGACCTTGAGAGGAATGTTGGATGTGCATAGTGTGTTCCTTGTTTCACTTGATAGTTTGCAATCTTAAAGGTTTTGAGACGATGAATTTTTGCTATGTATTAGTCTCATTATGGGATTTTTGAACTAAGGTATACATTGGAGGTTTCAAACGCTTTCAAGGTAAAGTTTGCAATGTATAAAGATGGCAGCAAATAGCAAGGTAGTGAAATCCAAACCCTACATAGTCAAGATTATAATTAAGGCTTCATTGAGGTTTAAACCATGGTGACATAGGATTTTGAGGGGAGTAGTTTTGACTGTGAATTGTAGAAGGCAGAATATGGACTTGTTATGATATGTTGTCAAAGATTACAAGGTGTTTGCAGCAGATTACAAGGAATTGCTACCTTCTTATGTAACATTAGCTCTTTTCAAATTAATAAAGACAACAATATTCATTTTTCAAGACTTTTGTTTCTCTTTGTAACTAGTTCTATGATGTTTAATAAACAAAGTATCAATATAAGTATACCAAATTGATCAAAATGATGAACAAAAACTACCAAATATACTACCAAATTGAACAAAAAATAATTAAATAAACTACCAAATTGATCAAAATGATGATTAAAATTAATGACTAAATAAACTACCAATGGAAGGAAATCAGTGAATAAAAATGACTAAATAAGTGACCAGTTAACAACAATCAATGACTAAATTACTGACTAAATAAATCAGTGAATAAAAAGTGACTAGTTTATAACAATCAATGACTAAATTAACGACTAAATATACTACTAAACTGATCAATCAAAACAACCAATAAATGACTAAAAAAGGTTTAGTCATTAATTCGACCGCGTTATAAATGACGGGCAATAAAGTACTAATGGTCACGTAACCATGTTTAGTCATTTATAAGCAGTTTTTAGTATTTTTTTTAATCATATATTGTTGTTTTTGTACTAGTGTTAGAAATATCCACATGCCATTTCTCATTTAGTTTTCTACCCACTTTGGTGGAATATCTTATATACACTAACATATTTGTAATTGACATACTCTTTTGCTGGGTTTAGATCATGGCCCAATCCTATCCATATTTATTTACTCATTCTTAAATCAATCATCCTACATTATCTTTAATCGTCATTATTGCACCCTCATTCGCACATACTTCCATATATTCTCTCTATAACTCAAGAATTATAAGGTTCATTTTATGTGGCAAGGGGTTGACCTAGTTTAGTCCTAAGATGGATGAGAATGAACTTAAAATTTAAATTTTAAAAATTCAAAATCATTTATTTCTCACCCCTATCTACTAGCCATCATGATTACACGAATAATAATTAGAGAGCACTTTAATTTCTAAGGAACTCAAAGAATCAAATCTATAATAATTGTCATCTAGGTCAGTTTCATGTTTATGCATGTTTCTTTTCACTATTAACTTGTCTTACCAAAGATATTAACCTAGGATAACTTATTCACCTATCAATTTATAAAATACTTAAATGGTGTCCTTAAACACCACCTTGAAAAATTTAGATACCAAAGATGATAAAGATGAGGAAATATTTATAAAAATATTTTATTGAATCTCCCATATAGTAGAAAATCAATATTGCATGGCAAATCAATTTTGTGATAAGTGAGATCAAACCCATAACACTCAAGATTGAACCACATATGTTTTTGAGATAATATAGATTTTGGTATGATCATCAAATCCAACAAACCAATTTTTGAATAGTGGTGAACTAATGTTGTGTAAATTTAACATCAAGTTTAGAGCTAAGTACATCTAACCCTCACATTTAACTTTTGTGCATTTAAAGCTCCTCAACTTGGGATTAAGCTTCCATACTTTGTATCGATCAAGTTATTCATCATATATAAACATATAAACCTTCCTTATGAAATATTAAGCTTCTACACTTTATTGATCAAGGTGTGCATTAAATATAAACATACAATCCATTTTTATTACTGTAAATTATCTTTGATTACTTTGAAGAAAGAGAGTATATATATATATATATAAATATATATATGTATACGTATGTATGTATGTATGTATGTATGTATGTATGATTTTTTCATGAAACTATCAATTTGATTATACACATAGCTACAAATTAAAGTGAATTAAATATAATTAAAATTTCAATACAATTTTCAAATGAGTTAATTATAAGCTAGATGGTTATTAGAAAGAAACAAAATGAATTTCAATAAAATTATGTTTACTGAATATGAAAATAAATACAATCTAATTAATTTATCATATTATAAATTTTAAAAACTTAAAAGTCAAAGGGAGTAAAAGTATCTAGTTAATTTTGGAAAAATTGATAGATAGTACAAGTTTTTTTTCATAAATTTTGAATTGTAACTTAGAATAATTTATTCTTAGATGTGTTAGGAGTAAAATGATGAAATTTAAATAGGGCCATTTTCAAAATTTACCTAGGGTAAAATCTATATGTGCAAATAAAAAATCATATCTATGGGTGTGGATCTAAATCCAATGTGAGGAAATACAATTTTACCCATAGAACTAGACTTGTGACATGTGGATCTCCTATATCTATAATAAAATATTTATGTTGAGTTTCAAATCTATGATAACAAATTGGTAGTGTTGATAAACATATTTGGGGATCTTATTTAAATTGAGGATCTTCTCCAAGTATGACAAACCCCTAAATTTGATTCAATAGTTTTGATAAAACTTTGGAATACAACATACAATGAATGCATGAGGCACTATTATAAATGTGAGTGATTTATAGTTGTGAGCTTTTAAAAAAATAAAAAATATGATGCAAAATACCTCATGTGGAAACAAGGTCTTAAAATTGGTTAACAAAGGGTTGATGATCAAAATATGTTGTCAAGGTAATATGATGTCACAATGGAGGCAAGAGTGATTATGGTGTAGTGATCAATTTTAGAGTAATCAAGGATTCATAGCCAACAAATTTTAAATGATCAAATGTCTTACGGGTGATGTCACTTTATACTTGGATACATTTCAAAATATTGGTGTAGGGGGTGACACATAGCAATTAGTTGAAAATAGATCAGGTTGGATTCATAATTAAATTAAATTTGAAAAATTTGTCATATCTATTGATGTAACTGTAGACATCTAAATTTGGACACTTAATTTATCCAAATTCATCCCCTTTCATCTTATTTTTGTTAATTAAGTAATACTGCTATTATTTAATTAATATCTTTAATTCTGCCAAATCCCTAAGGTATTTATTAATTAAATACCTTACCCTCTTTAATCCCCTTTTCATCAAATAATTAAATAAATAATACATTTATTTAATTCCTCACATGTCATTTTCATCTAATCCTAATCCTAATCCTCTCTAATTTCTTCATTAGGGATGTGCACATGCCTAATCCTTGATTAGGATGTGTCACATCCTCCAACTTTTGCAAGTTGGCTTCTAATCCTCATTTATCTTCTAATTACTGATTAATTAATCTTAATTAGTACCTTGGTGAACTCTCTCCATCGCCCAAAGAATTTTTAATTCCTTTTTATTCCTCCAAGAATCCCCTTTTCCCATGCATCTTCTAGAACCTTTGACTTGTCACATCAAGTCATATGTGACAAATTCCCACCTTTTGGGAACATTGTCTTATCCACCAGATTCTTCCAATCATTGTGAATTTAAAATTCACTTTTATTCACCCAAGATTCTTCCCATCTCCCAATGTACTTGCAAGGTACTTGTCCTTCCTCCACCTCATGTACCTTTTGGCCACTTCACTTACACCTCATCTTCTCTTGGCCACTTCACCATCCACATGTCAAGATGTGAGGGCTTGTGGGATCTCAACCCACCATAGCCCTTCATCTTGGCCTTGTTGGATGCATCTTGACCATTGAATTCTCTAGAGAATTCAAATTCTTCTTTAAATATCCCCTCCTCAAGGGAATTTTCAACACTTAGCCATTTGATAACTACATACTGTCAATTTGCATTCTCACTCATTCACTATCATCTAGCCATCCATTCTAATTATCTTGCACATTCAATCTTGCATTTAGTCACTCAAGAAATCATCTAAGGAGCACACAAAATCATCCCAAGCAAGGGCCAATCAAGGAGTCGTCAACAACAAGGAAGGTGAAATCATTTGCATTTTGTTTTATCTACTTTCCTTCTTGTTATATCATTCTTTAGGCTAATCTTGAAGTGTCCTTAGTCTTTTATCACTTGCATTTTTAAGTTATTTTCCACGTTAGAGTAGGGTAAAACGTTAAGGTTCACAATAACAATGAACCTATGAGGGAGGCATATCATTTCAAGGTTGATACATTTTGAGGACGGGTTTAATTATGTTTTAATGGCCAAATACCAATTTTTTTACTAAAGAATGCTAAATCATTGAAAATCATATATTAAGATAAGTATATATGACACCTAAAAAAATTTGACATAAAATAAAAAAAATAAATGTAAAATATACACATTTTACTATTACAATTATAAATTTAAAAGTAATTATATCTTGATAACTATTCATATGATTCTAATTACTTTTATTAGTTTTAGTTTAATATTTAATATTAATTAAACTAATTAATAACACAAAATAGCACATATAACTTGTTTTGATATTTTTCTCTTGCAAGAAATTGTATTAAAAAAAATAAAGAGCCTAAGTTCTCTAAACAATCGATCCCCTTTGATGTTAAAAAGTATCAAACTAAAGTCTTTAAATTATTTTGTTTTTTAGTTCTTATGGAGAAAATCACATTAAGTGACCAAAATTCTTCCTTTCATAGAATGAGACAATGTAAGCAATTTAGAATTTACATAAAGGATGTTTATTTGAAGATAGTTAATAATTTTATTTAGTGTATTAAAAAATAGTATATTATTAAAATCTCAATTGTGAAGAAAATATATTGATTTGAAAAAAATGAAGTGCAAGAGGAAATCATTCGAAGGTAGAATAAATGATAATGTATCGAGGTACCAATTGTCCAATCATTTATCTATTAATCATGTTCAATTTTTACTTACAAATATCATCAATTATTGCACAATCTTAACTTATTCAACTTAGCTTTTCCTTAAATAGTTGAAGAAGTTAAGAATGGTTTACTTCTATTTTTAATTATGATCATAGATATTTATATTTTGTTATTTTTCAATTAAATATATTATTATTTTAGTTGATTAATTTTATTATTTCAGTTGATCAATATTGTTTAAATATGTCTATTTATTTCTTTTATTTTATTAGTTAATAATATGTATATTTTTGTTACTATCTCTTTATCTCTTTATCTCACTAATAATTATGTTATTAAATTCAATTTCATTGAATTATTTGATCATACAACTATTTAGTTTATTATTTTTCGTCATTTTTTCTTCATTACTAAGCATTTTGTTTATCTTGCCTTTGGTTTTCTTTTCCTTCAATTCTCTCCTTCCACCTCTCCCTTCCTTGCACTAATTGAACCTACTCCCAAGTTGTTACAATAGGTGACATTATAATTGCTATCCTAAGTTGATTTATGTGTCTCCATGTTCTTTGGAAAGTGTTCTAGAGGACATGAGGGACAAAATATTTATGATTTATTTTCCTACGATAAATTGTTATTGCATTCAAAGAGGTGGACCCATTATGATGTTAGTTAAAAAGCATTTTGGGAGGATATTGGGCATCCAAATTTGTGAGTGGGGACCGCTTTGGTGTGCATGTATTTGCATGTTATTTGCATGTTTTGCATGCTCTTGTATAGTTGGGTGCCCAATTTTGCATGTTGGTGCATGTTCTCGCATGAAGTTGTTGAAGTTGTTAGAGAGTTATAGAGCATTCAGATTGACCAATTTTGATTTTTTGTGGGTTAGGTGCCCATGTGAAGGCCATGTGATTATTCAATATTTAATGTCATATTTATGGGTTGTGCACTAAGTGGGGCATGGGGTTATTTTAGGTGGTTTTGCTCATTGTTTTGGGATACCATTTGTGGTATTCTCTCCCACAAACTTCTATATATTGGAGCCTTCAGATGGTGGTTTGTAGAATTTGTCTGCAGGTTGTTAAAGCAATGAAGTGCTACCAAAATACAAAGAGAAGTGTTGTATTATTGCATCTCATTTGAAGATTAATACAAAAATTAGATCTCTTTGGGTGTGGATTTTTTTCCTGTAAGGGTTTCTCCACATATATCTTGTGTCACTTATGTTTGGCAACTTGTAGTATTACTGATTTTACTTTCATTATTGAATTATTAATCACATAGTTTCTTTGTGCTAATCTTGAGTACGCATATTTCATATTTGAAACCACTTTATTAAGTTCATATTGCTTCAAGTTTCACCTTGATTTCCAACATTCAGTATCAAAGATAACAATTCTATTAAGAGAGGGATGCCTTTCTTTTGAGTGTTGAAGGTTTTTAAGTTGCAGTGGGAGCTTGTACATTGTGGGTTTTGTAGATTTGTAAAGAATATTGAAAACCATGGCTTCTACCTCTCATCTAGATATCGAGAAGTTCAATGGTACTAGTTATGAGATGTGGAAGATGAAGACAAAGGATCTCCTTGAAGAGAGAGATCAGTGGTTGGCAATTTTAAGTGAAAAGAAACCATAATCAACTTCTAATGAAGATTGGAAGAAAATTGACAAGAAGGCATGAGGAACCATTCGGTTGTGTCTTCCTCCTGAATGTTTCAAAATAATCCACTACATTCAAGTTGTGGAGGAGGATAGGTGAAATCTACCAAACTAAAAGTCTAACTAATAAGTTGTATCTCAAAAGATGCTTGTATTTTGTGAAAATGAAGGATGGTGATTCTATTGTAGAACATTTGAATTATTTTAATATGATTATAAGTCACCTTGCATATGCAGATGCTAAGATAGAAGAAGATGAATTTATTTTGTTGCTTTTTTCTTTACCCGAACCTTGGGAAAATCTAATTGTTGTCATAGGTGGTGGTGGTAAAGAACTAAATATGGATAGTCTCAAATTGCTATACTTCTTTCAAAAGAGATGAGGAAAAGTCCATGAATGCAGGCTCCTAAGATTCCTTTCATGCACGAGGAAGGTCCAAAGAAAAAGGAGGGCCTAAAGGGGACAAAAAGGAAGACAATTCTAAGGGATGTTCTAAAACCCTCAGGAAGAACAAAGTAAAGTGTTGGAATTGTGGTAAGAGAGGACTTGTGAACAAGGACTATAGAAACAAGAAAAAGAGTTTGAATACTTCCACAAAAAAGTCCTCAGAATATGGTGGTTCTAATGATTTGTTTATTTTTTCTAACACTATTAGTGACACGATGCTTGGCTTATTGATTCAGGTTTCTCCTACCATATGACTCCTCACAAGGAGTGGTTTACTTCATATTTAGCTTATGATGGGGCAAAATTTTTCCTTGGTGATAACAACACCAAGAAGATTTTTGGTGCAAGGGAAAGGTAAAGTTGTGTTTCAATGATGAAAGGGTTAAAACCCTTGATCATGTTTTACATATTCTAGGACTCACAAGAAATTTACTTTCAGTATCCAAGTTGAATGATTTTGGAATGCATGTCACATTTGAAAAGTTTGGTTGTAGGTTGGTAAGAGGGATTTTGGTCATAGCTTAAGGATCTCAAATTAAGACTTTGTTTAGGCTTAATGCTTCCACTTTTTGTAACTCTTCCAATGTAATTGTCACTAAAAATGCATGTATGTTGTGGAACCATAGATTGGGTCACATAAGTGAAAAGGGTCTTAAGACCATTTTGAATAAAAATTTGGTTGATACCAGTATTTCTAATTATTCTGTTGGTAAAAATGATTTTTGTGAGCATTGCGTGTTTGGTAAACAAAAGGGATCATCATTTCCTAATGGGACTAATAAAGCTAAGAGATTATTAGAGATCATTCATTTGAATGTGTTTGGACCAGTGGATGTTGACTCTTTTGGAAAATATTGTTATTATATTACTTTCATTAGTGATGTGTCAAGATATACCTGAATTTATTTTATGCATGAAAAATTTGAGGGTTTCACTAATTTTAAGGAATTTAAAGACTTAGTTGAGAAGAAAATAGATTATCATATAAGGGTGTTGAGATCTAACAATGGTGGTGAATATTGTTCTAGGGAATTTGATGAGTTTTGTAAGCATGCAAGTATTATAAATGGAAAAAGACTACACCATATACACCCTAAAGAAATGGGGTAGCAGAAAGAATGAATCAAACCTTGGTGGAAAGAGCTAGGGGCATGTTGATTGGTGCTAAGCTTGATAGATGTTTTTGTGTAGAATTTGTAAGTACTGCATGATATTTGATTAATAGACCTCCTTGTTCAACTCTTGCTAATAAAAATCTTTATGAAGTGTGGATAGGTAGAGAGACTTTTGTTTCACATTTAAGGGTCTTTGGTTGTGAGGCTTTTGTTCATGTACCTCAAGAGAAGAATTCTAAATTGGATCCAAAAGCACAAAAATACATCTTTGTTGGTTATGGTGAGAATGCAAAAGGTTATAAGCTTTGGAATCCTCTAACTCATAAAATGGTTTTCTCTAGAGATGTGCTTTTTAGGGAGTTTACATCTTACTTAGGTGAAGAACAACCAAAGGAGAAAGATAAGAAAAAAATAGTGCACTTCGAGACAAAGATAGAAAAGAAGAAGGATGCACATATGGAAGAGAAACTAGATGGATTTGAGGATGATGAAGAAGAAGAGGGTTCAAAGAGTTTAGATGATGTGCAAGATGAGCATGTAGTAGAAGAAGAAGAATAAGAGCCCCTTACTCCTACCTTGAGAAGATCCACAAGAAAACGAAGTCTAGTTGATAAGTATATCTCATCTAATTTTTTTTGTGTATTTTCTTTGTTGAGTACTAATGATGAACCTAGATCCTATAGGGAGGCTCTTTCTTCAGAAGAAAGCAAGTCTTGGATGTAGACCATGCAAGAGGAGATGATGGCATTGGATGGTTGTGATACCTGTGATTTTGTGAGTTTTCCCAAAGGAAGGAAGCCCATTGGTTGTAAGTGGGTATTTAAAAATAAATTTAGTGATGGTGGTCAGTTAGAGTAGTACAAGGCTAGAGTGGTGGCCAAGGGATACTCTGAGAGAGAGAGAAAGAGTTGATTTTGGTGAAATTTTCTCTCCTAATGCTAAGTTAACTTCTATTAGATTCCTATTATCTATTGCCACTACTTATGATTTTATAATAGAGGAAATGGATGTTAAAATTGCTTTCTTGCATGGAGATCTTGAGGAAGATATTTATATGTGATGGCTTGATAGTTTTGTTGTGAAAGGAAAGGAACACTTGGCTTGCAGGGTAAAGAGATCTTTATATGGTGTGAAATAGTCACCCAAAATGTGGTATCATAAGTTTGATTCTTTTGTATTGAAATTGGGTTTTTTAAGGAGTGAAGAGGATCATTGTGTTTACATTAAGGTTATTGATGATCAAATATTGATCATTGTATTGTATGTTGATGAAATGTTTATGGGTAACAACAAGATGATGATTAGAGAGCTTAAGACTTAGCTTTCTGGTACATTTGATATGAAGGATTTGGGGAATGAAAAATATATCCTTGGGATGGAGATCAACAAAGATAAGGTTCAAAAAAATATTTGGTTAAGTTAGAGTAAGTATGTTGATACCATTTTGCAGAGGTTTAATATGCATTAAACTATAAACCAGTAAATATTCCATTTTTGGTTGGTACTAAGTTGAGTTTAGATATGTGTCCTAATTTTGATGATGATTTTGAAAGAGATGTCTAATGTTCCTTATGCTAGTGTCATTAGTAGTTTGATGTATGCAATGGTTTGTACTAGACCAAATATAGCCCAAGAAATGAGAGTTTTGAGTAGGTTTATGTCTAATCCTTGTAGAGAGCATTAGACTTTTGTTAAGAGGGTGTTAGATATTTGTGTGGTACTTTAGATTACTGTTTAGTTTATCATGGTATTGATCATATGGTTAAGTCATTGTGCATACATGGTTTTCTTGATGCATATTGGATAAGTGACTTGGATAGTCGAAGGTCCACTAGTGGCTATGTTTTTACTTTGTTTGGAGGTGCACTGAGTTGAATGAGTAAGAGGTAGCCTATAGTTGCATTTGTTGGGAAAATGTGTCTCAACCTTCTAGTTACATTACGTAATGTTCATTCGATGATGATGACAACGAAGTGGTGGGATGGAATCCCCTCCCCATGAGGGGTCCTTGGGGATCATCCCCTCGGCTGGAGATCCAGGGGGTAGCACCCCTGGAAGCCAAATTTTATGTACATTTTATTATTGTAAATCTGAACCATTCATCACTATGTCTCATATCTAATGGTCAATATTTTTGTTGGCTTGACTTTCCCTAGAAGGCAACCCTATTTTATGATAGTGTTTTATTACGACTATGTATTGTGATATATTTTGAGAGTCTGATAGTGATTGTGTTACCTCTAGATCTCTGGTTGGTGTTACTCTATGAGAAGCTTGCTCTGCAAGTATATTGTAATATTTGTGATTTTTGAATAATATATTGGGTGACTTTTCGAGTGTGGGTTTTTTTCTATCGAAAGGGTTTTCCCCACGTAAATCACTATGTTGTGGTATGCATGATATTTATGTTTATTTCTATTTAAGTTTCTATAATTGTTAAAGATTTGTAAAAGCTTTGCATTATTCTCCTCTCAAAGATTAGTGTAGGAAGTTGTTTTGCTACCTTAGCTTTCTTACAACATTGTCCACCATCGAAGTAGAGTATATGGATAGTACACATGCCTCTAAGGAGGTTGTTTAGTTATAGAGACTTGATAATGTTATTGGTTTTGATTGAAGGATGTTAAGGATTGTATGTGACAGTCAAAGTGCCATATGTTTACCAAAAACTCCTATGTATGATGCTCATACTAAGCATGTTGATGTTTGGTATCACTTTGTGTGAGAAATGACTGAGAATGGTAATGTTTTGATTGAGAAGGTTGACACTTTGGATAATGTTGTAGATTCTCTCACAAAGACAATGACAATGAATAAGTTCTCTTGGTGCAAGAAGGCCATGGGCCTTGATCATTATAATTAATTATATTTTATTTGTGTCTCATGGATGTAATTGCAATGTATAATGTCAAGTGGGAGAATGTTAGGATAGGTGACATTATAATTGCTATCCTAAGTTGATTTCTATGGCTCCACATTCTTTGGAAAGTTTTCTAGGGGACATGAGTGACAAAATATTTATTATTTATTATCCTATGATAAATTGTAATTGCATTCAAAGAGGTGGACCCATTACGATGATGATTAAAGAGCATTTTGGGAGGATATTCCTTTTGGGCATCCAACTTTATGAGTTGGGACCACTTTGGTGTGCATGTCTTTGTATGTTATTTGCATGTTTTGCATGCTCTTACATAGTTGTATGCCCAAGTTTGCATGTTGGTGCATGTTCTTGCATGAAGCCATCAAACCCATTAGAGAGTTATGGAGCACTCGAGATTGACCAATTCAAATTGGCAGTGGGTTAAGTGCCTATGTGAAGGCCATGTGATTATTCAATATTTTATGCCATGTTTATGGGGTGTCCACTAAGTGGGGTATGGATTTTTCTAGGTGGTTTTGCTTGTTGTTTTGGATACCATTTTTTGTATTCTCTCCCACAAACTTCTATATATTAGAGCCTTGAGATGGTGGTTTATAGAGTTTGTTTGCAAGTTGTTAGAGCGACAAAGTGCTACTAAAATACAAAGAGAAGTGTTGTATTATTACATCTCATTTGAAGATTAATAGAAACATTGGATCTCTTTGGGTGTGGAGTTTTTTTATCGCAAGGGTTTCTCCATGTATATCTTGTGTCACTTATGTTTGGAAACTTGTGGTCTTGTTGATTTTACTTTTATTGTTGAATTGTTTTTGATAAGATAAGTAGCATTTACAGGGTGCTGTACCCTTTACACAATGAGCCACAAGGGACAAAAAGATCGAGTCCAAAGAATTATAACATTAAACACCAAAATATAAAACACAGGAACATACAAACAATTGACAAAACAATGACCCGACAAATAGGACACAACAATAGCAGACTAACTAGCACTCTCCCAATTTTGAGAGGGGAGGTTAATAACATCCTTTCCAACCCAGTTGGGGCCCTCCTTTGTAGACTTCTTATCCATTTCATCATTGAGAATAGTAGAAAGGGTGCCAATCACATGGATCATCTTGATAGTGAACCAAGCCAAACTAGTGAACTTATTTTCGAGCTTCTCCACCCACTCTAACAACATGCTATGATCCTCCCCTTTGTCCAGATTCTTCATGTTATCTTCTTCCTCCATAGCCTAGGGGTCAGAGGACTGGGTTGTCAAATCCTCCTTGAGCATCTTGTTGAGGTTAGAAAAGTGGTTGAGCCCTTCAACAAATTCCTCCTCCTCTTCCTCTATGTCTTCCTCCTTCCTATTACCTTGCTGGCAGACTGCTCCTCATCATTGGAATTGTCATTAACCGACACTTTCTTGCTATTTTTTGCTAGCCTGCTAAATCTCCCAATGCTGGTATTCTCTAACCCTGTCTCCATAGTAGCAGCAACCACGATGTCCCTCTTGAAATCTCTTCCCACCAAATTCTTCCCATCATTTTCAGTGGCTGGAAACTCCACCAAGCCTTTCCCCTCTTATTTCACTTTTTTCTTAGCTACAAGTTTGCTATCGGTCTTGCGGGGAGTAGATTTGAGCTCATAGAGCCTAGCTGCAACTTTCGACTAAGTATTCCCTGCACCACCCTTTTTCTTTTTGGTGGGAGGTTTAGGCTTGGGGATTTTAGTATTCACTAGAGAGATTTTCCTTTTGGGGCCCTTAGACTCAGCCATAGAGGGATTCACATTGGTCTAAATAGGGGTTCAACTTCCTTAATATGAATAGTGGAGATGGGTTTGGGTGGTAAGAGTGCCAGACGGAGATGATAAAGCCTTAGGATGAGGCCCTAGTGGAGTGGCAAGGGTGGAGTTTCTTCAGGGTTTTGAGCAGCAGTGTCCAAGAATTTCTCAACAAAAAATTCTAAATCAGTGAGTAAGAAAAATGGAAAACTCAACAAGATTTTGTGGTGGAGATGATTTAAAAGAGGCAGGTGATAATAATTTAAGGTTTTATATCTACCCTATAAGGTGACATACTTCATAAGAGTGAGACAAACTTGGTCCCACACCTATGAGATCACTTCTCTTTCAAAGCCAGACTGGGATTAGGAAAGTTTTTTATTTCCTTTAAAGAAGGCATTGAGGCTTTCATTTTCCTAAGCCTTGGTGTGATTAGGGCACTTATTTCTAATGCAAGAGAGCCTAGTCACCTGAGAAATCACCTCCTCATTGACCTCAAAGGATATGGCACCCATGATGACCCTCCTTTATTTCCAGTAGCTCATGAATTGTGCCGACATCCTCGGATCATGAGCAACCAAGCATTCCATTAATGAAACCATCCCACCTTCGACACAAATATGCCAAACTAGAGGATCCTTGCAAAATTCCTCACAATAATCTGGCTCCATCCTGACCCTGTCACCACCCATCTCACCACACTTCACATTGAAAAACTAGGAAACTTGCGAGAGAAAAAGATTAAAATGTTTGTCAATGTGAGAGGTCACCCAAAAACCACTCCTTTTAAGCCAACCAAGAAGGCTCTGAGCAATCAAGATGAAATGCAGATCACACGCTTCAAGAGTTATTTCCAAAAAGGAAATCTCTGTGAGCCCATTATTGAAAATATTTAAACACCTATGGCCAAGGTTGTGAATAATGATGACATTGATAGGTTTTCCTTCCAGATTTCCATTGCACAAGTATGGATGAAAAATGGCCACGAGGCCAAATTTAGACTTCCTTAAGTATCTGCCTTTTATCTTTAGAAAATTTTTAGCTGGTAGATTTTGATCCAAATTTCGATGAACGTTCATCAAAATTTTGATGACCGTTTGTTGAAATTTGGGTCAAAATCTACAAGTGGCGGAGTTGATGGGACAAAGCAGGAGCTCCATGTCATAATAATTAGTCATATCAAATTTGAATTTGGATGTCAATAAAGATATGTGGAGGCTAAGACAAGACCATAAATTAAATTTACATAAGGCTTGACCCAACTTGGCCATTACCCTATTGTACTTCCCATCACGCCTCATAATTAGCTCCGTAACCTCTATCTCTGCCCCATTATTCAAATGTTGCCATGAATTTATCACCTCGGCATCCATCTTCATCCACATCATCAAAAGAACAAATATGTGGAACACCCATAAAGCCATGACAATCACAATATTAGATAACATCATGAGTAACAAAGGTGCCCTGCTCCTTAAGGATAATACCTTGTATTCTCGACGGTAGGTTCCCAATACTCCTCCAACACTTAGAATCTCTCCAATAGGAGCAAAGATTAGCCAAGGCGTCAACAACTTGATTACTCTCCCAAAATATGTGAGTAAAGATCTTCATATCCAGCTTTGACACCAAGTGATTTATATCTAACATGATATCTTTGGTGTTGGAATCCTAAAAATCTACCCAAATTGATAGAGTCAACCATCATCTTAGAATCCCCTTCTATGTGTAGTTTCTTTATCCCCATAGTAACAACTAACTAGACACCCTTTAGCAACGCCCTTGCTTCCATAGTCATGGAGGTATGAATCCCTATATCCCTCGAGTAACCAGCCACAAAGTTACTCCTACTATCCCTGATAATACCCCCAATGCTTGCCCTGCCCGAGTTTCCCTTGGCCACACCATCAAAATTGTGTTTATGCCATCCACGATCCAGGGGTTTCCAAATCGCATCCCTTCTAGCTTGGGCCCAAGAATTGTCAAAGGAGTTGACCTCAAGATTTTGGTTCCAAGCTTTAGCCATTTTAATATCCCATTTAGTATGAGCTTTGTCCAAGGTTTCCCATTATAAATCAAAATATTTTTAGAAATAAGTCTTAACACAATACCAAAAACCTCCTTAGGACTCATCTCATTGTTGAATTGTTAATCACATAATCTCTTTATGTTAATCTTGAATACACATATTTCATATTTGTAACCACTTTATTAAGTTCATATTATTGCAAGTTTCACCTTGATTTCCAACACAATCCCCCCTTCTCATATTTATATCAAATTCTAGTACAACATATTTCATTCTTCTCTCTAACTGCTTCTCATTTTGATGATGGACCATGGAGTGTGATATGAAATGTTGATGTAAAAATGAGCACACAGTTACAATCCAAAAACATTGACACTTTTGGTCAATAATACTATCATTTGTAAATCAATTAATTTTGTTATTTTTACTATTTCACCATGCCTTAATTTTTATATCTACCTTCCCATCCTTCACATCATTTGTGCTTCATTCACACCCTCCTCATCGTTAGGGTTTCCCTCTACATCCTCATACTCACTACACTTGTCGGGCTTATCAACATCAATACGCCATCTTCATTAGGGACCTCCTCCTCATCTTCAACCTCCTCTTCATCAAGGACATCCTCCTCATATTTAACATCCTCCTCATCTTCAACCTCCTCGTCGTCTTCAACCTCCTCTTTGTCGTCAACTGCATGAGTGTGATCATTACCTCGATTATCAACCTAAATTGAATGAACAATATACTACCAAAATAATTATATTCATAATAGAAATGAAATTTTATAAATGAAATTATAAATCATAATGATTGACACATTGGAAGGAAAGAGTAATAAGTTCACAATCAATTAACGAACACGTCATTGCCTCAACATTCAACATTCTCCTAAAAGGAGGGAGGTCCTGTGTACAACCTTTCCTACCTCCTTAAATCATTCCCACTTTGTAGTCAACATCATAAATATTTTTATTAGGGATTAAAATTAAACATTGAATGCATCTTATAATTAGAAAATCTTACCAACATGTCCGTTGAATGTGACCATCTTGAAGGAGATCAACCACTACACATCCTGTCAAATGTTTCATCCAACTCAACAATATTCATCACAATATGAACCACCTTTTCTTTTAATGGAGGCATCCCTACTTGTCTATAAAATGCAAAAAAATTGCAAGTGTTATAGACAGTTAAACTTCCAAAACATATTGCATTGTCTATAGTAAGGACAGATATATTTTTTCAATCATATGAGGAAATTGAAATGCAGTTTCTACTATAACTGAGAGTTCTTATACTCACAACCTAGTGTGTTTTCCAACTTGCAAATACACTGTGCATTTATTTTTCGATCATATGAAAAAATTGAAACAATTTTTTTACTGTAACTAATAGTTATGGTAAATTTTGAAGATGCCTTTCATTACATTCGTACTCTCTAACTAACAAATGATTTTCAAGACAATCATATTGTGAATAAAATTGTAGTTTGGAAAACAATGGGTGTTATAAAACTTGTAACCCACATATTGTTTTAAAACCATGAAGATGTAACAACTCAATTGGTTAGTGACCCCTCACCTCAATTTGCTTTGTTTTATGAATGTAATGAAAACCTTTTCTTTTGTAGACAATAAGAATGTACTAAAATTAGAAAATAATGGGTGTTATAAAACCTGCAACTCACATACTATTGTAAAAACCTCTACACATAACAACCTAATTGGTCGGTCACCCCTCACCTCAATTTGGTTAGATTTATGTATCCCCTACATGTAACTCCTCCTTGTGCTCTCTATCCTTTAGCTTTGAATGTGTAAAATGAAATAACTCACAACCCACATTGTGTTTTCCAATCGACAATTATTTTGTGCATGTTTTTTTTTCCAATCATATGAAGAAATTGAAATGAAAATTTTACTCTACCTAATAGTTGTTATATATTTTAAAGGTGAACTTCATTACATTTTTAACATGTCTACAAAAAAGGTTTTTGTTACATTCATACTACTTTGTAAAACCGCAGTTCACAAAAAACTGGGTGACTAACCAAATTGAACTAAGGGGTGACTAACTAATTGGGTTGTTGTTGTGTAAATAACAATTTTTTTGTTACATTCATATTATTTTGTAAAATTGCAAGTTGGAAAACACTTGATGTTATCAAACATGCAACCCACATGTTATTTTAAAACCCTCTACACATAACAACCCAACTGGTTACTTTCCCCTCACCTCATATAATTTAATTGCAAAGCCCACATTGTATTTTCCAACATGCAATTATATAGGCATTTTGTTTTTGGTTTTTCTAAACGTTATTCTAGAACTATTTCAATTGCAGAAAATAAATGTAGGTTGGATTTCCACAATGGGTTGTGAGCTATTTCATTATGCCTCCTCAAATAGTTTTGGTGTGAACATCAAAAACACAAATTTTACAAACCCTCAAAAGAAAAGCACATACACAAATCTACATGTCACTATGGAATTCCCACTTCCATGTACCAACTTGTATTCAATCTAGGTGATGTCATTAGGTCATGGGATCACAACCATATATATATTTTTTATACATTTTTTTAGAAAATTCTACATCATCAAATGAATAGTTAACAATGTATTTAGCAAGGGGAATTTGATTCACACTCTTTTTAGAATAATTTTTTTGGAATTCACCAAGAATCATAAACAATAAAATTTAATATAAATACAGAGAATTTATTATAAATATTCTATCTGATTTGATATACAACAATCAATGACTTAAGTTGTATTACATAGATTTTCAAACTAATTCATTGACATTCATGGAGTGCATTCACACAATGCAAAGCATCTAGTTGGAAAATCAATATCATAGGAGTACAATTACTTGTGAGACCACATGTATTTTATATTAGTGATGATAAAACGAACAATACATACTTCATGCAACATTGCTTTGAATCATTTTATATCACTCTTGTTGGAAAAGATGTAAGATTTTTTTTCAATTATTTCATTAGATGGGCCTCCCTCACAATTCAAATTCCACAACCTTTTTTCTACATTTTGTTGAATTGATTAAACTATAAATTTATAAGCCTCATATTTGGATTTTCAGTGATGTTCATGGGAATAATAATGCAAGATATTATATCAAATAAACACTAAGAAAAAAAAATCAATTATGAGGAAGATAATTAAAATGTAGTATCATTATTCAATGGTGTTTTGAGCTTTTCTCATGTAACACTCACACTTCAAGGAGGAAACATCCTCCACATAAAATTATGGGATATAATGGGTACACAATAAAGTAACAATTATTTTATTTAAATTAAACTATACTTTTTTTTCATTCCCCACAGTAAGCATCTCATATATAAATAAATCACAACTTCTAAATGCAAAATAAATTTTGGAAATTTAACTATCCAGTACACTTGCAATTCAAGCTATGAGAGCTAGAATCACCTGTATTTAGTACAAATACTTCACGTCTCCTGAAGCATCCTTCTAAATCCACCTGGCCTTGTTTTATTTAATTTTGTTTCCTCACCTATATCAACCACCTAGAAGGAAGACAAGTGTTAGCGATATATTAAATTGATAAATTAAAAACATTTGGTACTACAAAAAAGTCATTTTATTCCAAGTTTCACTAATATTGGATTATATGTTGTGTTGACTGCAACATGGCAACAACTTGTACATACAATAAAGAAACATATTAAACTATACAATGATACTTTAATTTCCAAGTTAACTTATCACTAACACTAGTAATATATATCAACAATTATATTTGCCAATTTCCCATTTTGTTGGAATTGTGAAGAAGTGAACATTCATTTGGATATATGAAAAACTCATCTCTCCTGACATATTTTTTCAATGGCATACTATTGTAGTGTAGGAAATTTTATACCTTTACAATTTCACACTAAGTTTGGGTCCCTTACTTTATTAGACTTAATTAAGCTTCTAATTTGCCAAATTATGCATTCCAAAGCCTTATTTTTCTCATTTTCCAAAAGGAGAACTGACATTAAATAAATGTAATCAATAATTAAATCACCATGGAATATGTGTGTCCTAGACTTATAGGCCAGGACCCATTCACCCATGGGTGAATGGGTCCCCTTTAAGTGCCAAGACCCATTGTAAAATATGTTTTTGGTGGTATTTTAATGATTCAAATTCAACTTGTAATTGTCAGATTTTGGAATCTAATTTTTGGTAAATTAGATAAACACCTATAAATACATATTCCTTTTATCATTTGAAATCTAAAGATCAAGAAGAAATTTCATATGAGCAAATATCATTGTCAAGAGCATTCAAGAGAAGATTTATCAATCATTTGTTGTAGCAATCAAGATCCTAACATCTTGTCCATGTTTATGTTTGTTCATGTCATCTTTTGAAGGCTAATATGCATTGTTGGTTGTAAAGCATCCAAGCATTTCAAGAATCCAAATCAATCAAGCAAAGCAAGATCCAATTCCTTTGGAGAGATGTGTTTGACTTTTGTCCTCTAAGGGAAGCCAATGAAGGGTGGTGAGTTGTAGCAAGAATTGTTCATTCATCATTTCCTTCCTTTTTTATTATCTTTCTATCAAGGTAAACTTACCAAATGAGGGTTTTGACCAAGGAAAACCCCCATACAAACAAACAAAACAAATTTTCCCTCTTTATATATGTGCAGGTTAGAGGTTGAAGGAGTGGAAAGATCTTGAAGATGCAATTTTGCATTATTGCATTTTTGTCATCATTGTTGTCAAGCCACAAAAAATAGGTTGCAAAATTTATTTTCAGTATTCCGATAGTGGGACCTATGTCAAATAGAAGCTAATATATTGTACTAGAGGACCCCAACAGTTGGTCAAAACCCTTGTAGAAAGACCCATTTTCCTATGGGTGAATGAGTCCTTGTAGGCACCTCAAAACCATTTTTTTTTAGCATGTTTGCTATTTTATACACTTCTGAGATCCATTAGTAAATTGTTGTTTCTGTCTGTCAGTTTTAAGGATCTTGCATTTTTAATATTAGGGCATAGAGGATCATTGGTCTAATCATTCTAAGATATCTACAATCCATTCTAATCCCCCATTAGGATATAGATCTAGGTCTCGTTGGCTCGCCATTAAGGTTGATAGTCAATCAATTCATCTTGTTGATCTATATCCCAATGAAATTTATAAAATTGTGGAAATGGCCCTAGGTTATGAACATTAATCTTAGAGTCACGACATTTTTATGTTTCATTTTTGGTGAACCTAACATGAATCGAACACACAACCTTCTGATGTGGAAACTTGGATTGAGAATATAAATCAACCTAATTTGGACATTATCTTTCATCAAAGTGAATTGCCTCCTTTGGACATATATAAACAACATGATGCTTTGATGATAGTGGCTAGCACTAATAAGATTGGAATTAAGCGTACTCTTATTGATAATGGTTTGACACTCAATGTTTGTAGTGTAAACCTTTTGGATAAAATTAGAGTGGACAAGACTAAGATTCAACCAAATTCTTTATCTATCCGTGGTTTTGATAATGTGGGAAAACAACCTCTTGGTGTGATAACATTGCCTATTAAAGCTGGCAGGGTTACTTTAGAAACTCCTATCCATGTCATTCCCAATGATCTTTCATATAATCTTCTCTTAGGTAGACCATGGATTCATGCAATGAATGCAGTTCCTTCAATGTTACATTGTTTAATAAAATACACTTACAAGAACAAGGTTTACATGATAAAAGTTGATACTGAACTTGAGAGTTGGTCAAATTGAAATGGGAATGACAATACCTATTACAAAATTGACACCAACTACAAAAGTGGAACCTTTGCAAAAAGAAGAAAAGGATGATTGTCTTTCATCTATGAAAAATTTGTTGGAAGATGATTGGGGTTCCTTAGATTTTACACCTACATTCATGGGAGAATACAAGATCACAAACTATTGGCAACACAAGGGCAGACAACTGAGAGGGGTGAATCAGTTGTCATAAAATTTCAAACTTATTCAACTTATTAACCTTATTTTCAGATCTAATCAATAACCATGAAAGCATAAATCAACAACACATCAGAAACACACATAACACCAAGATTTTTTACGTGGAAACCCTGTTAGGGGAAAAACCACGGTGGAGGTCAGTCCACAAGATTATACCCTGTTAAAAGTATAAAAAATATGAATGGGGAATGAACATGCATTCAGGCGCATACCCTAGAGCTCTTTGCTCAATTACAAAAGGAATCATTGTTTACAAAAGATTTGGATTTACATCCACAAGATTTGAACTGAAAATAGCATCTGCTAATGCCTAATTATAGTTTTAGTTAACACATGAACACTTCTTCACTCTTCTTCTTCATTTCTTCACTCTCTTTTTCCTTCAAAATATTTAGAACATTATTTGTACACACATGCATTCAAATGGTATAAACAATCACTTATATATATCCGTAATAAGAAATTACATCGCTACATGTTAGCCTCAATGAAATAATAAAATGAATACAAACTATCGGCCCAAAATTAAAGATTATTGATGTGAATCAACCAAGGTCGGCCAAACATAGTGAAGACCCAAAATAAAATTCCTCAAACATGAACCACCTCAAAAATTAATCCTCGAAGATCCACACACACTCAACACCTATCACCAAGAACATGAAAAAAAATGAACACACAAGAGAAAATCTCGAATCACGAAACGTGATTAATGCAGACGCACAACAAACTAGGAACATTGAGAGGGGGGGTGAATCAGTTCAATAATTTTGATTTGAAAATTCTAAACCATCAATAGCAATAATTGAACTTTATATAACATTAGCACACATAAGCAGATGAAAACATGTGGTCACATTAAGAACACCATAACACCATAATATTTTTACGTGGAAACCTATTAGGGGAAAACCACGGTGGAGATTAATCCACAAAGTTTACTCTGTTAAAATTAAAATAAAAGAGGGGAATGCACTTGCATTCAAGCACACTACCTAGAGCTCATTGCTCAAAGAAAGAGGCTCATTGCGTTACAATTATACTATAGATTACAAAAAACTTTGAACTGAGAGTATAACATCTACAAATGCCTGGATTCAGTTCCATTGAAGTGCATAATCAGACTTTGGACCTTTTGTCCAATTCTCACTTCTGCTCGACTCTCTTATGCTCTGGTATGCTCTTCTCTCCTGTTGAAAACCCTTTTGTAGCACAACTATTTGCTCAATAGATCCTCTAATATCAACTATTCTTATTTTTTTTGCACACACATACCTTTCTTTTTTTACATCATACTTATTCAAAGTGAATTACTGATCTTCCTTATATATCCGCTAACCCAAAGATTCAATATATGTTGGCGTCACAAAAAAATACAATATTCCTTCTTATGTCAGCCCAAATCACACGTTGTAATTTATGTGTACCTACACAAGTCGTCTAGACTTAAAGTAGGGACCCACACTAAGGTTCAAAACATAAGATATAGCAAAACACTTACTCCACAAACATCCATGATATACCACATCAAGCATGTCGGCCACAATGAAAAAATAGATCATGAATCATGCCACCAAACCTCTTAACTTGAACTATGATTAATACATCACCACAAAAAACTTCAGTAGGATAGTGTACATGCAAGGAAAGATTTCCTGGAGATCCACACAATGAAATAGTGATCTGGTGAAGTGATCGGATCAATTTTCCAACTGGATGTCATGTTCTTCACCCACTCTACCAGTATGAACACTACTAATACAGCAAACCAAACTGTTGACTCTGGTTGCCATCAGTGACAACACAAGTAGCCAAAAATGATCTCCCAAGGCCATATGCCAACAATCTCCCCCTTTGGCATTGATGGCAACACTTAGTGAAAAATTGACTAAGTGTCAAAACCAAAAACATATCAAGGCCAAAACTACTACTCCCCCTTTGGATGTCAGGAAAATTTTCACTACATTCTCTCCCCCTTTAACATCAATGACAAAGCTCTACAACATCCGCTTACACTCCCTTTCTTATTTTCTCCCCTTAGATATTTTACCGTACTTTTTCTTACTTCATTCTTTCCCCCAATGCAAAAATTGATCAAAATTTGACAACTGCTATAAGAATTTAGAAAATTATTTTATACTTAGCTTTCATTTCCGGAAGGAATTTCTTCCAAGAATCCACCGCAATCCCAATGGCTATGATCAAGCTATTTTTCTTTGATGTTCTGTTGATTATTGAACAAGAGACTCAGGAATAGTCGTTGCTTCTTCCAATTTTTCTCTTGATTTAAGAATCTCAATCATTTGTTCTAATCCCCCTTTAGTTATATCTTTAACTTTCCAGAAAGCATCAATGAGAGCATTCTTAGCAGTAAGAAATTTTGCATGCTCAATCTATAAATCATGAACTTTCTTCTTCACATCTCCATTCTTATCCAAAAGCATACTATAAGTTTGTCTAGTCTTAACGAGCTCACTTTCAATCTTTTCAAGCTTATCCTTGTACTTTCCTACAACATGAGGCCACCTAAGACAATAGTTAAAGACTTTATTTGCCAAATCAATGCAATGTCTTAGCTCATTCATTTTCTTCTTCAGTCTAGAAAGAGATAATCTAAACTGCATTTTTAAATGAGAAATTATTTCTTCTTCCTTCCTTTCTAGGGGCACAGACTCAATAGATATCTTGACACATTCAATCAGTTCTTCAGGGAGAACATCCTCCAAACTTTACAACTCAATATGTTTATCAGTAAAGTACCTTGCTAGAGTGTTTTCAATAAAATCCTGCTCATAAGATGGTCCATTCAACCATATACTGGATAACTTTTGCATACCATCCTCATCCTGAATGATTTGCATTATCTTTGACTTAAACAAAGCACCTTCTTCATCACTGTCTTCAACTATTATTATTTCCAGTTCATCTAGTTTCGGTTGATCTCTGGGAACATATTCTTTAGGAACTTCATCTTCTACATCCACAACCACTTGACTTTTCCCTTTTTCTTCAATTTTTGCAGACTTGGGTGCCGAAGGAGTGACACCAGCCATATCTCTTCCTCTCTTCTGCTTTTTCTCTCCTTTTCTGGAAGATGATCCAATGTTAGTTATTTTTGCTGGAAGAGGGACAACACCTTGCCCAAACCTCTCTAATACTTTTCTAAAGAAAATTTCATACACTTGTTCACAATTTTCAAAAGAATTATAATGATTGAAGATTTGCTTAAAAATTGACATATTCTCTTTCCACACTACATTGTCCTTTAATGGAAAATAGTTTAGAAAGCACATCATAATACATATTTCCAGAGTACCAAACTTGAATGGGTAGTCAATATCCTTCATTAATTGAACATTCTCCATTAGTTGATCCTTCATCAGACTACACAGATCAAAGTCTTTGCTTTCAATTATCATTTTATGGGCGATATATGCAGCACATGCTGAGGTTGATCCTTCTCAGTTTCTAAAGTAAATCTTCTATGAGACTCCATAAGCCACACACCTTGTCAAAGGATCTTTAATCGATGAAATTATCAGAGCCCTCTGGTCACCCTTTATTCCAGTTAGGGCTTCGACCTCCATATTGTGAATCAACTTCTTCTTCGGTACATCACCAACATTGCACATACTTCCATCAATGAATAACACAACGATTGATTCCATTCAACAATTCGATGCCAACTATAAAAAGAGTGGGGTAAGATATTTTCATGATAAACTCCCCCTAGGCCATTGGCTTGATATCAATTACTAGAGGAGCTACCGAAGGGGGCTTCCGGTACAACTTTATTTCCTTCATCCATTTCACTTTTCTTGACCCATGTTTTCTTCATCTGATCTCTTATTTCTTCCATAGATGCTTTTGCTTTTCCTTTATTGTATTTTTGTGAATTTCTTCCTTGATAGACCATACCTCTTTTATTCATGTTTCTATTTTGGAATTTTTTTGCAATGTGACCAAGATTGTTACAATTGAAACATACCAGACCTTTGTTTCTATACTAGCTATTCCATTGATTTCCACTTGACCTGCATTGATTAGCAACATGTCCAAATCTTCCACAGGTATAGCATTTAATGTTACTTGTGTTGACAGACATATTTCTACATTCTAATACCTTATGACCAATTTTTTTTCATTTGAAACATTGACCAGAAAATGATAGAGTACTAGAGTTTATCTTTCTTCTACACTAAGAAGGCATATGTCCAAATTTGTTACAAGAAAAGCAGTATCCATTAAATCTTTGAGCATTAGGTTGCCTTACCGGATGTCTTCTTCCATTGTTCTTCTTTTCAGGATTCTTCTATTCATATCCAGAGCATTCTATGTTCTATGGATGGTGTAGAACTAAACTTCAAATCTATCTTTAGTTTCTTCCATAATGTCCTCCAGAAATAACCAACAAATTTGGTATCTCTATCTAAGACTATACTCTTTGGTAGAACATGTAGTCTCACCACCTCTCTAAAAAATAACTCTGCAACATGAACAACATACTAGTCTTATGACATGGAATGAAATTTTACATCTTTGAAAATATATCCATCACCACAAATGTGGAATCATTCCCTCTCTGTGTCCTTGGTAAACCAAGAACAAAATCCATGCTAATATCCTTCCATGGCCTCTTAGGTACAATTAATGGCTGATATAATCTAGTATTCTGACTTGTTCCTTTCGCCATTTGACATACTCTGCAGATTTGTACAAACTTCTTCACATCTTGATGTAACTATGGTCAATAATAATTCTCACTAAAAAGAGAAATGGTCTTATCTTGAGCAAAATGTCCAGCCAATCTTCCACTATGCTTCTCCTTGATTAGATTCTCTCTCATAAAACTCCTTGGAATGCACAATTGGCTTCCTCTAAACAACATCCCATCTTGGATTAAGAAATACAACCATCTTGTCCAATCTAATGTAACAGGTTCCAAACAATCCTTCCAAGCTTCTGCAAAGTCTGGATTTTTGGATACAAACTCTTGAGTTCATTAAATCCAACAACCTCTATATTCATCTCTATCAACAAATTTTTCCTTCTACTTAAGGCATCTACAACTCTATTTGACCTTCCACTACTATTCTTCAAAACAAAAGTATAACTCTACAAAAAATCAACCCATTTTAAGTGCCTTTGGTTCAACTTTCCTTGATTATTGACCTCTTTATGAAAACACGTTAATATATAAGCAATTCTTTTGAAACAATCATCTCCATTTTGCTTCAAAGCTGAACTATAGCATAAAACTCTTGATCATGACATAATATTTCTTGTTAGCATCATTTTACTTCTCACTAAAATAGGAAGCAGGTTGACCTTGACAAAACAACTCTTATGGCATTGCCACTAGTATCACAATCTACCTGAAATAGCTTATTGAAATCTAGAAGTGCCAAAACAAGTTGCTCTGTGACTTTCTTCTTCAACATATCAAAACTCTTTGTTGCTCGTATAATCCATTTAAAATTCTTTTTTATCCTCTCTCATTGCTTCAATTAGAGGTGCATAAATACTACTAAAACTCTTAATAAACTTTTTGTAAAAATTTGGTAGACCATGAAATGATCTTACCTCTATAACACTCCTCAGGGTAGGCCATTCAATGATATCTCTCACCTTCTCTAGATCCATTTTAAGACTCTCTCACGAGACAAAATCCCGAGATCTATACACTAACTCCATTTCACAAAACTACATTTCTTCAAATTATCAACAACTTCTCCTTAACTTCTCAAAAAATTTCCGATTACTTTACCATCAAAATTGCTCCTCGATATCTTCAGTAAAGGGTAGAATATGTCAAATAAGCAATTACAAATTTTCCTAAAATTCTTTTAGCCTCATTTATAAGCGATATAAATGTGCTTGTTTAGTTAGCCCAAAGGCATGACTAACCACTCGTACAAGCCCTCTGGTTTTAAAGGTTGTCTTCCATCTCCTTCTCTAATACAAATCACAGTGATATCGCTCTTCAAATCTATCTTAAAGCCAAATGCTTTCGGCTCCACTCAAACAATCATAATGTCATCCATCCTTGGCAAGAAGTCTATATGATGGGTGATCTTGTTGATAAGCTCTAGAATGTCTTATCATATTTCCCATCCTTATTTGGTGCTAGTCTGCGGGTATTGCATGGACTCAAACTCTCTCTAATCAATCCCTTACACAACAACCCTTGCACTTGTCTATTCAAATCTTCACTCTCTACTGGAGTCATATGATGAGCTGCCTTATTTAGTAAACTAGCTCCAGGAATTAGGTCCATTTGATGACTAATCTTTCTTATAGGAGGCAAAACTTCAGGTACATTATTAGAAATAATGGCTTGAAAATCATTCAACAAATCTGAAACCTTTATAGAGTACCTCAATAGTATGCTAACTTTATCAACTCCACAAGGATTAATGAAAAACCGCATGCTTCATACCTTCTAGGAACTTTCTTCCATCAACCATACAAATTCTTGCATTCTTGCACTGCCTCTTTCAAGGCAACTTATAAAGGCTTCATCCTTTATTCAAAGAATGAAATTGGAATGTCCATCATGTACTACTCACTGATCAAACTGCCACATTCTACCTAACAACATATGACAAACATCCATAGGAATAATATCACACAATACCTCATCACGGTAATTTTCAATCTTGAACTTTACCAGACATTGTTCATTTACCAAAGGCTTTGTAAGTCATACTGCAGCCAAGCAATCTAGTAGGGTTTAGATGCTTTTTCTTCTCTCAACTACAACTTACCAACCATTTCTTTGAAACAATGTTATGGTATTTCATCAATATAACAGCTACAAACTTTACCTTCCACACACTTACATTTTGGTGTGAAATAAATTCTTCCTTTGAGTTGGTTGCTTCTCCTCATTCAGCAAGGCTCTTCTAGTAACAAGAACCTTTCCTCTTTCTGCTTCCTCATAATCTGAAGAATTAGCATCTTCATCTACATGTGCAACTCATGCATTACCCTCAGGTCATCTATTTGTCCTTCCTTGATGTTGAGGACACTCATAGGCTCTATGTCCTTCTCCACACTGGAAACAAGTTCCACAAAATCCTCCTCTTCCTAGTCCTTGTCTAGATCTTCCTCTTCCTCTTTGGTCTCCATTATTATGATCATGAGGATGGTAGGTGTTATCTCCCTTCTGAATTATAGCACTGTGGAGCTACCCTTCTTACAGTCTTCATTAAAATGACCTCATGTGACCACCATTGCTGGTCTTTCCTCCATGACCTCCAGCTCATTGTTTGTTCTCAAACCTCTTGTTTAGTTGTTCTTCAACCTTTAAAGAAAACTAGTAAGGATCCTCAATGGTGGTTATTCTTACTAATGCCAATTCTTCTTATATGCTTAGCTTTTTTTGTTAAATATAACAAGCAATTTCTCTTATTCACCTTCGAATGTCTGTACGAATTAGGACATTGTGAGAACCTCATGTATTCTTTCCAAACCATACATTCCCTTTCCTCAAGAAGCACATCTTCTTGAAGTAGCTCCAATTAATAATCATTGAAATAAATTGTTTCTTCAATTTGACACCATTTGTCCCGCTCTGGAAATTTTATCTTTCCTTGCATCTTCCTCTTTCTATAGACCTCTTTTCACCATATCTTGGCGCGACCGCCAGTTTTGTCTTTGCAAACCTCACTCTGTGAGAATCTTCAATATCCTCAAACTTGAAAAATTCCTCCATATCATTGATCCAATCAATTAATTCTTCAGGATTTAGATTTCCACTAAAAGTAGAAACCTCCATTTTAGGTCTCTTCCCAATGCTAGAAATCACTCACAATAATCTTCTTTCTCTAGAATCCATTAGATCTTGCTCTTCCTCTTCATTTCCTCTTCCATTTCATCTTCTTGTCATCTCTATCTTGTTGCACATCTCTTCTCAAGACCTCTTGTTGCCGGGTTTCGTTGCCTTCTAAGGGCTGCGATTTCATCTCTAGGTGGATCTCTTCCTCCACCACTAAGCTCTACCTCTACCATCTGGGCAACCCAGAGTCTAGGAGGCATCTTGAACTCAACCCCACACTCCCATAGGTCCTATTGCAAGCGCCTCCGTCAAGCAGCTTTATTACAAGCTTAGGAACTCCTGCTTTATTTCATGATAGAGGCCACCTTTTCCCACAAATCACAACAATAGATACCGACCCAAAAGATGTAAGACAAAAAAAACTCACTTTCAATTATTTCAAAAAAATGAAATTACAGATTCAAAGCTTACATGCTACAACCTCATGGGCTTGATTCATTATAGCAAAATCAACTCTGAAAATAAAATCTACTATTCGGAGCCACAATCTGCACTATCAGGGCCACCGTCACCAACCACCACTTAACCCTTTTTATTTTCCCCAATAACCACCCTAGAATGTTCTAGAAAGATCAAATTTCCCCTTTTTGTTTTGATGCCAAAAGTCTCATCGTTTGATTTTTGACCTAGGAAGAATTTTTTATGAAATTCACTTTTTAGAGGTCCAACTTCGCGGGGCCATAACTTTTGATCTGAGTGTCCAATTTGCTATTATTACATATCGTTGGAAAGCTCTCGACGAGCTCTACAACACATAAAACCACCGTAGGTTAGTCCGACCACTTTTTGAGCTGTTTTGGGGCCTTTAAAGTTTTATATCTAAATTTGAAGCCGCATTAGAGAAATTTCTCGGGATGAAAACTTTAATTTCTCCCAAATCGTGTAGGGTATTGAGGTGATTCTTTCATGACTAGAAATGTTTTTCAGCTTTGCTCCTTGGGGTAAATTTTCACATCCATATAAAACCCTGTTTTGGTCAACTTACTAAAGATAGTAAGTGCCTAGTTTTCGCTATTTTTGATGCTTGGCAGTTCTATATCCCTTAAGTGCCATCATGGGACTCAAAACAACTAAAGAAAATAAATAAAACAATTTTTTTTGGTGATGCAAGATTTCCCTACACCATTGGATGCTCTTGCATCAATATGAATCATCTAACCCATGTGAATCCACAACCTTTAGCAAAGAAGAGGAAAACAAAAATTATACATCTACATATGACGAAAGTGATCATGACAAACCTCCTTCCTCAAAAGAAATGAAAGCACATTATGAAAGGGGTTATGAACTTTTGAAACAATTTTGCTATAATGGAAAGGGATGTGGTGTTAAAGAAAAAGGTATCTATGTCCCTATCAAACCTAGCATGCAAGAACAAACATGAGGCCTTGGTTATTGTCCTTAGAAAGAAATGAGAGCATTGAAGAAACCTTCGCTTAATATCAATATCATCACACACAACACTCCTAAGACAAATATACATCATGGTTATGATATTGCTTCATATTCAAACACATGTTTTAGTGATGATTGGGATTCGTTAGATTTTACATCCTCCTTTTTGGGAGAGTACAAAATCTCACAATCTAAACCGAACAAGTCTTGTGTATGTATGACACTTTGTATTAAGCAAGAAAGATCTATTTCACAAAAGAAAGGAATATCTTCTACTATTGATCAAGATAATACATTGTCAAGGCTTCTCAAATCCCAATTGATTACTCTTCCTCCAAGAATAAGAAAGAAATTCTATAACAAAAGCTTATTTTGTGCATATCATCGAGTGCATGGTCATTCTACCAATGAATGTTAGGCCTTGAGTAACAAAATTCAACATATTAAGGATGGGGTGCTCTTCCTTGTGTTGATGCACCTAATTCCTCTTATTAATAATGATTTTCATCCTATCATGTTGCTCATCACTATGCGGCATTGGTAGCTTTATGTATTATGCTCATTTCCATTCATGGTGGCATAATCTTAAGTGAAACCATATTTTTCATGGCAACAACATGATAGTCTTTGGTGTGGTTGTCCTTGTCTCTACACTTAGTGGGAAAGGATAACTAATTTTGGGAGGCATGTATTCTTTTTAAGGATCCCCTTTTTGTATTTTCTTTCCTTAAAATACCAACATAGCAAGTATGTTGACATTTTAAGGGGGGGCATATAGTCCCGCGCTCATTGTTTGCATGTTCCCTTCTTAGTGATGATAGCATATATATCCTAGGAAGTGTGACCTTTTTGTTCAAAGTATGGCTTTCTTGATCTATGTGATGTGTCTTCTTTGTGGTGACAGTTGGCTTGATGTTTTACAAGAGTGTGACCTTTCTTGGTATATAATTTTCTCCTTGGTGGCAATGCTATTGCTAGCATTCCCTAAAGTATGATCTTTTACTCCTTGACTAGTCCTCTCTTGGTGGTAATGTCAAGTGTGATGTTCCCTAAGGTGTGACCATTCATGCATTAAGTAAAATACCTTTGCTTATGTTGATTATTTACCTTTGTTTTGAATTTAAAATTTGTCATATATTCCACGTGTCTAGCATAATGCAACTTTCCAGCCTTGTGAAACAATTTTATTCCATGAGTTTCTAGCATAATGTAGCTTGCTAGCCTTGTGAAGTAGTTTTATTCAAGGAGTGTCTAGCATAATACAACTTGCTATCCTTATGAAGCAATGATCATTTTGGGGGCTCACCTAGTGTATACTGGATTGCTCTAGCACTTATGAGTGTATTTTTTGGACAAACAACTTAGGCTTGATCCATTCCTATTGGACAAACAATTGAGGCTTGATCTATCCTCTTTTTTCCTTTTTGCATTGGATTTGACATTGTATGCTTGTGTATCTTGTCTTGCTACACATATCCTAGATGCATGTGTGTCCTTTGTGCTTATGTTGGTTTGCCATGGGATCTTGGATCTTGGGGGCTTGTACAATCTCTTTGATCTTTGTCATCCTATCACATTAACATTTGTGCATTTGGACTCTTCTTGACACATATTTGTCTACTTTAGTGTGAGTTTGAGCATAAGTTCATACTCTCACTAAAGTGGGGGCTAAATGTAGTGTAGGAAATTGTATAGCTTTACAATTTCACACTATGTTTGGGTCCCTTAATTTATTGGACTTAATTAAGCTTCTAATTTTTCAAATTATGCATTCCAAAGCCTTATTTTCCCGTTTTCTAGAAGGAGAGCCAACATTAAATAAATGCAATCATTAATTAAATCACCAAGGAATATGTGTGTCATAGAATTATAGGCCAAGATCAATTCTCCCATGGGCGAATGGGTCCCCTTTAAGTACCAAGACCCATTTTAAAATATGTTTTTGGCAGAATTTTAATGATTCAAATTGAACTTGCAATTGTTAGTTTTTTGGAATATAATTTTTGGGAAATTAGATAAACACCTATAAATGCATAGTCTTTTTATCATTTGAAATATAAGGATCAAGAAGCAATTTCATATGAGAAAATAAATTGTCAAGAGCATTCTTGAGAGAAGATTTATCAATCATTTGTTGCAGAAAGATCAATATCCTAACATCATGTCCAAGTTTATGTGTGTTCATGTCATCTTGTGAAGGCTAATATGCATTATTGATCCTAAAGAATCCAAGCATTTCAATTATCCAAATCAATCAAGTAAGAAAGATCCAATTCCTTTGGAGAGATGTCTTTGAATTCATTCCTCTAAGGGAAGCCATTAAAGGTGGCGAGTTGTAGCAAGCATTGTTCATTCATCATTTCCTTCTTTTTTTATTATATTTCTATCAAGGTTTAATTACCAAACTGGGGTTTGACCAAGGAAAATCCCAGTACAAACAAATAAAACAATTTTTACCTCTTTGTGTATGTGTAGGTTACAAGTTGAAGAAGGAGTGGAAAGATCTCGAAGAAGTAGTTTGGCATTATTGCATTTGTTGTCGTCATTGTTGTCAAGCCACAAAAACTAGGTTGTAGAATTTATTTCTAACATTTCGATAGTGGGATCTGTGTTAAACAAAAGCTTAGATCTTGTACTAGAGGACCCCATAAGTTGGTCAAAACCCCTATACAAAGACCCATTCACCCATGGACGAATGAGTCCTTATAGACACTTCAAAACCAATTTTTTTGAACATGTTTATTGTCCTCTGATTTCCTAGATCCACTAGTAAATTGTTGTTTTTGTTTGTCAAGTTTTGGGATCTTACATTTTTAATATTAAGGCATCTAGGATCATTAGTTTGATCATTCTAAAATATTTCCAATCCATTCCAATCCCCTTTAGGATATAGGTCCATGTCTAGTTGGCTCACCATTAATGTTGATAGTCAATCAATTCACATTGTTGATCTATATCCCAATGAAATTTATAAAAATGTGAAAATGTACCTAGGTTATGACCACTGATCTTAGAGTCACCACATTTTTATGTTTCAACTGTTTATACATGTAATTATAGAATGTAATTCTAGGTTGGAAAACATAGTGGGTTGTGAGTTATTTCATCGTGCACACTCAAAGCTAAAGGGTGGGGAGAATGTGGAGGAGTTGTAGGTTAGGGATACATAAGTCTAACCAAATTGAGGTGAGGGGTAACCAACCAATTAGGTTGCTAGGTGTAGAGGGTTTTACAACACCATGTGGGTTGTAGGTTTGATAACATTGAGTATTTTCCAACCTGCAATTTTATAACACAATATGAATGTAATCAAAACCTTTTGTTATTAATAGTACTAACAACTCAATTGGTTAGTCACCTAGTGTTTTCCAAACTACAATTTTACAAAATCTAGTATGATTGTAATGAAAATATTTGCTTTTGTAGACAGTAAGAATGTAATGAAGTTCACCTTCAAAACATATAACAAATGTTAGAGTAAAAATTGTATTTCAATTTCTTCATATATGATTGGAACAAAAAATGCACAAAATAATTGCAAGTTGGAAAACATAATGTGGGTTGAGTTATTTCATTTTTCATGTTTGAAGTTAAAGGGTGGAGAGCACAGGGAGGAGTTGCAGGTGGGGGATAGATAAATCTAACCAAATTAAGGTGAGGGGTGATCAATCAATTGGATTGTTACATGTAGAAGGCCTTACAACAACATGTGGGTTGCAGGTTTGATAACATCGAGTGTTTTCCAACCTACAATTTTACAAAACAGTATGAATGCAATACAAATATTTTATTATTAAAGCAGTATCAACCCAATTGGTTTGTCACCCCTCAACTCAATTTGGTTAGTCACCCAGTGTTTTCCAAACTTACATTTTTACAAAATAATATGAATGTAACAAAAATATTTTCTTTTGTAGACAGTAAGAATGTAATGAAGTTCACCTTTAAAATTTATAACAAATCTTATTTAGAGTAAATATGACATTTCAATTTCTTCATATGATTTCAATAAAATTGTAGGTTGGAAAACACAATGTGGGTTGTGAGTTATTTCATTCTACATGTTCAAAGCTAAAGGGTGGAGAGCACATGAAGGAGTTGCAGGTGGGGGATACATAAATCTGACCAAATTGAGGTGAAGGGTGCCCAACCAATTGGGTTGTTACATGAATTTGGTTTTACAATAGTATGTGGGTTGTAGGTTTTATAACACCCACTATTTTCCAATTTTATTACATTCTTATTGTCTAAAAAATAAAAGGTTTTCAAGACAATTATAAAATAGAGAAAATTGAGGTGAGGGTTGACTAACCAATTGGGTTGTTACATCTTCAAGGTTTTAAAACAGTATGTGGGTTGTAGGTTTTATAACACCTAGTGTTTTCCAAACTACATTTTTATTCACAATATGAATGTCTTGAAAATATTTTGTTATTTAGAGAGTACAGATCTAATGAAAGACACCTTCAAAATTTACCACAACTGTTAGTTACAATGAAAATTGCATTTCAATATCTTCAAATGATAAAAATAAAAATGCACAGTATATTTGCAAGTTGGAAAACATAGTGGGTTGTGAGTAGATGGTTTATGAAACCTGCAACCCACACATCCATCACATTATGTTATCAAATCTAAGACATGTTTCTATAGGGAGATTAATTTTAAAACATGCTAATTTTAAAACCTACCAATGTGCCATGTTTTCCAGTGATGAGACACGTGACAACACTTGAAATGACATGCACCTAAACATTCATCAACATCCGTTAGACAGTCTTATCTCATAATGATACCATCGTATGGGGGATGGGTCATTATGTTATCATGTCTAAGACATGCATTTTTGTAGGGATATTAGCTTCTACATCTTTTTCCATAATTTTATGTAATTAAAGATATAATAATGGATAAATTATTTGTCAAGAGGATCACTTGTAAAGTAGCAACAACTCAAACTTAAAACAAAAACTCGTGAAGTGTGTCACATCATTATGATTCAAATTTTCACTATCATATGTTTTGGATCTAATACAATATTATTCTTCATCCAAATAGCTACAAATCACCTTTGAGCTCCCTAATGACCTTCAAAATGTGAAATGGCAACTTTTTTGGCTTTCAAAATAAATTTAAAACATGCTAATTTTAAAACCTGTTGGCATGCCACACTTTTCTAGTGATGGGACATGTGATGATACTCAAAACAACACATGCCTAAATGTTCATCAGTCTTATCTCATAATGATATCATCATATAGGGGATGGGGCATTATGTTATCATGTCTAAGACATGTATTATTATAGGGAGATTAGCTTCTACCTCTTTTTCCATACTTTTCATGTACTTAAAGATTTAATTATGGATAAATTATTTGTCAAGAGGATCACTTGTAAAGTAGCAACAACTCAAACTTAAAATGAAAAATCATGAGGCATGTCACATCGTTATGATTCAAATTTTCACTATCATATGTTATGGATCTAATATGATCTTAAATTAAATTAATGTGAAATGACATGATAAATGCGTATTCAAGCTTCTAAAAGTGATGACACCATTTTTATCACTGCACTTTCTTCCTCTTTCTATTTCATCCTTGTATTTCCCCTTATTCCTCTCATTTTCTTTTTTATGACTTGAATAGAGTGCATAGGGAACAAATAAAAATGGAAGGTACAAACTAAAGTGATAAGAATGGTGCCATCACTTTCAAAAGCTCAAATACCCATATATGTCACACCATGCCACATGAATTCAATTTCAGATCATATCAATCCACAAATCATATCAGATCCACAACGTATGATAGTGAAAATTCGAATAATAACAAATGTAAAATGGCACATATGATTTTGATTTTTCCTAGGTTTTATTCATTGACCTTAACATCTACTTAAAGAATGCCTAGAATCTCATTTCTTTTATTTTTTTATATTGAGATTTGAACTCAACACCATCTAGGTGCTTACAACATGGCATTACCATTAATCCAACCACCTATTGGTAGAATCTCATTACTAGTTTGGTAAGATTAGACATTATGAAGTATGATAGATCGCAATATAGTTTTAAGTTAGAATAGTGTTCTTTAGGCTTTTTTAGTTTGTAGCTCGAAATTTATGCATCTTCCACTATGTATCATTGGTGAATAGAGGCCACCTATAATGAGAAATGTGTTATTTCATAAAATAGAACTCCATCTATACATTTGTACGTCTGCATTTCATAACAAAGTTTTGTATTAGTAAAGGAACCTGCTTCAAAACACATTGTGTTTCACAACCTGCACTACACAACGTTCACTACTATCAACAAGTTTATTCAATATTGCCATTAATGGAAATAAATTGGTATTCTTGCTATTTTTAATGCACACCTACATATATGAACTTGAAAAACACAAGGGATTGGGTATGTTGTGATGTGGAGGTTGACAAATACATTGTCTTATGAAGCATGCTTTTGGTTGAACTATGTATCAATATTTTAGATCACTTTTTGATCAATTATTAGAATGATGAAAGATAATGTGATTTGAAATATTAAATTATTTCCCCATCCTAATGATAGATCACTAATTATAATTAAAAATATTAACACAAACAAACTTATATAATTAAATTAAAAAATCTTAATTTAAAAAAATTAATGTTAAGAAAACTGTATGATAATTTTAAAAAATATTATTATAATTTGGATGATTTGGTAGCTAATGTTGAGATGTGGTGGTTGAAAAACACATTGTGTTATGAAAGCATGCAATTTCTTATATTAAACAATCTCTAGAGGTTTAACTATCTACCTTGAAGCTTGGTCTATGTCATTAAGTGCAGTTGACAAACGATAGTGTGTTTTCAAACCTCCTATCTGTGTGAAGACATTCATAACTCAACAAGTAACAACCAAATCGGTTAGTCACCCATGAGCTCAATTTGGACAATTTTCCTAATTTGTGATAGTTATGGAGAGAGCATTAAAATCACAAAATGTAAAAAGCCTCAACAAAAAAACAACTTTGCATATCAAATGAAAACCCCTTTTTACAAGGAAAACCCTTGGAAACCCATCAATTCAAATGAATACCCCTTTTCACAATGAATACCCATTTAATTCTTCATAGTCCCTAGGCAGAATGGTAAAATGACATATTTCTGAAACATATACACACTTGCTAGCTAGCTGCCCACACCTGTCACATGTGTTTTGGTAGGGAGATTAGCTACTTTGCTTCAACCTATGAATGATTGCAACTCCCTTCCGAGCTCCCCAACAACCTTCAAAATGTGAATGTCAAAAATAGTGACGTTATGAGCTCTATGTGGCTTTCAAAATATATAATTTAATTGCAAACCCACATTATGTTTTTCAATCTAGTTATATATTCTACACCATTTTTGGTTTCTCTAAGCATTATTCCACGACTATATCAATTGCAGAAAATAAATGAAGGTTAGATTTCCATTTTTGGTTGGGTATGCTTCCTCAAATAGTTTTGGCGTGAACATAATTTTTTTTTTTTTTACAAACACTAAATATAAAAGCACATAAACAAATTTGCATGTTGAAAATGAATACCTAGTGTTTTGCAAAAAATACCCATTCAATTCTTCACAATGCTTAGGCAGAATGGAAAAATGACACTTATTTCTAGTAGATATACATATCTGCTAGCTAGTTACCCGTGCCTCACATGCGTCTTGGAAGGGAGAATGGTAGTTCCTCTGCTTCTTCATCCAAACATCTGCAACTTGCTTTCGAGCTCCCCAATAACCTTTAAAATGCAAAATGATAGCTTTTTTGCTTTCAAACTATTTTAAGACATGCTAATTTTATAACTTGCCGGCATGCCACATTTTTTGGTGATGGGACATGTGACGAAACTCAAAATGTCACGTGCCTAAACGTCTGTTAGCATTCGTCCATCAATCTTATCTTGTAATGATGTCATCGTATGAAGATGGGGTATTATGTTATCATGTCTAAGACATGTGGTTTTGTTGGGAGATTAGCTTTTTCCTTTTCCAAGAAGAGTTTGTGAACATACAAAACCAATGGTTGAAAAGTTATCATAGAAGTGCGTTACTATAAAAACAATTTGGTTCATTGGTTTAATAGGGTAATTTGTGTGCATGATTTCAAAAATCTAACTACTTTATTGTAATGATTTCGAGGAATGAGTAGAATATTTGTTACAAATTATCCCCTTTCCCTTATCGAAGATACTTAATTAAAAATTTTTGGTACCAATGTGACTGAGGGTGTGACAAGTTATTATGAAGAAATTGGTGCTTCCATGTATTTGTAGTGACGAAAAATGTACTCCTTTACATTTTCTCACTTTGTTTGCCTCCCCTTAATTAATTGGACTTAATTAAGCCTCTAATTGACCCAATTATGCATTTAAAAGCCCAATTAATCCCATGGGGAACATGAATTAAACAATTGCAAAGATCAAATTACACATCTTGGAAAATGTGTGTTCTAGGTTTAGGGCCTAGGACCCATTTGTCCAAGGGAAAATGGGTCCTCCTTAGACTTAGGAACCCATTTTTTAATATGATTTTGTTGGTATTTTCATAATTCAAATTCAAATTGCACTTTTTGATCTTTGAAGTTTAATTGTCGAGAAATTAGAAAATTACCTATAAATACAAGGTCTTTTTATCATTTCAAATCCTATAATTTTTATGAGAGCATTCCTATAGCAAAGATAATTGTCAAGAGCATTCAAGAGTAGATTTATCAGTCTTCTACATCAACATTCAAGATCTCAAGCATCATGTCAAAGTTATTTGCATCTATGCATGTTTTTGGAGCTAACATTGTGATGTAGGTTTCAAGTTTTCAAGCATCAAATCAAGTGTTAAATCAAGCATCCAATCAAGCCATTTCATTCAAGATCCAATCCTTGGTGTGATGTGTTAGACTTTAGTCCTCCAAGAGTAGCCATTAAAGGGTTTGGTGAGTTGCAACAAGCTAGTGTTCATTCATCATTCCTTATTTTTATGATTATTTCATTTCAAGGTTTAATTACCAAACTAGGGTTGACCAAGGCAAACCCTTATAAATAAAAAATAAAATTTCTCTTTATGTGTGCAGATTTATAGGTGAAGAAGGAAGGAAGATTGATCAAAAGTGAAATTTTTGCAAAGTTGTCAAAGTTGTCATCAAAGTTGTCAAGATACAAAATCTTGCAAAATTTATTTTTAACTTTTCGATAGTGAGACCCAGAGGAATCAGGAGTCCAGATTCAGGAGTAGAGGATTGTGAAATTAGATTTTGGATCCTTGTAGTAGGACCCATTCATCCTAGGGTGAATCTATCCTAGGAGGACACTCAAGAATAGGTTTTAGTGATTGGTACACATCAACAAGTACCCTTCTCAGACCCACCAAAAGTCTATTGTTTCTGATTGTTTTATGCTTTAAATTGATGATTCAAGTTTCACATTGCATAATTGAGATCATTTAGTATTTTTAGTTTTTCTCCCTAAAGTGCATTTCAGGCATATTTACCCCATCTTGTCATATGAAAAATAGCCAAGATCTCCAATAGGGTTGACTCCCCTAAGGGTTGAAAGTCAATCCTACCTAAATGGGGATCTCTTTTTCCTAATGAAACAAAAAAGATAGGTGTATACGTTCTCCATTTTTCCATCACCTCCATTTTCTTTCATTTCAGTATTATTAGGTTTTTTCTAGATTAAGTAGTGAGGATGATATGATTGACGCATACAAAAACATTGAGTGCATGATTGACTTGGAATACCTGTTGTGGGACTCTGGTCATGACCTTCGGATACCGTCTAACTCTCTTATTAACTTAGAAGGCCAAGAAACTACTACTTTAGAGGAAAGTTGGGGTTCCTATGTATAACTAAAGAGATTCCTTCACATGTGCCCTTTTCGGGATGATTTGGGGTACTATACATAGAGGGAATGTAATCATCCATGGGGAATTTATTCACAGATTATATTTTTAATATAGCATTTTATCTAAAGGCTATTTGTTTTCAAAATAAGATGGACTATCCAAGATATATTGATGGTATGTTAGGTTCAACTAAAAAAAAATAATAATTATCCTATTATAATTATCAAATTACAAAAGAAATGCCATTTCTCATGTGAATTAATTTTTAAAATGATTTTAAATTGTTGTCTAAGGAAGTTCACCAAAATCTATTTGACTTCATTGGTTACCTTGTTTTTTCTAAGAACTAGAAATTTAGGATATATTGAGAATATACTAAGACAATGGGGACCAACCTTGTGTTTTAATGATCGATGTATATAACATTGTAGTTCATATAATCTTGTCTTTTTCAGAATTGTTTGAGGTATGATATTAAATGTGAATTTAATTATATTAAAATATTCATCCAATATTTATGAATTTGATATTTATTAAAATTTAGAAAATATTAAATATATTAATAATTAAACAATATTTAAAAATATAAAAAATGTTATATTTTTATATTTAAAGTATTTACATAAAAAATACATCAATTAACATAATTTAAAATAAACAAACTCTCCAAAAATAAAGATCTAAAAATGAAATAAAAATCTATAGATTCAACATCAAATATTATAATTAAAAATATGTTATTACAAAACAATAAAGCTAAAAAGATATTCATTAATTTTTAATTATAAAAATTATATAAATATATACTAATAAAAAATAATTTAAGTTTATAATTTTTTTTATAAAATTAATAAAATAATTGACATGAATTTTTGACGATATATAATATTTATATTATTTAAGATTGTTTCTCCACATAAAATGTAACAACAGAGAATTAATTTAAAAAAATCTTTAAAATACGAAATATATAAACGAATTCCATAAACAATCTTTTAAATAAAAAACTAATTTAAAAAACAATATTTTAAATACTAATAATTTTATTGTAATCAACGTGCCCATTGCGATTAGCTCAATAAACACTAGAAAGAGGATAAAAAGTTTACCTCTGGTCGACTATTTGTCAGATGCCAGAGGAGTTCTGTCCGTACTTGAATTGTCGACTTCTTCATCAGAGTCGAACTCACCGCCTTTACTGATACCAGGCAATATTAGAGAAGCCTTTTCCTTAGCCCTGCGAAGTGCTACAACCAGGTTTTGAAGCGCAGCGGTTGGATTATCACTCCCTCTCATCAATTCTTCGCTTACATCCGCCGGCGTAATCTGCGCCTCCTCGATCAAAACCTCGATCTCCTGAAACAGAGGATCGTCTTCCACGCCAAGATAATTTCGAGCAAGAACTTTAAACGCAGAAAAAGTGCAGAAGGACAAATGAATATGCTTATCCATGCGCCCCGACCGAAGAAGCGCAGGGTCCAACCTATCAACATGATTTGTCGTAAAAATAATAATCCGCTCGCTGCCGCAGCATGACCACAAGCCATCTGTGAAATTTAAAACCCCGGACAGAGTCACCTTGCTTTCTGGCGCCTCGCTCTCTGGTTTTCCTGTGGCGGGATCGGTTCCCCCCTTTTCCTCTTTCTTAGGCTTCCTTTTCCGCTCCGTCAGATCCAGCGAACAATCGATGTCCTCAATTACAATAATGGACTTGTTAGTGGTAGCAATCAGAAGCTTTCTGAGCTCAGTATTGCTCTTAACTTCGGTTAACTCCAGGTCATAAATGTCATAATGGAGAAAATTAGAAATAGCCGCAATCATACTCGATTTCCCGGTGCCGGGCGGGCCGTAGAGCAAATAGCCCCGTTTCCACGCACGCCCGACCTTCTTATAATACATTTCCCTCTGTGAAAACTTTGTGAGGTCCTGCATGATGTCGTCCTTTAACTCAGGGTCAAGAGCCAGGGTTTCGAAGGTCGCCGGGTGCTCGAAAACCACCGGCGTCCAGGAATGCCCCTTACCGCCTTTATTGGTGTAAATCTTCCGGTGCTGGATTTTGAGCTCCAGTATTTTGCTCTCTGCCAATATGTGCGGCAGATAAGTATCAAATACCTTGGTTTTGTCCTTGTTGTGGAACTGGAGTTCGAAATACCGCTTTTCGTCTGAGATTGAACTCCAAGAGTGCATGGGCTGTTTCAGCTCTCTGCTGTGGAAAGTCCACCAGACTTTGATGCCCTGAAATTTGTCCGTTACTTGCTGCTTTCTGTCCATGGTAAATGTAAAGGCCTTGCCATCTTTGGGCTTGTTGAGCTTCAATCTCTTGGCTCTTGAACAAGAATGCGTGCTTAAATAAATCTGCACCGATTCGTAGATCTCGTTTGTTCTCATGCCCTCATTTTCTTCAATCACGATGGTGATGTATGAAGACAGGAATTTTGCAAGCCTGCTGAGGAGCAGAGCGACATAGTCGTAGAGTTCTGGCGGGAGGTATTCCTTCACCATTGTTCTGATAAAGAAGATGCTTGCCATGAGCGTCCCGAGATTCGACCAAATCGCCATTGGTGCGGTTGGGATGCTAGGGAAAAACCCCAAAACCATTTTAAAGAAGCTCGGCAAAGAAAAGCCCAGAAGACGTCCATATGAGTAGCTCTAGACTAAGGTCGGCGACGCGTCGTGACGAATAAATCGCCGACCATTATAGACGTAAAATATCTTATTCACGTCATTGCCGACGACTTTTTGCAACGAATTTCCAACGGCGGTCACCTGTTTTAATTCCGCGTTCACTGAATCTTCCTCATGCTTGACTTTGCCGAGGCTTATGATCACATTGAATAGTTGTTCATTCTTCTCACTTTGGTTTCATTTCATGTAGTCTTTGGAGATGCTATTCATAGATGTATTTGTTTGGGTTTCTATTGTTGACCAACAATCTATATCTTTTGGACTTCATGAAGGTTATCTTTTTTGCTCCAACACTTGTTAAAAGGTTTAGTTATCTCTTGGCCAAAGCAATCTATTAATTCTTGTCGAGGGAATATCTCTTCCCAATTCATCCGATCAATTAGTTAATGGTTATTTTTTCAATGATACTTTCTCCATTCTTATTGAAGAAGAGAATAATGTCACTCAGGCTCTTCAGTGTTTGGACGCTTTCTACAAAGCTTTTTGATTAAGCATTCAATGACAAAACATTCGATGCTATTGGCAATCCTTTCTTCCTCAACCTTAGTGGCTTGACCAATAGAGCTAGAAGTGGATCAATCAGGGGAAGTGTTCCATTGTTTTGGTATACCTTTAACTTTTCATACCTCACCCTTCAACATGTTGGGATTGATAGAGATAAAAAAGCTCACTTTTTGGATTACCAAACCTCTTTCCTTGGTTGGTAAGTTTCATATTTTTTCTAAAATGTCAACAAACATGTATGCATATTACTCTTTTTGTTGGGTGTCTTACAAAGCTTCTTACCTTCACATTGAAAAGCTCCTAAGAGATTTTCTTTAGGTTAATAGTGAAGGAAAACATGGTTTTCATTATGTGGCCTGGGATTTCTAATATTTTCTTCACAACTCTAAAGGTTTAGGCTTGATCTTAATCAATAGACAAGGCATTTCCCTATGTGCTAAATGGATTATTTGAGCTTTAAAAGATAATGAAGCTTGGAAAATTCTAGTCAAACATTGTATTATTTTTGAAGTGTCATCTAACCATTTGACTTGGAAGGGCCTTGGCCTTGGTACTCTTCTTACCACATGGGATACTATGAAGATTCATGGCAAGAGCATTCAACAAGCATGGGAAGCTATCAAACTATACCTTCTTTGGGAAAACAATGAATTCCACATTGGTCTCTATCAATTAACAATCTATTTGGTGGTCTTTGATTCCCTCTTCTCAAAACCAACCACTAGCCAAACTGCCTTAGTTGCATGACGAAGTTCTTTAAGTGAGGCATTCGTGTGCTACCCATTTTATCAATAAAGCCACTGAGAACTTTCTTTCTTATATTTATTCAAATTAAAGTTTAGAGTGGCTACCCAAGACCAAGAAATATTTTAGTTTGTTATTGATTATATACTTTTCTAGTTTCTTCATAAGATTGGTGTTATATCTCTCAAGCCTTGGTGGAAATATTGGAAATGATACCTAGATATGCCCTTTCACAAATATAATCCTTGCAAAGGCTACTTGCAGCTATCCCCCCATCTTTCTATAGTGGATCAACTAAATCTCTAATGGTAGCTCTAGTCCTCAATTATAACTTAGTACTATAGATTCTAGTGCATTCGATTGATAGTTTTGACACCCAAATTTTCCCACTTTTCTTGGTGAACATTCTATATCAAGGCTTTCAACTGGGTGGCCTTTCAAATAATATGGGTATTCCTAATCCCCATTGTCCATTCTATGGCAATATGAAGTCCTTCAAGCATCTCTTTTGGTTTTCTCCTACATCTCAAGAGGCTTGGAATTAGATCCAGGAATTTTTCAATCCATTAAAATTCACCCCTTTTTCTTGACATATGGTTTTACTCAAGGAGATTGACCTCTTCTCATGGGTGGATTTGATGCTCCCAATTGGCATAACTTAGGTCAATTTTCTCACTTAGAGTTGGTCATCTCTTTGACCTTTCCACAAAAACTTCTAAACAACCCACTTAAAAAGAAGAAGAAGGCACTCTTGTTGGTTGGGAGCCAATTGATGATGCTACCCATGGAAATGTTTGGGGAAATCTAAATGATAAACATCATCCCCCATCCAATTTTTCTTTAGTTGCTTAGTTTTGATGGGCTTGACCCTTTTATTGTTTTTTCATCTTTGTTTTGGGCATGGTCCAATTATACCTTATGGGTGTGCCTCTCTACCATCCCTTTTTTGTGTGAATATTGTACTATCATTTAGTTAATAAACTTAAATAAGAAATATTCATAAAAAAATTGCACAAATTTAAAGTATAAATTCAATCTTTAGAGCTTGGAAATGCATTCTATAGAGCTCAAATTCAATCCAAAGGAGCTTGGAGTGCATTCTATAGAGTTCAAAGTGCATGCATACAATCCCATAGAAATTTGGGCAACTCAAGGCAATGAATGTTGAATGCTTTCTAAATCTATGATGTCATGTTTGTTTATTATAAAGTTTGAGATTCAAAGATTTGGAAATCCATTTATTATAAAGAAATTGGGCAAAAAGAAAGAAGTTGATAATGCAACAAAAGTGTTATTCAAAATGTACATGAAAATAAATATATAAACTTTTAAAATCTCATACATGTAAGAAAATTAGGTATTAAATGTAGGTTAATATTAAAGAATTGAAATTTAATTGTTTGAATATAATTGATAAAGGTGATATGTTTTTTAATTATGTCATCTACTAATATTAAAATAAAGATGCAATGAGTAAAATATACCTTGAGAAATTAATAATATTAATTTTTAAATCACCATATATTATTTTTAATTATTTTATTTTATTTTTTCTTAAATATTATATACTTACACACAATTTTATAATAATTTTATTTCTAAATAATATATATTCTAAAAATTTAATGTATTTATAATTAAAAATAAATATTAATTCTAATTATTACACTCTACTTTTACTTCCACTATAAATTGTGTCTCTAATATCCACTATAAATTGTGTCTGTAATGTAATAAATTATTAGTTTTTTTTTATATAATAAATTTAATATATTTTTAATATAATAATAAAAACTTAAATATCATTAATACTTTATCATTAAATTATCAATTTATTATTAAACTAAAAGACATTTTAAATAACAAGAAAATAGATAAAACCTTAAATACAATTAACATATATTTTGAAAAACAAAAATATAAAAAATGATAGATACTTCCCGCCACTATAAATTATTAAGCCTCTTAGACCAATAATATATTTGTAACACAAGTTTAGTGTATATTAATAAATATTCCTTGCAATAGGTATATAAACAGTTTTCTATACTTAATAAACCAAAAAATAAAGTTTAGCCATTAAAAATTAGTTGCCCAAAATATTTCAAATTCCAAACTGCTTGGCGACAAACAAATAAAGCAACAATGAGTTTTAAAAAGAAAAAAACATATTGAAAGAAATTTGAAGAATCTTTTGCAGTTCAAATTGTCCCATTCTATTCTATTTTCAATAAGAAATTTATTTAAATATTTCTTCTTTGTAAATATGACCGACCGAAGATGGTCCCAATGTATTTGGTGCTTTGCTAATTTTGAATAAGAACATCTATGGCTGATTTTTTAAAGATAACTATGACAAATTTCAAAATTTTATTGCATTGGCATTTGGTAGTTTTCATTAGGCAGGATTCATAGTTTTTCTTTTTTAAATAATTTGAGTAGGGGAGGTGCATGTTTGAATTGTGAAAGGGGTATTATAAGGAGGGGGAGGAGTGTTAAAATTTTAGTAGTGAGATAAAGGGAGGGCGTTGCAAGTTAAGAGTTGGGAGTATTTATTTTATTAAAGTTGTTTGGATAGTGTAATTAAAGAATGCGTCAATAATTTAAAAAAGAAGAAGTAATAGTTATAGTTTAAGATGCGAAAATAGAGAGAGAGGGGTTGGGGAAGGGAGGGGTTGAGGGTTAAAAAATGAGTATTCATTTCACCAAATTTGTTTAGATATCGTAATCAAAGATCACCACCTCTATTAATTGTACTCAGCTAAATGAACTTCAATGCTTTAATTTTTTATATATTTTGTCTTCCATCAATTTTATTTTCCTTTTAAATTTTAATTCTAAAATTTAGTAATTATAAAAGATAATACTTTAAAGATCACTTAAATAAAGAAGGAAAAAATCATGGGATTGTTAAGCCCAAAAATATATCTTAAATTTTAAAACGATGTCTTATTTCTTCTTATTTAATTTTCAAGCATTTGTTATACATTTATCCTCACAAACTTCCAAATTAACTTACTAAATCAATTTTAATTATGCCAAAGGCATCCTACATAGTATTTGCGCATTTTACCTTGATGGGTTACAAGCAATCGCTGCGATGAAATCCATCTCGATTTTTCCATTTCCCTAGATGGAACAAAGTTTAGTCTAATGTGTAGATTGATGGACGATGATGAAACGAATGGTCATTCATCATTTTTACTTTTTGCTACTTTCCCTATCCGTCTCTTCAACAGTTCAGTCTGATATTTAGGTTTCTAACAATGCATGTTTACTGCACTAGAGGAAGCGATCACGGAGTCGATTCCGCGACTCTGAGCGACACGAGGTTTCTTGAGGAGGATGAAGGTGGAGGAGTCGGAGAAGGAGGAGATTGTGCAGACTGCGAAAGCTACGTTGAGAGCTCCACTTCTCAAGACAAGATCCCTATTTCGGAAGGGCACCACGCTGAAGTTTGCCAACCCCATTTGACCACGAACAGTACAGATTTCAATGGACGACGATGCAAACAATCTCAGTCACTCATCTACTCGTGTCTAACACACCTAGGGTTTTTCAGAGCCGGCCTTATCCCGAGCTTCATTGATTTTATCTCATTGCTTTTCTATGTTCCATGAAACCTAATCCCATGGCGTCTATTCTACCACATTTATTGGATCAGAGAAGGAACTCGCAAAAACTGCTACCACTGGCGGTGCTTTCCATGAAATCGCACCATCTGCAAACTCTGGCATCGGCGAGTCTGCAAACTCTGGGATCGTTGAGAGAAAGACACAATTTGTGTAGAAAGTTGATGTAAGCGTCTAGTTCATTTATAATCAGTTTTCCATGTACCCTACAACAATGTCAAGGGATTTACTCAGGCCAGTTGCCATAATGTATCTGAATGGTACTAATTGAGAAAGAAATGTCGGTTGAAAAAATAATGATGTGCAACGGGGGGCAAAACAGAGCAAGTACCTTCGAAAGGAGGGCTACAACATAATTTATTTATAGCCTAAATCCTTCAAACTTGAAAGAAGCGGAGCTGGAAAAGCCTATCTATACTAAATTAGGAGGCTCTGGGAGGACCGAACAGTGCGCAATGACAAACTGTGGCTTTGATTTAGTATGAATCCTGTAATAACAATTAAAGAGGGTTTCAACTGAGAGAAAAATATAAAGCTACAGTTTGAACAAGAGGTGGGGTTTCTTCAACCTGTACATATTTACCATATTATTTCTTCTCTCTTGTTTTTCCTGTTCTTTGTGCAGCTGGCTCTATGTATTAATTTGTTCTTTACATTTCCTTTGATGATGAATCCTGTACACAAGGTCATGGAGAGCAGATTCAATAAAGGCGAGTTTCACTTCTCTTAAGGTCTTTGTCTGTGCTCTTTACTACATTAGTTGCCATGCTGGTACCTAATTTTGCAGATTTTCTGTCTCTGGTGGGTAGTAGTGTTTGCTATGCTCTTGGTTTTGTATTTCCTGCTATCTTTCACATGATTACTTTTAGGAGGGATTGCCCTAAGATTCAGTTGCTTGCAGATGTTCTGATCATCTGTTTTGGCACCGTGTTTGCTGTCCTGGGGACTATTTTTGTTTATCAAAGTTGTACTATATCTTGCCATGTGAATTGATTCTTATTGAACATATTGGGCAACTATAATGATTAGTGATAATAATGACAGTGCAGACAGTGTTAAACTTTACACCTGAAGCTTTTGTATGTTTATAGGACTCCCATTAATTTTTTTTTTTGGATAGGTTAATGGTGGGTTCTATAGGTTAATGGTGTTAAACAATTACATACAGGCCTAGAGCCACAAAATCCAAGAAGCCAAACTAGGAAACCACAATAAAAACAAAAACCACAGCCAGGCTGGGAACACAAACATAAGCAACTACACATATCTCTACATGTTTGTCTGCTTCTCATTTTCAATGGCAGACAGAGAGAGGTCTGCATTCTACAGAATGCACAATGGAGCTGCCAAAACAACTACAAACAAAAGCACAGGGAAAAAATCAATGTGAGTGTAAAATGAGTTGATGGAGAAGCTACACAAATGAAGCAAATGAAGTAGATGAGTGCGGTGGCAGCAAACTTACATTATAATCATAAATCTAAAAATAGAAAGGGTTAAATTAGATCACCGTCCACAACCAGACACAATTGATTGTCTAAGCCATAGCATATCTTGCTATGTGAGTTGATTCTTTTTGGAAAATTTCGGTAATATTTAAAGACTACCTGAAAATATGTCATTATGTTTGCTGGAAATGTACAAAATGGATTTGTTGAAAAGGCTTTATTAGAAATAAACACATTATCTTAGTCTAGAATTTATTACCTATCAAGAATACATTGAAGATAAGTCAGCAATTATCTTTATCCTACGAGACTTCCATGCAAAGGGACAATTCACTCTCAATCAAAACAATGTTCTAATCAATGTAAGTTGTATTGAACAATGATCAATATATTGTATTACCAGGTACAATCATATTCGACTGTCAAATAGCATATTCAAAGACTACAAAAAAAAGAAATTGAATTGATTACTAACTATATATTCTTTCTTGCAGATAGCTTCCTTCATATATTGAATAAAAAAATTGTACATAATGTTTGTTCGATTTTTTGATTTTCAACTGAATAAGAGCATGCAAGTTGCAATAGTGCCACAAAGTCTCTTAGTGACAGGTAATGATATTTTTGTTTCCTTGCTTATGTTGTCTTTTCTCATTCTATTTTAAATACTAGTTTTTCCAATCAATTGTTCTCAATTTAGACATTATTGCTTGTTATATGATTGCTTATGTAGTAGAACAACATCTTCATAGCCATCTTCATATAAATTATGCAGGAAGCAAGGGATTGCACGTATTGCATTGGGAAACAAAATTGCGAAGTAATGGATCCCTCTTGTTTGAGAGTGTCCCCGACTTCTCATGCGGAACTACTAGCAATAAATCTCCCTTGTTTGGGAGTGTTTCTAACTTCTCGTGTGGAACTACCACCTATGCTGAATGATCCAAAATCAGGACTTGCATTTTATCTATGTAATGGACCTAAATGCAGATTTCAAGCATAAAATTACTTATTAAGACTGGTTATGATTGTCAACCAAATAATCACTTTGCTTGACAATATATAGCATAAGAAAGTGCCTTATATGCTGTACCAATTGTCTAATCATGTTTTCCTTTGCCAGATATTACGCTTTGGGTTCAAAATGCTTGTTCTGTTCTTTCTTTACTTTTTGGGGCTTTTTAAAAATCACGCTACAAGTTGTGGAAGAATCAAGCAAGAACAACTACATTTTAAATCTTACATACAGGGCTTACAATGTCACTTAGGCATAGATTTTTCTGAGCTATGATTCTGATGTTTTAAAGTGTTTGATATGTTTCTCAGATTGTATAATAATGCAGGTGCAAAATCAAAAGTGTCAACTCTGTTGAATCAATAAACATGGAAGCAATAGAATATATGCACTAAACTTGGACTGGGAAATCTTCATTCTGCCTAGAAATAGTTTTTTTTTTGGCTTGAAGCCATCCCAAGATCTCCTCAAATTCTTCTCTTATCATCTGGTAGGTACACTCACTTGATTTGAGATATTAAAATGTGTATGTACACATACTATAAAGAGCTGGGTATACATGCATGCACAAACTAAATAGATCTGCATATTTGGAGTATATGAAGTTCAAACAAACTATATCTCTAGGTATGTATACACGTGTATATACCAAGATTTATAGCATGTAAGGTTTTTGTTTTAGGGATAGAAAGGATGCCTAGCAATTTCATTTAAAAGGAAGAATGGGTAGTAGCAAAAGTCCTAGACCTATCATTTGCTAGACTGCGAGTGGCAGGAATCCAGATGCCCTTTAACATATTTAATTTGGAAAGATTTTTTTGAGCCCAGTTTTAGTTTCAAGTTTTTTTTATGTTTCTCCATTCATGTAAGAATAAGAATAATGTCAGTTGAGAAATTCAAACCCGACAAAAGAGATACGAATAAGAATATGGTTGGTATTTAATGCCTACCATCTTTTGTGAGAGTAGATAGTTGTTGAACACCAAACAATTGAAGAAAATTATATTATATAGTATTCAACATTTTCTACTCTTTGGTACCATTAAACAATTTCAGTCATCCACAGATATTAATCCATGCCAAAATTTTTATCTTTTATTCTTTCTGCAAGCAAATTAAACAGACCCTTCAATCTTTAAAGCATAAGATTGATGGGATTGAAAAAATAGAAATCGTACAGCCAAATCTTGAGATCAATTTACATCTGAGTAAGGCCTATAATTGGAAACAAATTTTCCAACATATTGGACAATCTAATATTAGATCCAAAAACCCAAAAGGAATTCTCCATTGATATGGACTTCCCTTACATGAATTATATACTTTTAGACAAATTAAATTGTATATATACATATAGTATTATTATTATACATTATATTTTATATTAATAATTACTAAATACAAATATAAAATTATTTTCATTAATAATTAGTATATTTTTATCAAGTACAAATTAAATAAATACATAAAAGTCTAATAATTTAATTTATCTTGGAAGAAAGAGCAAGAGAGAGGGGAAAAGAAAAAAGAGATAGAGGGGGAGACAAATATATATATATATAAGAGAGAAAAACTCAAAAGATAGTGAATTAGATAAAGAGAGATTTACAAAAAAAAAACAGTCAAAAAGTGAGGTAGAAAGAGATAAAGAGGGATAGATATAAATGAAGTAATATAAGAGATACAAAAGGAAAGAGAGATAGAGAAAAGATAAACCTACTTTTGATTAGTTGTTTCATGCCAACAATCCAAGGATGGTATGTGTCCTTGGGGAGTTATGGTCAAGGTATTGTGTCATTTGATTAAGGATATGATAAATCACCTTTTAGACCTATTTAGTGTACCAATTGCATGCTTAGGGAGACAAAAATATAGAGAGAAAGAGAGAAAAGAGAAAGTATGCTTAGGGAGACAAAAATATAGATAGAAAGAGAGAAAAGAGAAATGAGAGAGAGAGCAAGAGAGAAAAGTGATAAAAAGGACATTGGGATTTCATACCTCCACCCTCCCCATCAATTCCATTGCATCTCACAACCCACACACAATACACGTCTATAATAATAATTTAACTATTAGGCTTTTATATGTTAATTTAATTTCAACTACATACAAATATATTAATTAATAAGTATAATAATTTTATATTTATATTTATTATTTTTTATATAATTTTAATTGTACAAAGTTCACTATATTGTCTTGGTACCTATTATTATGGGATTGCTAGTTTTGCTTGCATTTATTAACCAAAATAGGAGGATTTTATTCCCTTACAATATTAAAGTGGTTGAAAGTTATGCTAACAATGAATTAGAAAAGCAGCATAGCATACAAAACCCTAAATATAGCAAATCCTTCCTCACCTACATCTCTTAATTCGGTTCAATGCCGGAACCACCCATTCTTTCATGGGCGGGCAGAGAAGAGTTCGAGGTCGGAGAGGTCGGTGAGCTACCGTCCAAGGGGCTAATGAGATCCTAGATGCTACATCAAAACAATAATTAATTACGCAAAACAATCATATAAAACAATGGTCCGTTGATTTAAAGGGTAATTAGATGCAGTTTAATCTAACTTTTGCTTTGTGATTTCAAGGCGAGTGGAATATTTTATTACGTTGTCCCCTTTCCTTATAGAAGATATTTATTTACAAAATTCGTACCCATGCAGAGGGTGACAAGTTATGAAATGGCTTCCATGTATTATTAGTTTTTCAGTTAGCGGAGGGATGATATGACCACGCCGAGGAGACAGTCACGGGATTGACTTGGAATACCTATTGTGGGCCTCTGGTCATGACCCCGGATATTGCCTCTCTTATTAACTTAGAAGGCCGGTCCTACTACTACTTGAGAGGAAAGGGGTTTCTATGTACAGCTTAAGGAATTCCTTCACAAGTGCTCTTTTGGGATGATTTGGGGTACTACCTATATACTGGGGAATGTAATCATACATTGGGAATTTATTCACAGATTATTTTTTTAATATAGGATAGCATTTTATCTAAAGGCTGTTCATTTTCAAAATAAGATGGACTATCCAAGATATATTGATGGGATGTTATGTTCAACTAGAAACACAATATAATTATCTTATTATAGTTATCAAATTGCAAAAGAAATGCCATTTCTCATGTGAATTAATTTTTAAAATGATTTTAAATTGTTCATCTAAGGAAGTTCACCAAAATCTATTTGACTTCGTTGGTTTCCTTATTTTTTCTAAGAAATGAAAATTTAGGATATATGGAGAATATAATAAGACAATGGAGACCAAACTTTAGGATATATGGAGAATATAATAAGACAATGGGGACCAAACTTTAGGATAGATGGAGAATATAATAAGACGATGGGGACCAAACTTGTGCTTTAATGATCAATGTGTATAACATTGTAGTTCATATAATCTTGTCTTTCTAAGAGTTGTTTGAGGCATGAAATTAAATGTGAATGAAAAAGATCTTTACCTTCTCAGTGTTTTTAAAAGAGTATTTATGTGTTCTTTCTTTTTGTTCAAACTATTCATTTAAGTTTGTGATAGATTTATTAAATTTTACAAGATTATACATTTGAATTTTGACATCAAATAAAAAGTATGAATATAATAATATTAAAATATTTATCCATGATATTTATTAAAATTTAAAAAATATAAAATCTATTAATAATTGAAAATCAATGTTAAAAAAAAATTAGATAAAAAAATATTAAAAAATGTTGTATTTAAAAATATTTACATAAAAATACATCAATTAATGTAATTTAAAATTAAAAAAACTCTAAAAATAAAAATATGGAAATAAAATAAAAAATCTATAGATTTACCATCAAATATTATAATTAAAAAATATATTAATACAAAACAATAAAGCTAAAAAAATTCATTAATTTTAATTTTAAAAATTATATAAATATATATTAATACAAAATAATTTAAATTTATAATATTTTTATAAAAATAATAAAATAATTGACATGAATTTTCGACAATATATAATATTTATATTTGTTAAGATTGTTTCTCAACGTAAAACGTAACAACAGAGAATTTATTTAAAAAAATCTTTAAAATACAAAATATATAAACCATTTCCATAAACAATCTTTTAAATACAAAACTAATTTGAAAAACAATTTTTTAAATACTAATAAAATTGTAATCAACGTGCCCATTGCGATTGGTTCAGTTAAACACTAGAAAGAGGATAAAAAGTTTACCTCTGGTCGACTATTTGTCAGAAGCCAGGGGAGTTCTGTCCGCACTCGAATTGTCGACTTCTTCAAAAGAATCGAACTCACCGCCATTACTGATACCAGGCAATATTAGAGAAGCCTTTTCCTTGGCCCTGCCAAGTGCTACAATCAGGTTTTGAAGCGCAGTGGAGGGATTATCACTCGCCCTCATCAATTCTTCGCTTACATCCGCCGGCGAAATCTGCGCCTCCTCCATCAAAACCTCAATCTCCTGAAACAGAGGATCGTCTTCCACGCCAAGATAATTTCGAGCAAGAACTTTAAACGCAGAAAAAGTGCAGAAGGACAAATGAATATGCTTATCCATGCGCCCCGACCGAAGAAGCGCAGGGTCCAGCCTATCAACATGATTTGTGGTAAAAATAATAATCCGCTCGCTGCCACAGCACGACCACAAGCCATCTGTGAAATTCAAAACCCCGGACAGAGTCACCTTACTTTCTGGCGCCTCGCTCTCTGGTTTCTCGGCGGCGGGATCGGTTTCCCCCTTGTCCTCTTTCTTAGGCTTCTTTTTCCGCTCCGTCAGATCCAGCGAACAATCGATGTCCTCGATCACAATAATAGACTTGTTAGTGGTAGCAATCAGAAGCTTTCTGAGCTCAGTATTGCTCTTAACTTCGGTTAACTCCAGGTCATAAATGTCATAATGGAGAAAATTAGAAATAGCCGCAATCATACTCGATTTCCCGGTGCCGGGCGGGCCGTAGAGCAAATAGCCCCGTTTCCACGCACGCCCGACCTTCTTATAATACCTTTCCCTCTGTGAAAACTTTGTGAGGTCCTGCATTATGTCGTCCTTTAACTCAGGGTCAAGAGCCAGGGTTTCGAAGGTCGCCGGGTGCTCGAAAACCACCGGCGTCCAGGAATGCCCCTTACCGCCTTTATTGGTGTAAATCTTCCGGTGCTGGATTTTGAGCTCCAGTATTTTGCTCTCTGCCAAGATGTGCGGCAGATAAGTATCAAATACCTTGGTTTTGTCCTCCTTGTGGAACTGGAGCTCGAAATACCGCTTTTCGTCTGAGATTGAACTCCAAGAGTGCATGGGCTGTTTCAGCTCTCTGCTGTGGAAAGTCCACCAGACTTTGATGCCCTGAAATTCGTCCGTTACTTGCTGCTTTCTGTCCATGGTAAAGGTAAAGGCCTTGCCATTTTTGGGCTTGTTGAGCTTCAATCTCTTGGCTCTTGAACAAGAATGCGTGCTTAAATAAATCTGCACCGATTCGTAGATCTCACTTGTTCTTATGCCCTCGTTTTCTTCAATCACGATGGTGATGTATGAAGACAGGAATTTTGCAAGCCTGCTGAATAGCAGAGCGACATAGTCGTAGAGTTCTGGCGGGAGGTATTCCTTCACCATTGTTCTGATAAAGAAGATGCTCGCCATGAGCGTCCCAAGATTCGACCAAGTCTCCATTGGTGCGGTGGGCATGCTAGGCAAAACTCCCAACCATTTTAAAGAAGGTCCTTCAAAGAAAAGCCCAGAAGACTAAGGTCGGCGCCGTGTCGTGACGAATAAATCGCCGACCATTATAGACTTAAAATATCTTATTCTCGGCATTGCCGACGAGGTTTTGCAACGAATGTCCAACGGCGGTCCCCTGTTTCAACTCCGCGTTCATTAAATCTTCCTCATGCTTGACTTTGCTAGGCTTATGATCACATTGAATAGTTGTGCATTCTTCTCATGTTTCAAGTCCTTGGTTTTGGGTTTCATTTCATTTAGTCTTTGGAGATGCTATTCATAGATGCATTTGTTTGGATTTCTATTGTCGACCAACAATTACATCATTTGGAGTTCATAAGTCCATCCGTTAACGTTATCTATTGGCTCCAATTGAGAGATTTAGCTATCTCAAGGGAATATATCTTCCTAATTCTTCCTAGCAATTAGTAAATTGTTACTTTGTCAATGGTTCTTTCCTCATTCTTATTGAAGAAGAGAATAATATCACTCAAGCTCTCTAGTGTTTGGATGTTTTCTACCAAGCTTTTGATCAAGCATTCAATGACAAAGGACTCAATACTATTGGTAATCCTTTCTTCCTCAACCTTAGTGGCATGGCCAATTTAGCTAGAAGTGGTTTAATCACAGGGAAGTGTTCCATTGTTTTGATATACCTTTCGCTTTCCAGACCTCACCCTTCAACATGTTGTGATTGATAGAGTGAAGAAAAGGATCAATTTTTGGATTACCACACCTCTTTGCTTGCTTGGTAAGTTCCATATTTATTCTAAAATGTCAACTACCATGCATGTCTCTTCTTGTTAGGTGCCTTCCAAAGCTTCTTACCTTCGCATTGAAAATCTCCTCAAAGATTGAAGGAAAACATGGTTTTCATTATGTGGCTTGGGATTTCTAATATTTGTCTCACAACTCTAAAGATTGAGGCTTGCTCTTAATCAATAAACAAGGCATTGCCCTATGTGCTAAATGGATTATTTATGCTTTGAAAGGTAATGAAGCTTGGAAAATTCTAGTCAAACATTATATTAGTTTTGGAGTGTCATCTAGTCATTTGACCTAAAAGGGCCTTGGCCTTGGTACTCTTCTTCCCACACCAGATGCTATGAAGATTCATGAAACTTTTATCATCAAGAGTATTTAGAAAGCATGGGAAGCTATCAAACTATACCTTCTTTGGGAAAATAATGAATTCCACATTGGTCTCTCTATCAACCAACAATCTATTTGGTGGTCTTTGATTCTCTCTTCTCAAGACCAACCACTAGCCAAAGTACTTTGGTTGCATGCCGAAGTTCTTTAAGTGAGGCATTCGTGTGCTACCCATTTTATCCATAAAGCCACCAAGAACTTTCTTTCTTATATTTATTCAAATTAAAGTTTAGAATGGCTACCCAAGAGGTCAAGAAATATTTTAGTTTGTTATATTGATTATATATTTTCTCAGTTTCTTCATAAGATTGGGGTTATATCTCTCAAGCCTTGGTGGAAAGATTGGAAATGATACCTAGATATGCCCTTTCACAAATACAATCCTTGTAAAGGCTACTTGTAGCTATCCCCCCATCTTTCTATAGTGGATCAACTAAATCTCTAATGGTAGCTCTAGTCCTTAATTAGAACTTAGTACTATAGATTCTAGTGCATTTGGTTGATAGTTTTGACACCCAAATTTTCCCACTTTTCTTGGTGCACATTCTATATCAAGGCTTTCGATTGGGTGGCTATTTAAATAATATGGGTATTCCTAATCCCCATTGTGTATTCTATGACCATATGAAGTCCTTCAAGCATCTCTTTTGGTTTTCTCCTAGATCTCAAGAGGTGTGGAATTAGATCTAGGATTTTTTTCAATCCATTAAATTCACCCCTTTTTCTTGACATATAGTTTTACTCAAGGATATTGACCATATATTTTGCATCAATATACCTATATTTGACATGCTTTCAAATTTCAAATTCTCTTCAACATCTAGAAAGATAGAAATAATTATTTTTTATGGTTGTTCTCTTGATTCTTATTATGTTTTGTATACTAAAGTCCCGATTTTCTCTAATGTTCTTATGGATATTCAAATGCAAGATTATAAAGTTGTGCATGAAGTTGTTCATCTTCAAGAGCTACAAGATTGTTTGGGTAATGCCCTCTATACTATTCCTAGAGTTCCGCTCGATTCCCCTTCTCCTTAGTGAGGGCATGCACATGGGTACAAGAAGCATATGAGGCATGATAGTGGAACCCATTCCCATGTTCAACATGGCTCTTGGTCGTTGGCTTCTAAAATATTGATGTTCATTAAGAGTTTGGTCAACCCTCCTAAATGCTATCTACCTCTTCTCATGGGTGGATTTGATGCTCCCAATTGGCCTAACTTAGGTCAATTTTCTCACTTAGAGTTGGTCATCTCTCTGACCTTTCCACAAAAACTTCTAAACAACCCACTTAAGAAGAAGAAGAAGAAGAAGACACTCTCATTGCTTAGGAGCCAATTGATGATGCTACCCATGGAAATTTTTGGGGCAATCCAAATGATAAAAATCATCCCCATATAGTTTTTCTTTAGTTGCTTAGTCTTTAATGGTCTTGACCCTTTTATTTTTCATTCATTTGTGTTTTGGACATGGTCCAATTATACTTTATGGGTGTGCCTCTCTACCATCCTTTTTTTGTGTGAATATTGTACTATCCTTTAATTAATAAAGTTAAATAAGAAATATTCATAAAAAAATTGCACAAAATTAAGGTATAGATTCAATCTTTAGAGCTTGGAAATGCATTCTATAGAGCTCAAATTCAATCTAGAAAGATTGGAGTAAATTCTATAGAGCTCAAAGTGCATGTATACAATCCCATTGAAATTTGGGCAACTCAAGGCAATGAATGTTGAATGCTCTCCAAATCTATGATGACATGTTTGTTTATTATAAAGTTTGAGATTCAAAGATTTGGAAATCCATTTATTATAAAAAAAATTGGGCAATCAGGAAAGAAGTTGATAATGCAAAAAAAATGGTATTCAAAATGTACATGAAAATAAATACATAAACTCTTAAAATCTCATACATGTAAGAAAATTAGGTATTAAATGTGGGTTAATATTAAAAGATTGGAATTTAATTGTTTAAATATAATTGATGAAGGTGATGTTATGTTTTTTGGTTACAACATCTACTAATATTAAAGTATCTAAAATGCAATGAATTAGAGATACCATGAAAAAATAATAATATTAATTTTTAAATCATCATACATTGTTTTTAATTATTTTGTTTTATTTTTACTTAAATATTATATACTTACACATAATTTTATAATTTCTAAATAGTATATATTTTAAAAATTTAATGTATTTATAATTAAAAAGTAAATATTAATTCTAATTATTACACTTTACGTTTACTCCCACTATAAACTATGTCTCTAATATAATAACTTATTGATTTTTTATATAATAAATTTAATATATTTTTAATATAATAATAAAATATTAAATATCGATTAATAATTCATCATTAAATTATCAATTTACTATATCACTAAAAGACATTTTAAATAAAAAAATACATAAAACCTAAAATACAATTAACATATATTTTGAGAAACAAAATATAAAAATGATATATATTTCCTACTTCTGTAGATTAAGCCTCTTAGAGCAATAACCTATTTGTGACAAAGATTTAGTGTATATTAATAAATATTCCTTGTAATAGGTATATAAACTATTTTTAGTACTTAATAACCAAAAAATGAAGTTTACCCATTAAAAATCAGTTCCCCAAAATATTTCAAATTTCGAACTACTTGGCGACAAACAAATAAAGCAACAATGAGTTTTAGAAAAAAAAAATATATTGAAAGAAATTGCAAGGATCTTTTGCAGTTCAAATTGTCCCATTCTATTCTATTTTTAAATAAGAAATTTATTTAAATATTTCTTCTTTGTAAATATGAGCGACTGAAGATGGTCCCAATGTATTTGATGCTTTTCTAATTTTGGATAAGAACATCTATGGTTGTTTTTTTAAGATAAATATGACAGATTTCAAAATTCTATTGAATTGGCATTTGGTAGTTTTCATTAGGCAGTATTCATGTTGTTTTTTTTTTAAATTTAATTTGAGTAGGGGAGGTGCGTGTTTAAATTGCGAAGGGGTTATTTTAAGGTGGGAGATAAGTGCTAAAGTTTAAGTAGTAGATAAAGAGAGGGGGCCTTCAGTTAAAGAATTGAGATTATTCATTCTATTAAAGTTGTTAGGATAGTGTATTTAAAGAACATGCAATATTATTAATATTATTATTTTTAAATAGTGTAATAGTTATAATTTAAGATGTGAAAATAGAGAGTGAGAGTAGGGTTGGGGAAGGGAAAGAGGGGTTGAGGGTTAAAAATTAGCGGTATCTATTTCATCAAAGTTGTTTGGATAGCATAATCAAAGAATACAACATCATCCTCATTAATTCTACTCAACCAATTGAACTTCATTCCTTCAATTTTTTATATATTTTGTCTTCCATCTTTTTTATTTTCCTTTTGAAAATTTACTTCTAAATTTAGTAATTATAAAAAGATAATACTTTAAAGATTACTTAAACAAAGGAGTAAAAAATCATGGGATTTTTAATCCCAAAATATTAATTGTGCATGCTAAAACAATTATTTAACTTATTATATGGAATGTGCTACTAATGTTAAGATTTTTTGTTTGAATGAGGGTTATGCATCTTGGAACTCCAAATAGGTAATATCTTATTTTAAGTAGGGGGCACAATAGGTTAAATCTTGTTTTAAGTAGGGGTACATGTTGTAGCTTCCAATGGTTAAGATTCTTTGTCTTATCAATTTTGAACTATTTTATTTATTAAATATTTATTTTATTTTATTGTAGAATTATTATATTTACTACATATATATATGGATAGATAAATTTTAGTTTTTAGTTAAGAATTATTTTACTTTATCTACATTTTTTTACTTTATTTTTATTTGAAGAGCTATTTTATTTTCATATATAACTTTTAATTTTACTTTTGAAAAAATCACCATTCATTATTTCAACAAGTCTTTTATTTCTTGATTTATTTTAGATAAATATATTTAAGATATTTGTACTAGTATACTAATATAATAATAAAATAATTTAACTGTGATTAATGTTTGAGAATTTACTATATTTATAGAAACATAAAGTTATCAATTTAATATCCATTTAATGGCTCAAGAATGGCTACCCACACAATTTAGAACCATTGATGCCAAATTCTAGGAGGAGACTAGAGTTGCTTGTTGGAGTTGATAGTGAACCCCACAGCTCCTAGAAATCCTTGCAACCAAAATGCCTGTCACATCTAAGAGATCAAAGCAAATGATTTTCTATGCAACCAAGAGATAAAAGATTGAATCCACAAAGCATCTGATATTCCCTTTGTATTGAGTGAATAAATGTGAATTGATGATTACAATGAATGTGCATGCTTATAAAAGAAAAATAAAGCAAACCTTAGATGTGGATTACATTATATTGTGACAAGTGTATTACTCTCATACAATGAGACAACTAGACCTATAATTAGCCTAATCTAATAATAAAAAAACACTCTTAAGTTTAGCTTAAGTGAATAAAGTAATAAAGGAGTTAAAAATTAATTAATGGATAATTAATTATGAAGTAATTATCTTGATTACTCCAACACCCCCCTTAATATCAACTTAGAGAAAACACATGGGAAAAACTAATAAATAGAGAAAAGGAGAAAACACATGGGAAAAACTCCTCTCCAAAAGAGAGAAAAAGAAAAATTACACTAGTGAAAAAAGGATAGAAGGAAAACTACATGTGACCCCCCAAGGACTACTTCTATCAAACAAGTACAATAGATGTCCCTCCAATAGGAGAGAGAAAATGAGTATATGAATCCCCCTAGATGTAAAGAAGTAGCTCTTGTGCTAATGATGAACACCTGAAGACATAATATGATCTATTGCCTGCAAACAATATTTTCACACTTAGAAAGAAACATATCCATTGGTGATTGGAGAAGCCAATCCAAAAGAATGGGTGAATCGGGAATCCAAATCCAAATCCAAATGATGTGTGCCTCTGAAAAGTGCTCACTTGTCCACATGTCAAAAAGTGATGACGTCTATCTAGAATCTAGTGAATATTGATGTAGAACAAGCTACAAAAGTGATGAAGATGGTGGGCCAACAATGAAAATGTGGTTGTCAACAAAGAGGAGATGAATATCCTCAAAATAATCTTCTAAATCTCCAATATAGGAATCTACACACAAGGATGATATGTCTGTAAGATACAAATCCCAAGTAGCTATGTCTGGAAGAATATGAATGTCTTGCTGTACTGAATCAATAGGGGTCAAAGATGTGGTGATGTCAAACTGTTCAAGAATAATAGAAGATGATGATTTAGTCTCAATATGTAGAGTGGGAACATGAAGACAAGTCTCTGAACCATCAAGACATGCAAGACTTGTGATATACTCAAGCTCCTCTAAAGTATCATCATTAAAGGGTATGAAATCTGCATATGTAAGAGAGATGAGACAATTTGTAGTAAGATCCTCTAGGTATGGAGAGATACATTATGGTCTCCATGGATCTCCCAAAGATGAGTCCAAAGTGTGTGGGGACAATCAATGTTCGATACAACACACCTAGTGTCAAGATCAACACTAGAACATATAACCCCTACAATATGATCTCAGATCATACCCCATGACAATAAACTCCCTGGTATATCTAGTGTAGGTATGAGTCCATACAAATAAGGAAAAATATAAAGCCACTTGAGATATGTTAGGATGTCATTTCGCCAAGACTCATAGTCACCCTTTGCTAAGTTGATCATAGAAGGATGTACAAAAAACCCATAATACTTCATCAAATGATAAAATCAGAGACTAAAAACCTTAGTGCATATAAAACAAATCAAATGATGTAATCCAACACAAATAGATCCTTTCTAGTTTCCAGGATGTCCAAGTAATTAAGCAGAACATTGAAATCACAAAAGACCAAATAAAATGTACCTAGGGTAGATTTTGGAAAAATTGCATAAATGGATCCAAAGATCTTTGAAATACCTATCCAATGCTACTAGAATCATAAAAAATAGAGCTACAAGAAAAAAATTGTGAGCTCAAAAGAGAAAAATGATGATCTAATTCTGACTGAGAATAATAGGAACCAAAAAAAAAAATGATGATGAAACCTACACCACTAGAAAGTTCTCAAAATTAGGTTTCTGACGATATCTTGTTTTCCTGATTTCGACACCGTATGCCCAAGTCATGCAAAAAAGAAAAAAATATCTTCTTTGAAGAAAATGAGAGCTTGGAGGGGGAAAATGACTTGTTTGTATAGTGCTCATATCATGTTGATGTTAGCATGATGTCAATGAATATTATGGGAATATTCCCAATCGCTAGAAAAAATACCCCTTGTTGGGAAACTTTTCAGGTCACCAAAATGTTTTGTGAGGATAGAATATTCCTTAGAATCTTTAAGGATTTCATCACTATTTTTCTCTGCCACTAGGTTTGATTTTGAAGGTTGGAAAAGTTGTGGGTATTTTCGGATTTTCTAACTAATATCAAATCTTGTTTTCACCAAGATTTAGTGGGTTTTTGTCGATGATAATTCCTGACCAGTGTTTAGAGGGGCTATCGTGGAGGCACCTGTTGATGGTCTTAAAAGGCATGTGATGTGACATACAACCCCACATAGCTCTACACAAGACAGGGAGTAGGGTACCTTGTACCTTGCATCGAATAAATGTCACCCCTTTTTTATTCTTTTCCTTGCTCTTTTTTTGATGATTTTTTTTTATGAATAAAAAAACTAGATTATGCGACTTGTACCTATGAATCATCTGCATAGAAACCAAGGTAGCAAGGCTGTATGGAGGGCCCTACTACTAATTTTGTTTTTCTTTTTTTTAACTATATTAAATTTGATGATTTATGATAGGAAATCTTAGGGTTTTCGACTATTCTAGACACAACAGTGATATGCCCGTTTCACCCTAGAATGAGCTAATTTTTCCCTCAAGGCCATATCTCTCATAATTTAGAGAGGAAGTCATAGATCTGGTGCTCTGATACCATGTTGGAATTGATAGTGAACCCCATAACTCCTAAAAATCCCTGCAACCAAAATGCCTATCACATCTAAGAGATCAAAGCAACTAATGTTCTACACAACCAAGAGAGAAAAGATTAAATCCACAAAAGCACCTAATATACCTTTTGTATTTAATGAATAAATGTGAATTGATGGTTACAATGAATGTACATTAAAAAATAAAAATAAAGCAAACCCTAGATAAGGATTGAATTAGATTGTGACAAGTGTCTTAATCTCATGTAATGAGACAACTAGACCTATAATGAGCCCAATCTAATGATAAGAAAAACACTCCTAAGTTTACCTTAAGTGAAAAAATAATAAGGGACTAAATAATTAATTAAATTGTCAAGTGATTATCTTGATTACTCCAACATTGCTAATAACGGTTTAACTAATCAAATATTAGGAAATATGGCATAATCCATAAGTATCCCTTGTGGGGTCTATATTTGTAAAATTATGCTTCAAAATACAATTTCCAATCACTTGATCAAGGATTATAAGACCTAACCCCAACATTGTGAACAATATGTGTAGGGATGACATCAAATAACAGTCTAGAAGGTATCATAATCTTGATTTAATAGCTATAATTTTAGCTTGGCCTTGGGTAAACCCACAATAGTGAGTCCCAATCTTGTGACATCATATTTTTTAAGTTGGATGGAGGTGAAAAATAAAAAATACACTTTCACTCAAAGGTATTTGTTTGAATGAAAGTACCTTCATTTAAAGGTGTAAAACCTTGAACAAAAGTAATTTACAAAAATGAAAACAAGGGACCTTAATTTGAAGGTCCCTTTCTATTCCTTTTATTGAAATTACCATAAAAGGAATAAAAAGGACCTTCAAATGAGGGTCCCTTTTTTCCATTTTTGAAAACTATACATTCATTCGATTTTTTTTCATTTTTTTTGTGTGGAAATGACATACCTTCGAACAAAAGTCTTGTAATACCTTTGGAAAAAGGTACCTTAATTTGAAGTTCCTTTGAACAAAGACCCTAAAGGGTGTGTGCATGGAAATGATGTGCAAAAATGTGGCCAAATGGCCAATTTTATACATAATGTTTTGTGCCTTATAAAATGCGAGCACATTTTGTGAGCCACAAAACTTGAGAATGTTTTATGAGCCACAAAATATGAGCATATTTTGTGGCTCATAAAAAATTCTTGAAATTTGTGGCTTATACAATGTTAAAGATAGAAAGGGAGAGAGAGAGGGAAAGGGGGAAAGGAAAATGAGAGGGAAGATAAAGAGATAAATATATATAGAGAGATAGATATATAAAGATGGAGAGAGGGGGGAAGAGGGAGAGAGGGAGAGATAGAGATAGAAAGAGATAAGAGAGGGATACATAAAGAAAGGAAGGTAGAGGGAGATGTAGAGAGAGAGATATAGATGGTGTGAAAGAGATAAATATAGGAAGAGAGATGGAGAGAGAAGATAGATAAATAGAGATGAATAGTGAGATAGATAGAGAGGGATAAGGTAAGAGACATATACAAATATTGATAGAGAGAGAAAAAAAGATAGAGGAAGAGGATGAGATAGAGAGAAAAAGAAGAGGGAGAGAGGGAGATATACAAAGATAGGATAGAAAGAGATGTACATGGAGAGGGAGAGATAGAGATGGGGGAGATAAAGAAATAGAGGGGGAGAGCAAGAGAAAGATAGATGGAAGATAAATAGAGTGAGGGAGACAAAGAGATAGAGTCATATGGAGAGGGATAGATAGAAAAGGAGATAGATATGGAGAGAGTAAGATAGAGAGAGATAGAAGGAGAAAAATGAAGGGAGAGAGGTGGAGAGAGGGAGGGAGAGAGGGAGGGAGAGAGGAGGGAGAGAGGGGGGATATAGAGATAGAGATAGAGAGAGGGATAAACAAAGAGATAGAGACAAAGAGTAAGAGAGAGAGGGAGAGAGGGAGAGAGTGTGTGAGAAGGAGATGGATATAAACATAAAGAAATGGTGAGAGAGATTCAAAGAGATAGAGGGAGAGGGAGATGGAGAGAAAGAGAGAGAGGGAGGATAGTGAAAGATAAAGAGAGAGATATATAAAGATAGAGGGAGGGAGGGAGAGAGAGAGAGAGAGAGAGAGAGAGAGAGAGAGAGAGAGAGAGAGGGGAAGGAGAGAAAGTGGGAGGGAGAGAGATAAATAGAGAGGGATGATATAGAGATATAGAAAGAGAGGGAGAGAGTAAAGGAGAGGGAGAGAGACAAAAAAATAGTAAGAGAGATATAAAGATGTAGAGAGGGAAAGACACATAGATAAAGGGACACACACACACACACACACACACACACACATATATATATATAAAGATAGAGGGAGATGGAGAGATAAATAGAGTGAGTGTAAGAGAGAGGAGATATAGAGAGAGATGGAAAGAGATAAGAGAGGGAGAGAGATATATATAGAGATAGTTATGGAGAGAGATAGAGAGAAAAAGAGGGAGAGGGTAAGACATATATATATATATATATATATATATATAGAGAGAGAGAGAGAGAGAGAGAGAGAGAGAGAGAGAGAAGGTGGGAGTGTGAGGAGAGGAATAGAAACATAAATAAATGGTGAGAGAGATATAAAGAGATACAGGGAGAGGGAGATGGAGAGAAAGATAGGATAGTGAAAGATAAAGAGAGAAGAGATAGAGGGGGAGAGTGAGAGAGAGAGGGGGAGGGAGAGAGATCTAGAGATATGAATAGTGAGATGGAGAAAAATATAAATAAATGGTGAGAGAGATATAATAAGAGAGGTTGAGAGAGAGAGGATAGAGAGACATAGATGGATGTAGGGAGAGAAAGAGGAGGGAGATAAAGTGGAAGGGAGAGAGATAAAGAGACATGGATGATAGAGATATATAGAAATAGAGGTAGAGAGTAAAAAATGGGAGGGAGCTAGATAAATAAATAGTGAGAGAGATAAAGAGATAGAGAGGGAGAGGGAGAGATAGAGAGATAGAGGGAGAGAGGTAAAGGGAGAGATAGAGGTGATCTATGTGAGAGAGATAAAGATAGGGATGAAGAGAGATGGAGAGAGAAGATAGCTAGAAATAAAAATAGAGAGGAAGAGATAAAAATATATAGAGGGAGAGATATAGAGGAAGAGTGTAAGAGAAAAATAAAGAGATAGTGAGAGATAAAAAAGATAGAGAGAGAAGGTGAGATAGAGAGATAAATAAAAGGGAGAGGGAGATAGATATATAGAGATAGTGAGAGAGACAGAGAGATAGAAATAGATATAGGGAGAAAAAGAGATAGAGAGATGGAGAGGGAGAGAGATAAAGTGATGTAGATATAGAAAGATAGATACAAAGAGGGAGAGGGAGAAAGATAGGAGAGAAATGGTATATGGGATATATTGAGAGGGAGGAAGGGAGAGTGATATATATATATATATACATATACATATATACATATATACATATATACACACATATACATATATACATATATATACATATATATATACATACATATATACATATATATATATACATATATATATATACATATATACATACATATATATATATACATATATATATGTACATATATATATACATATATGTATATACATATATATGTATATACATATATATATATGTGTATGTATATGTATATATATGTATATATATATATATATATATATATATATATATATGTATGTGTGTGTGTGTGTGTGTGTGTGTGTGTGTGTGTGTGTATAAAGAGAGGGGAAGAGAGATAAAGAGAGGGATGATAGAGAGATAAAGACATAGAGGGAGAGGGGGAGAGTGAGATGAACATAAAGAAATAGTGAGAGATAAAAGGAGATTGAGGGAGAGGAAGATAAAGAGAGGGAGAGATAGATACATAGAGAGAGAGGGAGGGAGATAGAGAGGGAGAGGGAGAGAGATAAGGAGGGATATGGAGAGAGATGGAGAGATAAAGAGTGAGAGGGAGAGAAACATAAAGAAATGGCAAGAGGGGGAGGGGAAGAGATAGATAAGAATTAAGGGATAGAGAGTGATAGGGAGATAAATGGAGATGGAGTCATGAAAAATTAATTCAAACTTGATGCTATTCATTACCCCTTTTTTTTCAGATTTGGCAATTCTCATCTTTTTCTTTCATTTTAGACTATATATTTTGTATACCATCTTCTAGATGGTGCACTTTTTCATCTAATGAAGAAAACGTCAAAATTGAAGTCCACTATAATCTAAAATATCAACCTATATCCATTTTGTTAGGTTTTTTTTGTGGTGTTTAGGAATTATTGAGCTAATTTGTAGTTTGTAGCCCAATCATAATGCCACCAAAATATTTTTGACAATAACTTATTCTAGGATCTTAGGATTGGTTTGCATGGATGAATTGATGTCATAGAAATTAGAAGTTTTAGTGAGAGTAAGTGGATTAGGAATCAATAAAACAAGAAATTACATTAGTATAAGTAATATTATGAGAGTGAGTAATTACAAGAATGAGAAGCATTTGGATCTAGTGGAGGGGGTAAGGAAGGAAATGTAGAATAAATATTTTCATGTAGTTAGGAAGAAGGGCATTGCTATTTATTATTTGAAATTTAGGAGACAATGCAAGGTGGAGGTATTAGGATAGTAAGGAAAAAAAAGATTGGTGAGACGAGAAAATTTGGCTCAAAGAAGTGAGAGTTAAGGAAATTTTTAGGAAAGTGAGAATATGAGAATGAGTGGAAAATAATTTATGAAAAGATAAGGGTCAATTAAATTATCATATATAGAGCCCTGTGAAGAAGAGGAGGCCATGATATTGAGGGTAGAGATCAAAGATAGGGTGGGAAATATAAACTAGTTAGTGAAAATAAGTCTAAGATGATAAGTATAAAGGAACATGCAAGAAAAATGGAAGAAATAGAGAAGAACCAAGGATTGAAACAAAGAGGAGATTAAAAGAGAAAAAACTAGAAAAGTAAATACTATATGAAAAAGGAACATAAAAAAATAAGCTACACTAATACACACAAGAGATAAGTTCTCAAAAATCTAATATATAATGAAAGTAAAAAATTATTAACTAATCTAACAGTTAAAATTATAAAGTTATATTTACATGGTATGTTAGGTTCACCAAGAAAAAGAACATTTTTTTTCTAATTTATTATGTTAATTAATACACCCTAATTATAACTAGGTGTTTTTTCTAGTGTATTTGTTGAAATACAACAAAATAAATCATTTTAGACTCAATCTAATTAGCCTAATCTAAAACTAAGTTAACATACACTAGAGATGAGTCCAAAAATATGCCAAAAGACATAACTTGGAAACATAAATTTTGAAAATGGAAGAAAACAAACATGAACTAGGACTAAGAGAGATAAAGTTGTAAAGAAAAGAAATCAAATTCAATTGGGATACCAATGTTACCAATTGGGTATGTGCAAGATCATGATGGGCCAAAAAGTGGCAATATGATGGGTATGTGGCTGACGACTTTTTTTTAACCCAAAATTGATGAAACAAAAAGGGTTTTTAAAGGAGATTCTCAACTTTCCACCAATATAAATTATGCTAAATACTTTAAATTTAATAAGTAATTATTATTCATTTTCTATTCAAATTACGACTAAAGTCTTGATTGATAGATTGATTGAAAAATATCTATAGCTTTCAAACGGTATCACATTTTTTGAATCCAAAATATGCGTCACATTCAATGCTTCGCATACTATAGGATTAAAAAAAGAAAAATTGAATTTCATTAAGTTTTGACCAAGTTAAGGTGGTCGACATACAAGTTTTTATATTTTTTTAAAGTTGCAAAAAAATCATAATTAATTGTTTACTTTGAAAAAAATTACAAAAAAATATGCATCACATCGGGACATGAGTCCTCTACTTATATCTAAAATCTTATAAAAAAAATATTATCATTTTATTGTGGTTAGGGTGGTCAAACAGACAACTACTTCTTAGTTTTTCCCTGAAATTTAAGTACTATTGCATTGAAATTTCAAATTTTCACCAAATAGATATATTTTTTTTAAACAAACCTAGTAGTTTAGAAACTACATTCAATTTTCTACAGATTCTATTCTTACATATTTTTGAAATAATATAGATAACTTATTTAAATTTTTTATGTCAAGTTTCCTAACTCTAATTTATTTTTATTTTTTTGCCACTTAAGGGCCTATTTTTTCCATGATGATCCTGCACATACCCAACTATATGGGTTGATAAAGTATATAGGAATTGATTGTAAAAATTTAGAAGTCATAAGAGGTGCCCTCTATGAAAGGGGTTATGTCTATGGGTGATCACACAATAGTGGGTTACACTTTCTAGTCAAACTTGACATTGAACTAAACTTTTTTTAACTAAATCTTCACTTTCAGACACCTATAGCTGCTAAACCATGAGGAATTTGAAAATGATGCAAACTAGTGATTTGTAACATTTTGTTTGTAGATTCTAAATAATTTTTTTTTAAAAATTTTAGAATCAAATTGTATTTCTTTTTGTATCTCCTTTAATAACTAATTTTTAATAGTAAACAACATTTTTAAAGAGTGGTGTTTATTGTATAATACAACTTTTTTTCTATGAAGGATACAATTCTAATTTTTTGAATTTAGATTTGTAACTAAGATATCTAGCTCCTTCATTTGGTTTCATAGTTTTTTATTGAATATTTTATTCTTAATTAAGTTTTGAATTCAAACCAATTACAATTTAGACAAAGGTTTACTGTATAACTCAAATTTTTTTGTATGTATCGAAATTCTTTTTTTTTTTGTTGGATCAAGGACATCAATACCAAGAGCATAAATATTTTTTAGATATTTGTTTTGGTAATCTATTATTTTTTCACATGTGCATAACAAAAAGCTTGATTTTTGATGAAAAGCCTACATTAACAAGAAATAAAAAATAAATATAATAATCAAATTAAATATATTTAAAATTATACTTTTTGGGAAGCTTATAATAAGGACTACATAATTACAAAAACTAAATTTTAAATGAATTCATTTGATCCTGAAAAGGTAAATCAAAAGTGGTTTTTTATTAGTATTTTTATAGGTGTAGAGGAGACTTTGTTATAGGTATGGTTTAAAACTAGTGGGCTTATATCCAAGGGGTTTGATCTAAGGGGGTTTGATCAAACCCCATTCAATTAAAATCTTTTAAATGGAACCTTTCAAGGCATAAATCATTATATTTTCTAAAAATATGTGATTTTAGTAAAAATTAGGATGTCTTAGAAAGTGTAACCCATTATTGTGGCAACAACCCTATGGTGCAAGTTTCTAGATAGGGGCACTAAGTAGATACAAATTATGATATATGTGTCTAGTATATAAAGAGATAGAGAGATAGAGATGGAGAGGTTGAAATATATAGAGATATATAAAGAGATATAGGGCTTGAGGGAGAGATATATAAATAGAGTGTGAGTGAGTGATAGAGAGAGGGAGAGATAGAGAAGAGAGAGAGGGAGAAATATAGTAAAATAGAGAGGGGAAAGATATATAGAGGGATAGATAGAGGGAGAGGGGGATATATACAAAATAGGCCTTAGAAGGGGCCCAACAAGAGGAGTAATAAACATGAGTAGAAACCAAAATTCTAGATCACACCTAGAATTCACTAGCTAAAGAAAGAGTCTTAGTGATACACTAGCTCAATTTATTTCAATTCTTGCAATGAAAACTTGCAAAAAGATACTAGGTAAGACACAAAATTAAAATGGAATGACCATAAATAAAAAATTTACCATAATCAAATCCATTTCCAACCAAAAAATATATAACTAGTTAGGTTTAGGAAGAAAGGATCACCTATAGTATTTGGTCTTTTAGCATTTAATACTCAAAATAGAGGTCTGGCATAATATATCAAGGTAAATAAGAGATTATTTGAAATTATTCTCGTCCTCATGAAGATAGATAAATGAATCATCAATAAAATGACCACTAACTAGTTGTTTAGATAAAGTGGGAAAGGCAATAAACTTAAGAAGCTTATAGGAGACTGCAAGAGCCAAAAGATAGCCAAAGAATTTAATAGTAAGAACATAAAGTGTAGGAGCTAAAGAGAAAACCTAGTGGATATATTAAACAAACCCTAAATGCCTATATTGTTTTCCATTAATGGTATTAAAATTTAAGGAATCAATTAAAATCATACAAACAAAATGAATAAAATCAGGCCCAAAGATAAGTTCTTAAAGCATGACTTTCACACCCCATTTTTAAATATTTATGGGTAGTTGTCTTGGCCATATAATGACCTCCACAAACATCACTATGCATTTCTTCAAGGATTCTCCTTGATTGTTTCTCATCAACACACCTCAACATGATGCCAACCCTATTCCTCCAATATAAGCAATTTTGGATCATGACATATTTTATATATAGCCTATAAACTTAAAGTCCTTTTCTGATTATTAGTCATGTGATCAAGGCAAGACATGTTTCTTAAATAGTATATAATATCCTTATATGAGGGGAAAGACCGAACCTCACACTTCTTCATAGGGATATCTTCCTCTATTTGCTTTATTTGATTGGCCTCAAGATTGGATTCAACCATTATCTTGGATAAACCCTACCATCTAACAAGTGTGGTTATTTGAATATCAATATTAAATTCATGGATCTTGTTGATCCATCTACACCTTCTCCTAGTGACTTCTTTTTGAGCGAATATGTCCTTAACTATAACATTAGGTCCATAAGCCACTATTTTACCACCCACTAAATAAGGCTTAAATTTTTTCACATCCTTTACTAGAGCATAAGCCTATTTTTGCATTATATCATAATTCATTTCTTCTACTTGAAGTGACTTTCTAAAGAAATAAATGGGTTGTTCATGACCCTCATCATATTTTTGTAACAAAACAACATCAATAGTGTGGAAGGATGCAAAAGAAAACATCTAGAAAGGTTTAGTAAAATTGGGTGATTTGAGCAATGGTGCTTCTTTGATGAATTTCTTGATGTTGTTAGATGATTTGACAGGCTCACCCCACCATGCAATTGATTTTTGTTTTCTCAACATCTTGGAGATGGATTTTTTTGTCTACAAAAAAAATTTGTAACAAATCTTCTAACAAAATTGATTTGGCCAAAAAATGATTGAATCCCCTTCACTATCTTAGGAATTGGAATTCTATCAATTTTTGCAACCCTTTCTAGAAGAATATTGATTCCCTATTTTGAGGCTATATGCCCTAATAATTTTCCTTCTATAACCCCAAGTATACATTTCTTAGGGTTCAATTAAATTCCTTATTCCAAGGCCCTTACAAATATTTTTCCAAGTGCATAAAATGATTCTCTTCTTTCTTCAAATAGGTTGCTAGGTCATCCTGATATATCACCATGAATATATCTATGAAATTTAAAAAGTCAACATCGATGGATCTCTAAAATGTTGCTCCTGCATTGGTCAAACCGAAAGGCATTTTGATATAAAACATATGTCCCCCATAGTGTGGTGAAGGAAATTTTATATTTCTCTAATTCCTTCACATTTACTTGGTTGTATCTTGAGAACCCATCCATCATGGACAAGAGCTCACAAACAATAATGATGTGCAATATTTCCTCCATATTTGGCAATGGGTAATTATCTTTTAATGAAGATATATTCAAATTTATGAAATCTACACATAATCTGATATCTCCATTCTTTTTCCTCACTAGTACTAAGTTTGACAACCAGGTGGAATGTTTGATAGGCTTTATGATCCCACCATCTCTAACTTAATGGGATGCTATTGTATTTTAGGTGCCAGTGTAGGATTTATTGGCCTTTGCTTCTATCTAAAAGGATTAGCATATAGTTTTAAGGGGATTTCAGGCTGAAATAAGTCTTCTCTATAAGCCTTTAGGTCATCATATGACCAAGAAAAGATATGCTTATATTTCTTGTGCAAGGAAATCAACATTATTCTAATTTTGGGGTTGAGATTTTTACCAATATAAACTTTCTTAGGTGCATACTCAATTCCCAAATTGATCCCCTCCAAATCTTGTTCATGTGTATAATTTTTCTTGAAATTATACTTGTTAGAGTTATCAAAAAACATTGTCAGATTTATCAAAAAATATTTCTAGGGCTACCAATCCCTTAGGGATTTTATTTTCCTTGAGTTGAATCACCTCATTCCCAAAAATGGTGTCCTTTCCATCAATATTTTCAACAAAATTATGGAAATCAATTTCTTGGATATAGTATGCATCCACATAATGTAGAAATTTCAACAAATCAGTATCATTATTGAATACCTACCAGTTCTGAATGTTATCAGGGATAGAAGGTTTCACTTAAACCTCTACTTTTGATACTCCAACAAAAGTTATATCATTAGGTCTCAAGGAAATGTTGGTAAGAAGGTATGCCATTGCAATTTTGACATTTCTATCTAATCAATAGAAAAAGCATCAAACATCTCAATGGTATCCCAATCAGTAGCCTTGTATTCTTTTAGTCTTTTGTGCTTAGAAACATACTTTTCTCATAGTTGAGATACAACTAATTCATAATCGCCTAAAACACTAAGCATTTTGATACCATTTTTGATAGCAACGATCAGTCCTAAAAGTAAACCCTCATACTCGCTACATTACTTGTACATTCAAATTTGAGTGAGAAAGAGTATTTGTAGGACTCACCTCCTAGTGATATAAGAATCACCCCTACACCCGATCCTTCTTTTAAACAAGCCCTATCAAAATGTTGGCAACATGAGCATGATGATGTTTGGATGTGTATGATGTTGTCATTGATGTCAAACCATTGTATAAATACATAAGTTTTGGTAAAAAGAAGACCAAATGGTGTGGATAATTGGCTAAGTCTTAGAGTACAATTTTAGTGTTATAGTGAACCAATTTTGTGGTCAGCATTGCTCCATTATGAAATATCTTTTCATGCAATTTTAAGGTGTTGATGATGTGTATTGAAGATGTTCAGATCTAAATTTTCAAGGCTTTATGTCTTTTGCAATTGAAGATAATGTTTACAGACTATTAGACTCTATAATGGCAGTGTTACTAGTAATAGAGTGCATACTAGAATGCTCTACATTCAATTGTAGATGAATATTATGCTATGCAATTCTAAGGAAGTGTTTACAAATATTAGAAGTATGTGTGCTCTAAGTGGTAAGTGTTTTGGTGGGCCTCATGTCGAGTTGTGAATGAATAGTTGGTTCATTCAATTATTATTGTGTGTAGGTGTTTTCTAGTCTAAAAATGCAAACTAAATGCAAATAAGAAAATAAAAGAAAAATAGTCAAGATTGGCATAAGTTAAATCTTAACAAAAATGAGAAAATAAACTATAAATTTACCTTGTCAAGATTGATTGAGTGGTTGGCCCTTGTTGAGATTACTTTGTGTGCTCCTTTGATAATTTGATAGCATACAACCTATATGATAATGGAGGTGATTTTGCAAGGAGTGCAATGGGGGTGATGGCTATGGATGTAATGCCCTACCACACAACCCCAAAAGAAAATAATACATCTAACATTTATGGATTTTTTTTTTTTTAAATAACTAACATGCAACATAATATTAACACAACATTTGAAATGCCACTATATATGAACAACATAATACAAAGTCCCTTGGGGTTACATGACTACATTGCATTACAAAATATCTATTACATTACATGAAAGATAAGCATACACCAATAACCATAAGATAACATGAACATGGACAATACATTATAACATGAAGTTACATCAATCAAGGATTACATTAATAAAATGGTACTTCCCAACATGAATTGGGGACATTTACAATAACATGGAATAATACATCTAGAACATATGAATACAAAATTCCATACCAAGATCCAACACTGGCACATCTCTGGTGTCACTTCAGCTGGTACATCTCTACACAACTTGATTAATGGCTAGGGACCCAATGGGGTACATAGCATGTTCCACCTGACCACGTGGACTTGAAGTCCCACCCCCATGCTAGGAGAAGACAAGAAAGACCACAACAGATACCATCAAGAAGGACAAGGTTTACAAGACCTCATGACATGAGCAACAATAACATAAGGTAACCTCCAACATAAGGAATAACCAACACAAGACGTAACTAACATAAGAAATAACTATCACAAGATGACATAACAAAGCATCAATAAACACATGACAACATCCACTTCCAGAGGCTCAAGAGCATCAAGAGGGGAACCAATGCATACAAGGTTGTTAAAGGGTGGAGTGTCATTGCATAGGTAGTCATGGGTTACCCTGACATAACCTTCCTAGGCTTCTGACCCCCATCCTGGGTTTCCCTGGTAACCTCTACCTGCCGCCGGACCCCCATGCTCACTATGTGGAATCAACATACCTTGCAGAATTACTATGCAGAGGCAAGGCAACTGATGTTGCCATTCCAGGCCTTCCCACTCATCTCAAGACTAAACAAGCACTTGGGCCCATGAGTGAGGCTACATTATCTGAATTAATGTGTGAATCTACCCAAACCCCCTAATTAATTAATTAAGTTATCACTTGATTAAACTCACAATGGGTTGTCCTGTACCAGCCACTTTGGGCGCCAACCCCCACTAAGAGCCACTCCCCCAACTAACAATAAAATCTCAAAATAACAAACAGGCAAGCCAACTTGCACAAGATACCAAATCCCAACAAAATAACTGCACGAAGTGAGGCATGCACCATTTCACACTAGAAATTCAGAGCAACAAAAACCACATTCAAGTGCAAGGCTCAATTCCACATAAACAAAATCCAAGTGTAAAGGTCAACCATCATCAAAATAACAAAATCATAAAACCACCCACGTACAGGTGAAACAACATAAACTCAAATAAATACTTCAGGCTTGATATGGGTTATCCAAGGTGGATCCTCCTAGGTTGTCGGCCCCCATACCAACCCTTGCAAGTAAAAATAATATCCCCTATATCCTCTGGAAGACTCTCAAAATCCTAACACAAGGGTTCCCCATCAAAGAAATGTCAACAATAACTAGATCGAATGTAGAGTAACAAGTGGCAATATTACAACAACATCTTCCATCTCAATCAAACTGACATAACCAATTCAATACTAAAAATCAACCAAATTAATCAAAATGAACCATAACAATCAAAATTAGGTTCAACCAATAGTGCATCCAAGGGAATCATAATTGCACATTTTCCAACCAAATAAATAACATTACAACCATGAATAAATTATTTCCACTATTGAAATACATCATACAATACAAGCACTCGATCCAACCAAGCAACAATGGAATGGACATTATTCTCAAGTTACTTAACCACTTAATAAAAGACTATATACTACTATATCAACGAGACAACCATTCACAACACTAATACTAAAACCTCAACTATAGTGTAATTATTCCCATTTAGGTTCCTCAATAAACAATGATTATGAACTATCCAAATTATCTATATTCTTAGCTTATCAATTATTCTATTTTTGATTTCACTTACAAATGCAAGGCTAAAGACACCGTTGAGCTTTTATTGAATAAAGGACTTTTACTTTTACCGCTCTACTAGATTACAAGCAGTATATCAAACAGGGTACTATCTTTAACCACGTGAGGAGGACCTCCACTTAATCAAATGTGTAGTCTAACGAGGAAATATCTTATGTTTTGAATTTAAAGTTCCAAAGGAACATGAACGAGGAACAATGGATTAAGAACGATAGTAAAGAGAGTGATGAAAGATAGAGGAATTAAATGCCCTGATGAAGCTGAATTGAAGGCTATGAAAGGTGCGTGCCTTTTGGGAAGGAAAGCAGATCACTTCCAGAACACGGGAAACATATGCAAAGTTGGATAAATTGGCTCGGCAGTTAAGGGTAGTAGAGTATTCTAGATTCAAGAATTTTGTTCGACACTGTAGAAAATAAGTTAGGATCTTTATCTGCCGCCTAAGAAAGGTTTAAAAAAGATTGCATTTGGTTTGAATCGCCTAATGTACCCATGACTAGGTTCACATGACATAATATAGAAATAAGATCATTGACCGATATAATAAGTATACTACACCAGAATGAAACGTTCTATAATCCTTAAGGTACTCGCTTATATGAGCATATATATATATATAATCAGGTGACATACACAAGATACGTCACCAAAAGTTAAACCAAGAAATGATAAGGAGAAGATGTTGATAATTACAAAATCGACATAGTGGTAAAAGCTACTGCAATATTAAATTGAACAAGGAACATGAAGCATCGAATAAAATTTCAGACATCAAAAGTGCCTTATCTCAGCTCAGATCCTGAATTTGAGATGGTGTGGAAACCTAAATAACCCCCCCCAACACCCTTGGCAATAAAACACAACCATTAAATGGGAAACCATCTTCAGAAAACAAAAGTTATAAACCTTGAATGCATAGAAAAATAAATAGAGGATGATCGAGCTCTATATTGAGAGAAGTGAACCAACTCTGTCATTTTATTAGAGACATTGCTCCTTATGGATAATACTAGTGATACTAAAAGAAACAATTTGAAGATAGGCATGTGCTATTATGCGACATGCACGTGGAAATGTTCCAGTCTAGAATAGCATCTCAATTACAATGGCTAAGAGTTTTTGTCTAGATTTACTGGTCAGCAGGGATATCATAATACCCATATGCAAAAACAAGCAGAGCCAGGGGATTTCAAATGGTCTCACAATACAATATATTTGGAATAGTGTCGTTCACTAAAGAAGAATTAAGAAAACGTTGAAATCATAAGTCAATCGTCATACAAGTTGGTATGGTCTCCTGTGCCTTGATCTATCGAGCAACATACAAAAGCGGTAGTCTGCATAAGGGCTCAAAATATTGTGTTAGTGAGGGAAACTAAGGTTCCCATACCAACAGAAGCCAACCACATCATGCTAGAGAAGGGTGCTTATGACGTAGCATTTGGGATGATAAAATAAAATCCCCCAGTCCCATTCAACTACAAATATAGAATGAAATATGTAGAGTATAAGGTAGGAATGAATGAAGGTAGTTGATATATGAGAATGCATGTATAAGGAAATTGCATAAAAGAACGAGGGCCTCCAGATTAAACAAATGAGAGACATCAATTTGTAGATTGGATTCGATATGGGGAAAATAAGAAAATACCTCGACCAGAAGATGGTACCTTTGTAGCTACTATTCCACATGGATTCGATAGCCTACTGGATTTCTCTTCTATCCACTATTTGGCAAGACTCTTGCACATTTTAATTGCACAACCCTTCTATTCTATGGAGGCATCATTCTAGTGGGGTTTGTTTTTCCCTCAGGAAATCTGAATCATTCCCAACAATAAGCTTGTGCCCTAAAAGAGTACGCAGAATTCTGCTATATTGTGTCTTATTGTCGAGACGCCGATGAGAGAAGTGAGTTGAGTTTGCAGGGAAACTATTACAATACCCTCTGTTCTGATCATGGGCTACTTGGAAATTTTCTTCCAGATTCCATTCCTAAATTCCCCCCAAAATATGCAGAGTAAAACCCAGAATAACAAGCTCAATCACTGCCCTCCCTCTCAATAACTGACCAATACCCAAAAATTTAAAAATCATAACTGACTTCCACTTATTTTCTTTTATTACAACATTTACCCTCAGAGCAGTTACAAACCGTTACAAGCAAAAATCTATAATTAGAACTTTTATGAAACTCTCATAATGATGCATTTAAATTTATTATATTATTATTTATATCAATTGGCAAGGTATCATTTTGACCTAATAATTTATCTTAAATGCAACAAGTAATCTCCAATAAACAATCAAACGATTTTAAATCCAATTACCAAACAAATTTGCTCAACACCTAGAAGGCAAGTACAGAGGGGCACTACAATGGATTTTGACACAAGATGATAGCTTGAATTGCTACAACAATGGAGGTGTATGCTTGAAGATTGCTAAAGGCTAGGTGTGGATAAGTGTAAGTGAATGTGTATGAAAAAAATGACTAAGTATTTAGTAGTCATTTTGGGAGGCAAATGAATGGAGGGCTATGATCAAAAGTATGGTTGGGAGATCAATGGTTTAGATGCCTTGAGGCATCTGAAGAATTGTGAGGACATGTTTCATCCTAGGTGGGAGAGAAACGATGATGCAGAGGTGAGGTGGAGGTACTTTCAAGTACCTTGGGAAGAGGAGAAAAGAGGTGGCTTGTCTCATTCTCCCAAATGATGGGAGGATGCGACAAGTGAGGAATTAAAAAATCCTCAATAATCCTCCTTGGGACATGAGACAATTCCTTGGGAAGTGAAGAAAGGAATTAAAAATTCCTTTTAATTCCTTCTAGAAGCTTAGGGGGAATATATTGGAATTAAAAATTCCAAGTGGGCTCATGGGGGAAATAAATAGGAATTAAAAATTCATAGGGAAGAGGAGATAACTTCTCCAAAAAGGGAAGGAGTTAATGAAGGGTTGACTAAGATACATGCCATGATTGGCATTAGGATTAGGTTAAGGTTAATTAATCATTGATTAAGGTTGTGCAAATGATAATGAGAGGATTAAGGCAAGTGGGAGATTATGGAGGATGTGACGCTAACCATAATTAGTGGTGTACACATCCTAATTATAGGTTAATTAGACTAACCTACAATACGGAGGAATTATGGAGGATATGACATTTTTAGAGAGAAAATGATGAATTAAAAATTAATTTTAATTCATTTGGGTTGAATGACCAAATTAAATAAATTGATTTATTTATTTAATTTGGAGAATAAAGATGGTAAAGTATTTAATTGATTAATTAAATACCTTAGGAACATTAGGGATAAAGCTGAATATTAATCAAATAATAAAATTATTTAATTAATATGGATTTAGATGCAAATTAGATGAAATAAGGGATAAATCTGACCATATGGAAGTGGCCAATATTTAGATGTCTACATTTTTCCCCTCTTCAAAATATTGTTAAAATAATGATGTTTTGAAGAAAAATAAAATACAAGTGACTCGATAGAAGAAAAATGATGACAAGATGCCCTAGTATGATAAGGAAATGATAGGGGAGAAAAATGGAAGAAAATGAAGGGTTAATGCCCCTCAAGAGGGTGGATGGGGAAAAAGGGGTCCTAGGTGGCATCTTGATAGAGGAAAATAGAGAGTTTCAGAAGGACCTTAGTGAAAAACCATGAAAAATGGCTTTTGAACATAGGAAAATGGAGGTATGGGGCACAAATGGTGGCCAAAAGAAGAAATTAGGTTAAACATGGTAAAAAGAGGGGTTAAAAGGTAATAATAAATAGTAATTAGGAAAAAATACTATTCAATTGGACTCTCGTGCACACATGTCATTTGACGATCTTTAGAGAAAAATGGCATGCCAAGGAGACATCACACATCATTTGGACATAGTCCGAGATTACTACTAGGAGGATGATGTTCCCCATCAAGTATGCCTCGAAAACCGTACCATGTCATTTTATTTTGCATGTCTTTTTAGATTTTTGTATAGGAGGGTAGGTTAGAGGGAAACAAAATCACCCATGAAGAGGTGGATCTGCCTATCCGGGGCAATGTATTCAACCTTGTAGCAGATAGGAGAATGTGTGGGAAGGGAGGGGTGATCACATGTTTGCATAAGTGGATGCATGAGGGTAGGGTATAAGTGGATCCACCCATGAAGAGGCAGATCTACCCATGAGGGATGGGAAAATGGGTTACATCCTAGATAGGCAACCTCAGGTGTAGAAGGGTGATTACATGTCTGCATAGGTGGATGTGCACTCACCTTTGGGCATGATGGGCGAACCCGCGTTAACATAGGTGGACGTGTGGTATCATGGCGGATGGGAAAATACGTCACTGCTAGGGATAGATGCGTAACCATTGAGGGGAAATGATGCATTGGAAATTGTGCTTCACATAGGGAACAAATGCACAAAAAAGGGGGATAGGGGATTGTGCCGTGCACAGGGGCGATTGTGCAAAAAGGTAATGAGGAAAAAAGATGAAGTATAAGAAGAGAATCTAACATGTGAGTTGAATGGATGCAGGCTATTGGCAATGTGTAGACGAGGAAGCAACATTTAGCAACATTGGCTGGGACAAAGGGATTCACCAAGGATGACTATACCATACTAGATATAGCTGGAATTCTACATATGTCTATATTCTCGGTGATTTGAGCCCACCGATCTTTGCTGATCGCATGGAGCTCAGAGACTTGCACCTTCTTCCTCCCCATAGAGGGAGATGACTATGACGTAAGAGAATGTATGGAGGATTCTCTAACTGCCGATTTAGGGATTGATTATGGAGGGTGTGACTAGACAATGCCTAGAGCAGAGCCTATGGGTAGTATTTATGACAACATACCTCCTCTAAAGGGGGAAGGCACTGGACATGGATTCCTGCATCATGACAACACCGACATTGCCACTGTATCTATGCAGATTAATCAGCTAGATCCTCCTCTTGGACAGGAGTGGCAGAGACTTCAACCTTAAGTTAATTGAGGTTGTACAACATATTATAGAGAGGAGGAGGGGGGTATATGTGTGAGGATCTTGCATCCTTGTGTAGTTATACAGTAATATGCATGCTATTTTCTACAAGCAGGGGGTGAGCATCACCCATGTGGTGCTATTATAGGTTTGGGCGTGGCAACATATCCAGATCACCCAACTAGATATAGTAGGTGCAGAGGAGAGGGGAGCTGATCTCCCAATTACATTTGAGTACCATGGTATGACACACTATTAAGAGGTGCAAAGCATCTCTTTCTGGCATCAAATCATTAATGATTTGATCAAGGATGAGATTGTGTGGAGGCTGTACTTGGCCTATAATTTCTAGTCTTAGAGAGCAAAGGACAAACTCTACAAGGGGTTTATGTTTTCATGGTGTTACCTGATTGACAGAGACCCACACATCATTGAGATGTATAGACCAAACAAGATTACATCATATTTTGGAGTCTAGAAGGACATCCTAGAGCTAGAGGAGAGGTACCAATGCATCAATCAAGAGAGTGGTTTATGGGGGAAGAGAGTACCAAATCATAAAGATAGACATATATGGCATTAGCTAGTAGAGGCTGTGTGGCCATGGAGGGGAGGATTAGATGATCCATGGGTCATAGAGAGATATGCTGCTTGGTGGAGAGAGCGGAGGCAAGAGAAGGTGATGCCAGTAGCATGGTTGGTACAGTCACCCATGCAGGCACTTGAGGTGAAGGGCAATGGCGAGGAGGAGGAGGATAGATGATACAAGAGGAGGAGATCGAGGAGGTAGACATCCAAAAGGAGGGGGAGCATAATATACCTAGAGAGAGGGCGTTGGTGGTGTACCAACCACCAGAGGAAGATGATACAACTACCAAATTGGTAGGCGCATAGGCCCACATAGGTATCTTAGAGAGGAGATTGGAAAAAATAGACGAGGAGAGAGATAGACTATAGGCAGAGGTAGAGAGGCTGTAGGGAGTCCAACTGATGATAGAGGAGGATGCAGGGATGGTGATAGAGAGGGGAAGACTGAGGAGGGAGGTGGAGAGATTACATGGCTTTTGATGATATGCAAAAATAGAGGGATGTAGTGTAGGGATTAGTTGATCAGGCTCAGATCATTATGGAGACATTGTAGGGAGAGCGAGATGAGGTGTTGAGGTGGATGGAGTAGGTGGAGGCAGAGGTGGCTAGCTTGAGATTAACGTGGGAGGTGTGGGAGAAGGATAGGTGGAGGTTGTAGGTGGATAGGGATCAATATATGAGGGAGAGGGATGTGGCTCGGGCATCAGGAGCCCAGATGGAGGAGGTGTAATGTGTCTTAGGAGAGGCAAGATATTATAGAGGTTTATATTGCTCATCCATGCTTGATCTAGCATAGAGAGAACCTTCATGGTCTAAGGTATTGGGCGGGAGTAGAGGACCATCTCAATTAGGTCAAAGTTCCTATTTAGGAGGATCAAGTGCATCTAGTGGATAGATGGGGCCATTAGGAAGAGGATGAGGGAGAGGAGCACTATATTCCCCTTAGCGTTCTAGAATAGGGAGCAATGGGTAGATGGGGAGGAGGATAGGATGGCCACAGTGCTCTAGTTTTGAAAGAATACATACATGTGTTAGTGATACAGATAGAGAATCCATGCATAAATTTTTGACAGCAGATGTTGATTCTGATTCATGACACATATTGTGTCATTTATATGTACACTATTGTACTTATTGATTCTCTTATACATGGAAATTTCTATTATTTGATGGAATTTATGGACATTATTATGTAGATATTTATATGACATGGATGATTATGGTGGTGGACATGTTGTGTTCATGTGATGTGGTTGATGTTTATTATGGATGTATGACTATGTTTATGATATATGATGTGTTGTATATGTATGATGATTGTGTTGTATGTGACTAACATGTTTGTGATGTAGGATGTGATGAGTTTTGTTTGTGATATATGATGTGACACTAACACTATGTGATACATGATGCAATGGATTATGTGATGTGATTTATATTTACTATGTGGATGTTATTGTAATTAAGTATGATATGCAATGAATGTGTAATGTGTTGAATGTGTTGAAAAATGAGGTGTTTTCTTAGCTTAATACTCTGTAAAACTTTAATATTGCTGATCTAAGTAAGCTCTTTCTTTGTTACATATATTATTTGTGGGTGATTATCTTGATTAATCCATTTTATTGTTGTAGAATGTAGAGAGAATTTTATAGAAGAACTAGACATGATATTAGAAAGATCACACAAGATATACCGTGGAGAAATCCTTTTGAGAAAAAACTCCAAGAATTATTCTATTATTCAATCTCTGAATTACAATAGCTCCAATTCTTGCTTGAGAATGCTTCTTTTATTTTTACCAATCTTCTTCACACCTGCAATAACAATTATCAAAACTCTATTCAACTTAAATGAGATATAGAGACAATATGCAACCTTGTAATCTCCAAATGGTGATAATTACAATGCACAAGCTCAAGCCCTTGAAAAGGTACTCCATATTCCTTCAAGTTGAGTTATTTAGTGAAGACTAAAGCTTACAACATGTGTTTCATGCATTTGGGTGTCCCAAACTGAAGCTACAACTTCTCCTTCACTTTGGTGATAATTCCAAAGCTCTTCCTCAAAGTTGGCACCCTTAAGTAACCCTTCTTAACTGAGCCTTCAAAAATATCTTATCATGCATGAGAGATAAATCCAATAAATCATCTTGGGCGCCCAAGTTGGCTTCAAGTGCTTTATAGCTAACTGAAACATTTACTCAACACCATTCATGCAAGAATGGTCATCCCCTGTTAACTAGAGGTAGTCCCTATTATATGTCATACAACTCAAGTTATTAGCCATGCATTCCAAGTTAACTAAAGCTAACTACTTGCAACTCAAAATAACCAACATGCATGCAACATGCACTTGCATGCAACTAAAGATAACTGAACCATAACTGAGCTTAACTGAAATGAACTGAACTGAACTGAACTGAACTAAACTGATTCTGAACTAAACTGAACTGAACTGAACTGAACTAAATTGATCTGAACTGAACTGACCTGAACTTCAAACATGCAAACATCAAATCCTAACTCCTAGGATCTTTACATGCATTCAGAAGTGTTAACTATTACTCCGTATAGTTAACTGAACACAAGGTGAGTGTCACCTTACCATGTGTGCACCCACATGCTCCTATTATTTAGGAATAACTACAAATTTCAATTTCATGATTTATTTCATCCAAATAATTAATCTCATCCTAATCTTAGTGTTGTTGAACACATTCCAAGAATCTAGGAGATACATTAAATAATTAATGTTTAGGATTTGCAATTAAATGGCATCCTATTTCCAACATTCTCCCACTTGACATTATACATTGCAATTATTCTAAACAAGGAATAATAAAACAAGTACAAGACTCAAGGCCAATGGCCTTCTTGCACTAACTAATCATACCATGCTAACTTCAAATGCAACCTGCATAATCATGAAGCTTCCAAGTAAATGATTAAAACCAAGAGAAATTATCTATATGGTTTCATAAGATAATCAGTATCATTAATTAAAGTGTTAACTTTCTCAATTAATACCTTCCCATTATCAACCAAACCATTACCTTTCCCAAGCCTCTGTATCCAAACCACCTCTTTAGAGGTATGCTAAACCACCGAGTGTGTTGAATTCACATTCAACCAAGGTGTAGACTCCTCGGTCTTTTCTATTAAATTTTTTTTCTCACAAGTAACCATTCCAACAAATGTCTCTTACCATAAGAGAACTCCAACCTCACCTATTTCTCCAAGTATCCATGAGGACCTGTAACCAACCAATCCATGCCAAACTCCAAATGCAACACAACACTTTCATGAATCAATCAAGCAAATGATTAATGTACCCAAAACTTAAGAGAACTACACAAGATCATTGTCAAAGCTCCAATCATGAATTAGGAACATAAACATGACATCCATGATCTAACCAAAACATCTCCTCTTAGGAGATCTGATGCACCATAACATACTTATACATCCTAGTCTCAAGAGAACCATGTAATATGCCAAACTCTAAATGCATATCGAGAGTAAACCATGACATCAATAAAAAATATAATCTAAACCAAGAAACCATATCTCTAATCACATGGAGATAACCTTACCAATGATGCATCCAAGTCACTGCCAACAACTCCCACTGAACTATGGTACCGAGTCACACATGGTATCGTGACTACCATCCTCTTCATGAAGATCACTATATCCTACCAAAGCTCCCATTGTACTGTGATACTGAGCTATACATGGAAACAAGATAAACATCAAACCATTACTATCAAAAGCATATGGAATTTCAAACATTTCCTCATGATCATAATTATCATAACATGTATTATGCCACAACTCTAAACTGCTAATCAAGAGTATACCATGACATAATAACAAAACCATCCTACAACCAAGAATCCACTTCATTGCCAAATGCTCCCACTAAACTATGTTACTGAGCAATCCCATGGCATCATGATGCACATAATCAAAACCCCATTTCTGTCATAAGCTCACACCAAACCTGTGAATCCAAGCTCTCAATGACCTTTGTAATGAACTTATTTTTTTCAAAATAAGCAATAGCAAAAATAATAAAAGCTCCCACTAAGCCCAAAAAACCTCTAATATTTTAAGAGAAAGGCATCCCAATTACTCTACCCAACCTCAGCTTTGATACCAAATGTTGAAAAATGAGGTGTTTTCTTAGCTTAATACTCTGTAAAACTTTAATATTGCTGATCTAAGTAAGCTCTTTCTTTGTTACATATATTATTTGTGGGTGATTATCTTGATTAATCCATTTTACTATTGTAGAATGTAGAGAGAATTTGATAGAAGAACTAGACAGGATATTAGAAATATCACACAAGATATACCATGGAGAAACCCTTTCGGGAAAAAACTCCACCATGAATTATTCTATTATTCAATCTCTGAATTACAATAGCTCCAATTCTTGCTTGAGAATGCTTCTTCTGTCTTTACCAATCTTCTTCACACCTGCAATAACAATTATCAAAACTCTATTCAACTTGAATGAGATATAGAGACAATATGCAACCTTGTAATCTCCAAATGGTGATAATTACAATGCACAAGCTCAAGCCCTTGAAAAGGTACACCATATTCCTTCAAGTTGAGTTATTCAGTGAAGACTAAAGCTTACAACATGTGCTTCATGCATTTGGGTGTCCCAAACCGAAGCTACAACTTATCCTTCACTTTGGTGATAATTCCAAAGCTCTTCCTCAAAGTTGGCACCCTTAAGTAACTCTTCTTAACTGAGCCTTCAGAAATATCTTATCATGCATGAGAGATAAATCCAATAAAGCATCTTGGGTGCCCAAGTTGGCTTCAAGTGCTTTATAGCTAACTGAAACATTTACTCAACACCATTCATGCAAGAATGGTCATCCCCTGTTAACTGGAGGTAGTTCCTGTTATCTGTCATACAACTCAAGTTATTAGCCATGCATTCCAAGTTAAATAAAGCTAACTACATGCAACTCAAAATAACCAACATGCATGCAACATGCACTTGCATGAAACTGAAGATAATTGAACTATAACTGAACTAAACTAAACTGAACTGAACTAAACTGAACTGAACTGAACTGATTTTGAACTAAACTGAACTAAACTGATCTGAACTAAATTGCACTGAACTTCAAACATGCAAACATCAATCCTAACTCCTAGGATCTTTACATGCATTCAAAAGTGTTAATTGTTACTCCGTATAGTTAACTGAACACAAGGTGAGTGTCACCTTACCATGCGTGCACCCACATGCTCCTATTATTTAGGAATAACTACAAATTTCAATTTCATGATTTATTTCATCCAAATAATTAATCTCATCCTAATCTTAGTGTTGTTGAACACATTCCAAGAATCTAGGAGATACATTAAATAATTAATGTTTAGGATTTGCAATTAAATGGCATCCTATTTCCAACATAATGAACAAGACAGCTGAGAGGTAGGGGGTGAATCAGTTGTATTAAATTACAACATGAAAACCCTCAATAGTAATCAGATCCACAAGCATTCATTAAACCCTTATTCTGTTAAAGTGATTAATCATGAAATGCAGATAACAAAAATTGAAATAACAACACCATACACAAAAGAAGACTAGATTTATATGGAAAATCCAATGAGGAAAAAACCACGATGAGGATTAGCTCAAAATATAAGTAATTGCAAAACTGGTACAAGGGCTCACTACCAAAATAGGACAGACTAACCAATAGGGATCATATCTAGGGCTCATTTCCATAGGATGAAAAAGAAGATAGAAGAGAAATGTTACACAGAGAAAAAATTTTCAATGCAATAAAGAATCCACCACAATTACTCTAGCACTCTTGTAGCCTTGTTTGAAAGATTGTGGATGCCTTTAGCTCATTGTCTTCAGAAGTCTAGCACTTTGAAGTTCACACTACTTTGCTCAAATTTGCACCTATACTTCTGTAATTCAAATCACATTCATCACTCACATCTCTCTCACATCTATCTTGAGATCTTCCAACAGAACTACTCTTATTTATATCATCCTCAACCTTGAAAACCTTCTCCAAGGTCGATAACATGTCCTTTACATTCAAAATTTAAAATTAGGTCGGCACCCAAACATTCCCGTAGTGGATAAGAATGAATGCAATCCATATAAATCCTTAGATAAGACCCAAATTTATCCTAACACATCTCAACATGCTTCTACAAACTTTGAAAGGAGCTGTGCATGTAGTGTTAACACCAAGTCGACCTTTACCCATGCTAAACACCATAAAACTATTAAGTATGTGCTTCCCATTTAATCAAGATGACATGTGGACCACAAAAATATATTTAACATGATCTAGAATAATCCAAAAACCACCTGAGATCCACCAAGGAATTCATCCGAACTCACATCATAAAAATACGTCAACCCAGAACATCCGATTAACATTATACGCACACTGATGCATGCAACACACACTGTACTGTGCCAGATAAAGAGAAAACTTGAATTCTAAAAGGTACAAACATTATAAGAAACTTCCCAAATATTCACAACTTGAAACCAAAATGCAAAGACATGCGGAGCAAATACATTTCTCCTAGACCACACCAAACACCATTGAAAATCTAGTTCACACACTGGTGAACACATCTCACTTAGCATGGCAACCCAGAAACCCAAACTTTGGATATAGAAACTACTAACAACCTTGAGCAACATATCAGATTCAAACAAGAATAGAATCAACATAGAAGAAATATGGAGCACATCCTAGAGCACATTATGAACACTTGCACAACACCATTTTCTCTGTTTATAATTTTTTTGAAAAAACACTTGGAAACCAAGTACTAGAGACATTATTTCAGCACATTACACCATTCCAACACATCTCCAAAAATATAAAAATAAAGATAGATCCATTTACTCACAAGACTTCCTCAATATCTCAACTACACATGCACAACCTGCAACAAACTATTTCCCTCTTATTCATAATTTTCTCAATATTCTTGACATCATCATGTAATAACCTTCATCAACACATAGTTGACATCAATGACAACACCTTCATACTTGCAACAATATCCCCCTTTGTCATTGATGGAAACACATGATGTGAAAAACCATCAAAGACAACACAACAACTCTAAACACACTTTTTCATGATTTTCTTTTCTTTCTCTCCCCTTGTGTAGATAGAATTTTTTGCATGATTCTTTCTCCCCCTTTGACATCAATGGCAAAAGATAAAAAAAAATTGCATTGTTCTCCCCCTTTGACACTGAACCAAGACACTTGCTCTAAATACTCCCCCTCAAGAGTACACCCAACCAAATCATCAACTCTGGAAAATGACAACACATGACACTACCTACTCCCCCTAAGAGGTAGCCACCAACATCAGTATAGACAAGAGAGGAATCCATAGATCCACTGGATTGATGCATCTCCATATGCATCTAGTTCAAAGGAGGGGAAATAACCCCCAACTTCTCCTAGAGATACTCAGAAGTATCTTGAGGAAGAGTCTTAGTAAATATGTCAACAATTTGATCCTTTGTAGGTACCTTTCAAGCTTCACCTCATTCTCCATAACCTTCTCTCTTAGAAATTGATACCTGATTGATATATACTTTGTCCTTGAATGTATCACTAGATCCTTTGAAATGTTAATTGCACTTGTATTGTTACAAAAGATAGATATAGGCTCATCATACATTACTCTGATATCCTTTAATGTATGTCTCATCCATAATTCTTGTGTGCAGCAAGATGCTGTTGCAATATACTCAGCCTCTATAGTGGATAAAGAAACTACATCCACCATGCCACCAATCTACATACAAGAAAGAATGCACCACCACTTGTACTTTTCTTGTGATCAACACAACCAACCCAATCTACATTTGTATATGCACTTAATGTGAAATCGATATCCTTAGAATACGATAAGTCATAATCTAGAGTTCCTTTTAAATATCTGATTATCCTCTTCTTTTCTGCAACATGTGTCTCTTTAAGATCTTCTTGAAATCTAGCCACAAGACAAACTACATGCATGATATTCAGTCTAGTAATAGTTAGATATAACATTCCACCAATCATAGATATATATTTTCTCTGATTGGCTTTAGGTGATTCATCATCCTTGCTCAATTTTTAACCAGTCACCATATGAGTACATACCAATTTGGAGTTTGCCATTCCAAACTTCTTCAACATCTCTTTGACATACTTTGACTATGAAATGAAAATGCCTTTATCTGTTTGATTGATTTGTAGCCCAAGGAAGAAATTCATCTCCCTAAACATTGACATCTCAAACTCTTTCTGCAGCTCTTCTGCAAATTTCTTACACATAGCTTCATCGCCTCCAAAGATAATGTCATCCACATACGCAACCGCTATCAAGATTTTTTCTTCCTCAATTTTGAAGTAAAGATTACTATCTATGGTGCCTTTGTTGAATTCTTGTTTTATCAAGTATCTGTACAATCTTGCATACCAAGCTCTAGGAGCTTGCTTCAATCCATATAATTCCTTTTTCAATTTGTAAACCATATCTGATTGATCTGATAGCTGAAATACTTCTGGTTGTTCCATGTAAACCTCTTCTTCCAACTCATCATTCAAGAAAGTAGAATTTACATCCATCTTATACATTTTAAAGTCCTTGTATGTTGAAAAATGCCAAAAAAATTCTAATTGCTTCCATCCTAGCCACCAAAGCAAATGTTTCCTCAAAGTCTATTTCTTCCACTTGTGAGTAACCCTTACACACAAGCCTTGCTTTATTTCTTTTGAATTCTCCATTCTCATTGAGTTTGTTTCTAAATACCAACTTAGTTCCTATTATGTTCTTGTTTGCTAGTCTAGGAACCGGTGCCCAAGTCTGATTTTTCTCAATCTGCATAAGTTCTTCCATTGCCTTCATCCAATGTTCATCTTTGCATGCATCACTCACTGTTTTAGGTTAAATTTTAGAGAGTAAATACAGATTTTCCTCAACTTCAACAACTCTACTTCTTGTCAATACTCCTTTCCTCTTGTTTCCACTTATCTATATTTTGGAATGATTCTTTTGTACATACTTAGGGGTCTTTTTCGAACCTTCTTCCTCTTCATTTTTCACTTCTTTTTCTTCTCATCTGCAAGTAGGTTCATCTAACACATACCCATCTATATCAACTAAATTCTACAAATTTTCATCAACCTTAACATTTTCACTTTCAACAATCTTTGTTCTTCATCAGACCTTGCATCAAGCTTTCCTAAGTTTTCTTCATCTCTTTTTACATAAAATTTTCTTCCAAATAATCTAAAGCACTTGACAATAGGAATCCTTCCATACCATAACTCATAAGGGGGTAAAAGCACAAACTAGTGTCACACTTTATAAAGGAATCAACCTGTAGACATGTCAAATTGACATAATGCATTCAACTAGGTCATATTCATCCATTCGGAAAATAAATCAAGTTTATTTATCAATCTCCTAAAGTCATCAACTTAAATAAAATAAATCAAACTTATCATCAAACTTTTTAATCAAATAAATCAAACATCCATTTAAATCAAATCCTAAATCATATTCCATCATTTTCTAATTCAAATAAATCAAATATCAAAGTCCTAAAAGTCAACTCACCTAATCATCGTTAAACTAACCTAATCATCATTAATTTAATCTAATCTTGATTAAATGCTAAACTTACCCACTTGCATTCTCTAGATATCTCCACTTGCATAAATAAATCAATTTTATTGATTTATTAAAAAACCCTCATTTTCCCTCAACATGACAAGTTGATTTGCCCTCCAACATTGCATTTATTGCTATTTTTCTTGTCCCCCTCTCAAAATTTATTGCAAAATTTGAGTTCAAATTTTCCCTCTCATGGGCACTCTTCCCAAATCTTGCACAACCATTGGCCTATCACCACTTGACAAGTGGCCTTATCTTATTGGCTTGATCTTTGTCCCACATTGGTTCATTTTCAACACTCTTAGCATTTGAAAATCTATAAAATAGAGGCTTCATCTCTTATCAAACCCTTCACCATCTCTCCACAAAATCTACAAAGCTCATGCAAGGTCACTCTCTTCATTTGAGAATTGATCTTGCCTATTTCACTCCACAATCTTAGCATTCCATCTCCAAGATCATGCAAGGTTACTCTCTTCATTTGAGAAATGATCTTGTCCCTCATTATCATTATCTTATCAATCAAGGATTGGGAAAGGGTCACTAGCACATGTGACACCAATCCAATATGAGATATTATTTTCTTCATGTTTTGTTGTATGCTTTCAACTAGTTTATCTAATATTTTGTTGTTTTGATTGTATCATAAAACATGTTGATTTATTTCATATGGATGTTGAAGGTTTGCTTTGCTTGAATACTAATCATACATGTCTATGTTAGTTTTTTAACCAAAATGCAGATTTTGACATCTACACAACCAACAACAAAAAAATTTCTAAACTTCGACCACATAAAAGTGGTCTTTATGTTTTGAATTTCAAAATGATGTAAAATAGTGAAAGGTAGAAATATTGATGAAGTTTAATCTTGTAATTTTTTACATTTTTTAAAAATTGTTTTGATTTTTTTTTTATCAACTTAAGAGCAGATTTTGAAATGCTAAAAATTTCATGAAAAAGTGATGTTCATTTGACATCAAGAAACAAATTTAGAAAAAAACTTCATTTTCCCCCCTTTTTTTCCAAATAGGTAACTTCAATATATAGTGCATGGATTTTTTTTTTGAAAATTTGATGTATATTTTTCTCGTAATAACATTTTAAAGTCAAAATTTTTAGAATTTGACAGCTTTCATTGGACGTCAACTATTGTCTAATTTTTTAATCATTTTCAAAAAATAAATTATACCCTTTTGAAGAGGACTCTCCTCTAGTGCACCATATATTTTTCAAATTTTTTAATATTTTCTACTATTTTCTAAAATTTCTAATCAACTTCTTTTTTAACTTTAACAATCTACTTGCATTATTTTAAAAATAAAATATATTAAAACTAATCAAAATATTAATATATATATATTTGGATTCACCACTCTGAGCTCTACAAAAGGGTATTTTTTTGTTTTTTTAAAACATCATTCTAACTAAAGAAATACTTAGTTGAAGTTGAAAGTTTCAAAAATTTCTGAAGAAAGCTAAGTTGGTTGCCAACTAGGATGCCACATAGATAGTTTCAGTAGAAAGAGTGTTGAGTGAAACCCTTTCTACCAAAACCATGCATATAAAATAAGCCAATTTCAAAGCAGCAAAGGGAAAATTTTTAATTTTTTGGATTTGAGCGAAACATATTTGGCCAAAACTCTATGTGCCACATATAGGCCACATGGTTTCGGTTGAAACCTATTCGCCCGAAACTTTTTCGGCCGAAAATGTTTCGCTCAAAACTATTTAGTTGGCCGAAAGTGTGATACAACTTTTTGCTTTTACCCAAGGAGTATTCGTGTTGTTAGCTTTGGATTGAACTCTATTAAGTATGTAAACAGTAGTATGAATTGCTTCTCTCCATTAAATTTTTGGTAGATTAGCTTCTTTCATCATAGTCCTAGCAGCTTCTTGAATAGTCTGGATTTTCCTTTCAACCACTCTATTTTGCTGAGGAATTTTAGGGGTAGAAAACTGCCTCTTTATTCCATGAACTTCATAAAACATGTTAAACTCATTGGATGTGAATTCTCCACCTCTGTTAGACCTCAAACATTTGATCTTCAAATCCATTTCATTCTCAACCATAGCTTTAAATTCTTTAAATCTATCTAGTACATTAGATTTTTCTCTAAGAAAAGTAACCTATGTCATTCTATAGTAATCATCAATCAAAAGCATGAAATATCTATCAACTTGAAGACTTCTCAACCTTGTAGGACCATAGAGATATGTATGTATTAATTCCAGTAGTCTGGTAGAATATTGTTCCCTTCCCTTGAAACTACTCCTTATTTGTTTTCCAAATTGATAATTTTTGCAAATAGAATTTATAGGCTTTGTAATTCTTGGTAGGTCTCTCACTAGATGAATTGAACTAATTCTGATGAAATTATCAAAGTTCATCTGACACATCCTCTGGTGCCATAACCAACTATCATTAATCTGAGACATAAAGCAATGACCATCAACACCCTTGAGCTGATAGATGTTTCAATCTATCCTTTTACCTACAACAATCACAATTCCTGACCCTTTTTTGATCTCACATATTTCATCCTTAAACACAAGATTATATCCTTTGCTACACATTTTCCCAACACTTAGATGATTATGCCTTAAGCCCTTAACATAGTAAACATCTTCATTATTATGCTTGCCATTAAAATTGATAGAACCCGTTCCACAAATCTTAGCTCCTGAATCATCTCAAAATTTAACTAATCCTCCATCATATATTTCAAGTTTAAAAAACTTGTAACTTTTGTCTCTGGTCATGTGATTAGAGAAACCACTATCCACAACCCATTAGTTCTTATCCTGTTTAGCGTGAAAATCAGATACCAAAGTACCTTAAACCTTATCCTTCTTCTCTAGAACACTTTCCTTCACACAACTTTCAAAGTTAGCAGAAGTACATTCATCTTTTAAAGCTAATAACAAACATTCATTCTCATCAACATCTCCATAATGAGATTCATCATTAGAAATACTAGCATCTTCTCTAACATGGTAACTTATTTTAACCATCTTTCCTTTGTTCTCATTACTTTTATTGTTCACAGCTCTGTTTGGACATCTTGAAGTGTAATGACTTATATTTCCATAGCTAAAATATTTGAAAGGTAGTTTACATTTGTACTTACCGATGCCCTTTTTCATCCTTCTTACAAAGTTAGCATCCACATCATCAAGTTCTTCTCCATTTGAGTCTTCAAACTTTTTTGATTTTCCAGCCTTGAAAGTGTTGGGATAATGGAAGCCTTCCAACATGAGCATGAAGTATGGATGGTTTGTGATTGGTTGTTCCTATGTTGTCATTGATGTCAACATGGTAATAACTACATGGGAATTCTACTTGGTTTACAGGAAGTTGTTCTCTGCCGATAATGCCCCTTTGTGATGGATCAATGTGTTGATATTTGAGTCCAGATTTCACCGTCTGACATAGAAAATTGGACCCTCTTGAGAAAAGAGACAATTTCACGTCTAACTAGACCTACTTTTAAATACCTTTATACTACTTATTCTTCAAAACAACATTTATAGGCCCCTAAGACCAATTATTTTTTATCTAGAGGCCTATTTCACCTGAGAAATCACTTAAAACCCGACAAACAACACTTAATTCTTTCATATCTTGAAAATCCACCTTCAAAAATCAGTAGTGGAACCCATTCGCCACCTTGGGTGAATGAGCCCCCCTTTGGTGGTCCCTGACCCATTTGCCAGGGGTGGAAAATGAGTCCCTTTTCAGGGAAAATTCAATTTTGAGCGGGAATTTAATTAATTCAACTTAAATTTCTAGAGAATGTTGGCCTCTTAGGTCTAAATAACGGGAAAATTAGATGTTTCTTATAAATACTCATTTTGAGTCATTTTACACATCTTTTTAGTCATTTCACAAAAGTAATTTTTAAATTCAAGTCTTCTACAACAAGTTTCATTAGTAAAGTTGAAGTTTTAGGGCAGCAAACTAGGGTTTTTTCAAGTCTTGAAGCTCACTTTTTGGATCAAAGTTCAACATTGCAAAGAGTTGATGATGGATGCCTATGGTGAATCATGGAGAAATCTAGGTTGAGGAGATGCAACTAGCCATCAAATCACACCTAAAGACTTGTTTTCAAAGTGATTCCATCTTCCATTGCTTCTCTATCTTCAGATTAAGGCTTATATTTCACTTACATTCCATTTTCATGTTATTTTATCACCATTTTTGATGTGTTGTAAGATTTCTAGGGTTGAGATCTTGCATCATTCAAATCTCATTTACATCTCTTATTCTTGCATAATAGAATAGGATTTTGACATACTTAAGATTTTCCTAATGTTTAACACATCTAAGGCTAGGGTTTTATGCAGATTTTTATTTATTCAAGGTTTAATTACCCAATTAGGGGTTTGACCAAGGAAAATCCCCCATTAGACAAACAATTTTAGGCTGTTTTACAAGAATTTTATTAGATCCCAATTCGGGTTTTCGTCAAATTTTTTTGTACAGGTGTCAAGGTGCAGAACAAAGATTTGAAATCACATAAATTTGAAAGTGGACCAATTCGCCATGCATGGTGAATGAGTCCCTCCTGAGATGCCATTTTGAGTTATATGCAGATCCAGACATCGTGTTGACATAAAATAACTTATGTGCAGAAAAACCCTGACCTGAGACTGATTCACCCAGGGTGGCGAATGAGTCCCAGTTAGCTCAAAATTAGGTCTTGTTAGATTTTCAAATTTCTTTTCAGTCTTCTTTAGCTTCCCAGGTTCACACATTCTGAGAAACAACTTTCTGTTTGATTTAATTTGCATTTTTGTTCATTCTTTTAAGCTTTTTGCAAACAACACTATGTTTTCAAACATTGCATATTTCTTAGGTTTTGCATTCATAATCAGTAAAATAGATCATCCAATTGCATTTAGATCATCTCATTTAGTCTTAATTACATCATACATTGCATAATTTGAGTGAACCACCTAGATTCCTTTGCGTAGGGTTTATCTCTCTCCTTTTAGGTGAAACATCCTAGGAGTGCAAGAGTAGCCTATAAGCCCTACCCAAAAATCTACGGTTCGTTTTGGTGTTCACCTGCATATTGAACACTTTACATTTCTGATTTCCATTTTCATTTGCATCCTATAATTTACTTGTATTGTCTTTTGCATTGTTTTTGCATCTTAGGACTTCTTAAAGTTGCATTAGTAAAAGTATCATTTGGCGTTCATTATTGCATCTTGTTTCATCATTTCATTTCAAAATTTTGCATTATCAGTCTCTATCTACTATGTACAGACGAAAAAAAATTCAATAAAATAAAAAAAATCAGAAAAAACATAAAAATACCTCCCCTAGGACTTATTTTCCACCTTGGACGAATTAGTCCCATTGCAATTTTTGAATCAGAATTTACAAAATTTAGTTTATTACTTTGCACATTTATGTATTCTACAGTTTCTTTTATGTTATAGTTCAGTTATTTTTTGTTTCATTAGCATAAGAATCTTTTTCTTTCATGGCATTTATGGATAGTTTTATATTTTTGCAAGTTTCCTTTTTGGTATTCATTCCTAGTTCTTTTAGATCAGATTCCTCAATACATAAAAACACAAAAACAGAAACATTAAACCAACCTTTCAAACTAATGATTCAATTTAGGAACAACATCTCATCCAAGCCCCTTAGTAGTGATGATGTAGACAAGTTAGATGAAGTTCTCCAAGACTTCCTCTCACTCACTCCATCCTCTAAATCTTGCAATGAGAACCCTAAACAAATTAATGATACCTTATCCCTCAAACCTTTTGGTTGTGATGACTTTGACTTGTTAGATGACGCCCTTCAGGACTTCAGCTCGCATAATTCATCCACTAAGGTTTGTTGTGCCGAACTCACAATAACGACCGTTAACACCTTTGATGTTGAGCAACCTAAACCAATTGACGATAAATTACCCCTCAAACCTTTTAGTTGTGATGAATTGGACTTGTTGGATGACTCCCTTCGGGATTTTATCTCACTCCAATCATCCACTAAGGTTCATTGTGAGAACTCTAAAACTAAGGATGTTAATGTGATTCAACCTCAACTCATTCTTTACCCACCCTCGCATAAACTTCATCCTTCCAATAAACCTAAGTACACTCTTTACCCACCTAAAACCAATGTGTTGCCACAATCAAGTAATGTTACTGTTGCTCATACATATAATACTTGAAACAATCTGCAACCAATCCCACCCTCTTTACCTTTACCCAGTCCGCCTAGTGCTCCTCATTACCTCCCACACACAAAGGAATATGATCTTGTTGAACAATTAAAGAATACTCTTGAATATATTTCCCTTTGGGTTTTACTTTGGGTGCTGTCATAATAGTGGTTTACAATTCCTGAGAGGAACGAATTTTAGCTGAAATCACATATTTTTATAAAATATAATGATTTAAGCCTTAAAAAGTTCCATTTTAAGGATTCCAATTGAAGAAGGTTTGATCAAATCACCTTAGATCAAACCCCCTTGGATAGAACCTCGCTAGTTTTAAACCATACCTATAAATGCGTCTCCTTTACACCTATCAAAATGCTGATAAAAAATCACTTTTGATTTAGATTTTGGGGGATCAAATGAATTAATTTAAAATTTATTTGAAATGATTATGGTATTCCTCAGAACAAGCTATCCAATGAATATAATTTTAATATGTTTTGGTTTTGTTATGTGTTTGTTTTTTAAAGTTTTATTAAACATAGGTTTTTCATTGAAAATGAATTTCCTTGTTCTTCACACGTGGAAAATTAGAATATTATCAAAAAAAAATTTGAAAAATATGAGTGCACCAAATATTGAAGTCCTTCATCCAACAAATAAAATAAAATAAAATTTTTACATATACAAAAAAAGTTACGCGTTATACAGTTGTGTTGTATCTGAATTGTAATTCGCTTGACTTTAAAACTTGATTAAGGAAAAGATATTCAATAAAAAAATATCTAACCAAGTGGAAGCACTAGATATTAGAGTTACAAATCTAAATTTGAAAGAATTAGAATTTTATCCTTCATGGAAAAAAAGTTATGCGTTATACGATTGTCGTCACTTTTAAAAATGTTGTTTTTGGAAAAATCTATTTTCGTGGGAGATGGCAAAAAGTGCAATTTCATTCCAAAATTTTTGAAAAAATATTTTTAGAATCTACAGACAAAATTTGATGAGACTCTAGTTTGCACCATCTTCAAATTCCTCATAGTTTAGCCGCTATAGGTGCCCGAATGTGAAGATTTAGTTAAAAATAATAATTTCAGTGTCCAGTTTGGCCAAAAATTGTAAACCACTATTATGGGATCACCCCTTTAGAATTCACCAAATTACCACACTATCCTTCAAACAGCCTTACAACAAATTGCAGTTCCCCCTGGTACTACTCTGAATGATGTGGTAGCTCTATTCCATGGAATGAACCAAGTTAATCTAGATATTACTTTCCATCAACATGAGCTCCATCCTTTAGAGTTGCAAAAAAAAAATGAAGCCCTTATGATAATTGCTCAATTCGATCGCATAGGCATCAAAAGAACCCTTATCGAAAATGGTTCTGCCCTTAATGTGTGTAATGTGAATCTCCTTGATAGTTTGCACATTGATAAGTCACAAATAATACTTGATTCCATATTCATTTGAGGATTTGAAAATACAACAAATCAACTGCTCGGTATAATCAATTTACCTATTACAGTTGGAGTGACTACTTTGCAAACTCCTATTCATGTCATGCCTTATGATATTTCATATAACCTTCTTTTAGGCAGACCATGGATTCATGAGATGAATGTAGTGCCTTCAACCCTTCATCGTATCATGAAATATGTCTATAACAATCACATTTATTAATTTGAAATAGACCCCGAGCCTGAAAGTTGTTTGCACCTTGAAAAAGGAGCTACAAGTCCTCTGAAAACATTAATTCCAACATCTAACATAAACCCTCTTGAAAGTGAACAAAACGATGTGGAATTGGTATCTAAGTTCTCTGGTGATGATTGGGGATCCTTAGAATTCAAACCTTCATTCATGGGAGAATACATAATCACACAAAAGACAGATGAGAAACACAAACAACCAACAATCATGTCAAGTCAAAATTCTGAACAATCTTCTCAAACATCTATCTCTTCTACTTTGGAAGAAAATGCAACATACACCACAAATTTTGATGAGATAGATTATCAATCCCCGCCTAATCTGAAAGAAATGGAACGACTTTATGGAAAAGGCTATGAACTTGTGAAACAACTAGGATATATTGGAAAAGGGTGTGGAAAACATGAACAAGGTATTCGTGTTCCTATTGAACCAAATACACAAGAGACAAAAACTAGATTGGGCTATTCTTTTTCTAAGACAACAAAAGCTACTCACTAACCTTGTTTGAATGTCAACACTATTATATGTCAACCAAAACATAAACTCACCCTCAAATATCCTGAATTTCTTGATATAAACTTATAATTGTCATGGAGGTACATGTTGACAGTGATGAAACTCTGAAACAAATGTTAGGAGTTTATGATAATGCATCCTCTCTTGCTCCCATGAAAAAAATTCCTCATACTATGATTGTTACCAAGCTAGACGAAAATGATATCATTGAAGGATCCTATGAGTCTGAAGTTCCTAAACCTAATGCACTCCCTTTAGGAGATACGATTGATGTGCCAATGGACATTGATGATAAAGACAAGGTTATTAACATTGGGAAGTGTGTTGATGATGAAGAACAAGAGGATACTACAACTTTATTTCATGATTTTCCTAAAATTTTTGCTTGGAAATATTCTGATATGCTAGGAGTTGACCCAAAAATTGTGACACACAACATTGTTCTTGCTGAAAACGCTAAACATGTTCGTCAAAAAATACGAAAAAAATGCACCCTAACATAACCTTGCATGTTAAAGCAGAGTTGGAAAAAATTCTTGATGTAGGCTTCATTTGATCTATTGATTATTCTCCTTGGATCTCAAACATTGTCACAGTTGCTAAACCTGATAATCATATTAGGATATGCACGGATTTTTGTGACTTGAATAAAGATTCTTTAAAAGATGAATTTATGCTTCCTAATATTGTCATGATCGTGGATTCAACTGCTAGACATGCTTTGTTGTCATTCATGGATGGATTTTTTGGTTATAATCAAATCCTTATTAGTCCTCAAGATAAATATAAAATTGCCTTTACAACTGTTTGGGGAACATTTTGTTGGGTTGTGATGCCCTTCGGTTTAAAGAATGTCAGTGCAACTTATCAACGAGGAATGACATTAATCTTTCAAGATTACATCCACAAAATTTTGGAAGATTATCTTGATGATATCTTAGCTAAATCCTTAACACAACAAGACAATGTAAATGTTCTTCAAAAAATCTTCGAACGAATACGTAAATACAATATGCGCTTAAATCTAAAAAAGTGTGTCTTTGGCATAGATAGTGGTAAACTTTTGGGGTTTGTCATATCTCACAGGGGCATTGAGGTCGATACAAGGAAAATTGATGCAATCATTAACATGCCACCTCCTAGGAACATTTCTCAATTGCGAACGTTACAAGGTCGAATTCAAGATATCTGTCATTTCGTTGCATCTTTAGCCGATCACACACTACCTTTCACACATCTTCTTAAAAAGGGTATACCTTTTGACTAGGATGAGGATTGTAAACATGCTTTTGAGAGTTTAAAGCAATAACTTGCAACCCCACCTATTTTACAGCCCATTGTACCTAACAAACTGTTTATCTTGTACATAGCCACTTCAGCCCATGCTCTTGCAGCATTGTTGGCTCAACAAGATGATAATGGCAAAGAACGTCCTATTTATTACATCAGTCGAACCTTAATTGATTATGAAATTCAATACTCACCAATTGAAAATCAATGCTTAGCTCTTGTATTTGCTACTAGTAAATTGCAACATTATTTACTAAATGCTAAAATACAAGTCATGACAAAATGTGACCCCCTTAAACATCTTTTCAACAAAATAGACCTTTTTGGTTGCTTGGCTAAGTGGGTGATGATGTTAACTGATTTTGACCTTAATTTTGTTTCAAAAAAAGCAATCAAAGGACAAGGCTTAACTGATCACTTAGCTGACACTCCTTCTCCTCTCGCTTTACCTAATCACAACTCCTTTCCTGATGACAGTGTCTTAACCACTAATGTTAAAACATGGAATTGTATTTCGATGGATCTAAGTGTAGAACGGGTTCCATTGCTGGAGTGGTCTTAATTCCACCTGATAGACAACCTCTCCCCTTGTCCTATTGATTTAATTTCTTATGCACAAATAACACAACTGAGTATGAGGCATTAATGGAAGGTTTGCGAGCCACTTTAATAATGAACGCTAAACATATTAAGATCTTTGGTGATTCACAATTAGTTATCCAACAAATAAATGGTACGCATCAAAATAAACATGATAAGTTATTAAAATACAAGGATCTTACAATGAAATTGTTAGAGAAGTTTGAATCATTCACCATTGATAACATCCCACAAAAAGACAATCGACATGCAAATGCAATGGCAAGTGTAGCCTCTCTTATATCCCCTCTCAATCCTTCAACGACCTTCACCTTCACCATTATTTGAAATATGGTTCCATTCCTGAGCCCACAACGACAAACACTAGAAAATGTTTACGCAAACTAGCAGCTAAATATGTGATTCTTGCTAATGTGTTGTATAGAAGTTCCTTTACATTGGACTCTTACTAAGGCATCTTAAGGATTCTCAAATCCCTATAGCCCTTGAGTAGGCTCATGCTAGTGCTTGTGGCGGTCATTTTGAAGGACGGTCGTTAGTGCAAAACTTATCCGTATGGGTTATTATTTGTGACATATGGAGAAAGATTGCTTCACTTACGTTAAACGATGTCATAAATGTCAAGAGCATAGCAATTTGATTCATGCTCCTATTTTTGAGCTCCGTGCGCAAGTTCCCATTTGGTCATTTTTAGTGTGGGGGTTGGATCTTATTGGAAAAATCTCACCTCCCTCTTTTGTCAGACATACGTTCATCATCACCGCAACAGACTATTTCATGAAGTGGGTGGAAGCTATTCCTCTCCACTCTACGATTGCTGAAGTAATTTTTCATTTCATATGGGAGCACTTAATTGCTCACTTTGGACTCCCTTCCACAATCATTATAGACAATGGAACCCCCTTTAAAAATAACAAAGTCCAAAAATTTCTTGAAACATTCAACATTCAACATTGATTTTCAACACCGTATTATCCACAATCTAATGGACAAGCTAAAAACACTAATAATATTCTGGAACAAATTCTAAAGAAAAATATTAAAAAACATCATAAGGATTGGCATACACAATTACATTATGCGCTTTGGGCTTATAGAATGAGTGTTAGATTATCGACAGGAACTACACCTTATAAGCTCATTTATGGCATTGATGCAATCATGCCCTTGGAGTTAGAAACTCATACATTATGAATTGCTCTCCAGGACCTTATTGATGATGCCACTTATAAAGAACAATACTTACACCAACTTGAGATGCTATGAAAAGTGCATTAACACTCTTGAGTATCTCCAAGCTTACGTAAAAAATTACAATGAAAACATAGCTCGCATGTCATTCCTCGAATGTTTCATAAGGGTGATTTTATCCTTTCTGAGAATCAATGTAATACTAATGCTAACAATGAAGAAAAAGATAAATTCAGCCCTAATTGGTTAGGACCTTACATAGGTGATACCAGTTATGGGTTTGGTTCTTACGTCTTAATGGAGCTTGACAGAACACCCCTTAAGGAACCTATTAATGACACACATTTGCGTTGGTAGTACCTCTAACCTCTTTGAATTGTATGATTGTTAAAGTAGTGTTGTTTAAAGTTATTTGATGTCATTCTAAATAACTTTCACATTGTTTCACTCTTGACAACTCATCTTGTGTTTTCTTGAGCACTAAGGTAATTATTAAAGTACATTTTATAATTGCTTTAGGATTCATATTATTCGCCCTTGTGTTACGTTAAGTTAGATCCTTATATGAGTTATAGGTGTATTTAATTTAACATATTCTCTAATCAACAATGTCGTATCTACACTAAAAATGAAATATGTTTTAAACTAGATCACATTAATCATGTTAAATCATGTAGACATTAATTAAATACTTTTATAAGTCATTTAATTAATCACATTGCATTTAACATCCACACAAAGAAACACATCATAATAACAACAAAGGTGCATGTACATATATATATATATATATATATATATCAAAGTTTTGTATATATCTCAATATCATATACAAAATCACCAAGGTCTATGAGAGCTAGACCCCTCAGGCTCTGACACTCGAGATCCAATCCTTGGATGTCATGAGATGGTCGTGTGTGATCATGACCGCAAATTGCCAAGTCTAAGTGCATACTCTAGACCCTGTACTCAACCAACAGCCACCAGGCACTCCTCTGCCATCTAATCCCTCTCCACTCATACCTATGCTAGCTTTGCATGCAGTCTCATGATCTTTGCTGAGGTTTGTGATGACTATCCTACACTCTCAGCTCGATGGAGTCATCTCTTCACACTCTCGTACGTTGCACGTAGCCTCACAAAAGGTCTGAGTGACTCTGGATCCTCCTCCACAATCAGTGGGGGAATGTAGTCAAGATCCATCTCGTCCTCATCGATGGATGCAGGCACTATCTCCGTGGCAGCTTGACGATAGAACTCTCACTAGTCTCTCATCACACTTGCAAGATAGACAAAGTACACAATTAGTACACATCATCATGATATATATATAAACAAAACATAAATATACTCAAGTACATGTGTAAAATAAAAAATATCATCACCTATGTCACCAGAAGTGTGAGGGATATCAACCTCATCCTCTTTGGGGGGCATGGTAGAAGTGCTAGCCTCTCTCTGACTCTGGATGCCAATGTCTGTTGTAGCTACTGCATGTGATCTATTTATGTAAGTGTGTGAGAACCCTCCATGCTCATCCCAATCCTTAGTCGCTACCTTGTCCCCCTCACTCAATGGTGGCTTCTCCTCATAATACTCATCCCCCTCATAATCCTCCTCCTCCTCATCCTCTCCTCCATCCTGGTCCTCATAGTCAGGATCAGCCTCTGAATCATACTTGTCATCAAGAACATCAGTAAATATATCTGATGGCTTGTATCGTACATCTTCTGCTTTGTTCTCTAGCTCATCTCCCTCATTTGGTGTTGGTCCTGCATCACTTATAGGGAAATCCATGGGGGACATAGGAGCTGGTCATGTCACTGACCACCACTCCTAGTGCTCATCTGTGCTACCAACATCATCAGCGTTAGACGTCGATGGTTGATCATGATCTGAATCATCAGAATCACTCCCACAAACATGATCTATGGTATGTCGAACAATATCACCTAGCCTTCGAGAACTCCACACTGATCGCCTAATGAAGGGGCACACCCTCGGTGGTATCTGCACCTGCTGGTAATGCCCCTTTGTGATGGATCAGTGTGTTGATATTTGCGTCTGGATTTCACCGTGTGATAGAAAATTGGACCCTCTTGAGAAAAGAGACAATTTCACGTCTAACCTACTTTTAATTACCTTTATACTACTTATTCTTCAAAACAACATTTATAGGCCCCTAAGACCCATTATTTTGTATCTAGAGGCCTGTTTCACCTAAGAAATCACTTAAAACCTGACAAACAACACTTAATTCTTTCATATCCTGAAAACCCACCTTCAAAAATTAGTAGTGGGACCTATTCACCACCTTGGGTGAATGAGTCCCCTCTGGTGGGACCCATTCTCCAAGGGTGGCGAAAGAGTCCCTTTTGAGGGAAAATTCAATTTTGAGCAGGAATTTAATTAATTCAACTTGAATTTCCAGAGAATGTTGGCCTCTTAGGTCTAAATAATGGGAAAATTAGATGTTGTTGCTTATAAATACTCATTTTAAGTCATTTTACACATCTTTTTAGTCATTTCACAAAAGTAATTTTTAAGGTCAAGTCTTCTACAACAAGTTTCATTAGTAAAGTTGAAGTTTTAGGGCAGCAAACTAGGGTTTTTGCAAGTCTTGAAGCTCACTTTTTGGATCAAAGTTCAACATTGCAAAGAGTTGATGATGGATGCCTATGGTGAATCATGGAGAAATCTAGGTTGAGGAGATGCAACTAGCCATTAAATCACACCTAAAGACTTGTTTTCAAAGTGATTCCATCTTCCATTGCTTCTCTATCTTCAGATTAAGGTTTATATTTCACTTACATTCCATTTGCATGTTATTTTATCTCCATTTTTTATGTGTTGTAAGATTTCTAGGGTTGAGATCTTGCATCATTCAAATCTCATTTGCATCTCTTATTCTTGCATAATAGAATAGGATTTTGACATACTTAAGATTTTCCTAATGTTTAACATATCTAAGGCTAGGGTTTTATGCAAATTTTTATTTATTCAAGGTTTAATTACCAAATTAGGGGTTTGACCAAGGAAAACCCCCCATTAGACAAACAATTTTAGGCTGTTTTGTAGGAATTTTCTGAGATACCGATTCGGGTTTTCGTCAGAAATTGTTGTACAGGTGTCAAGGTGTAGAACAAAGATTTGAAATAATAGAAATTTGAAAGTGGACTGATTCACCATGCATGGTGAATGAGTCCCTCCTGAGATGCCATTTTGATTTAGATGCAGATCCAAACACCCAGTTGACATAAGACAACTTATGTGCAGAAAACCCTGACCTAGGACTGATTCGCCCAGGGTGGCAAATGAGTCCCAGTCAGTTCAAAATCAGGTCTTGTTAGATTTTCAGATTTCTTTTTAGTCTTCTTTATTTTCTCAGGTGCACACATTTTGAAAAACAACTTTTTGTTTGGTTTAATTTGCATTTTTGTTCATTCTTTTAAGATTTTTGCAAACAACACTGTGTTTTCAAACATTGCATATTTCTTAGGTTTTGCATTCATAATCAGTTAAATAGATCATCCAATTGCATTTAGATCATCTCATTTAGTCTTAATTACATCATAAATTGCATAATTTGAGTGAATCACCTAGATTCCTTTGTGTATGTTTATCTCTCTCCTTTTAGGTGAAACATCCTAAGAGTGCAAGAGTAGCCTATAAGCCCTACCCAACAATCTACGGTTCACACTAGAAGATCTGATATGACTCTAATATCTTAAACATGTTATCATGAATCATTCAGAAAACTATATCCTGGATCTTGAAATGTCTTTTCTTGTGTGTAGAAAGTTATCTCTAACAAAGTTCAACTCTATATTCTACTATTGTTCCTTGCTTGGCATACTATGTGGGAGACTCCACATTTTATCAAGGTGAATATTCTTATGTTTCATTTTTTTTGGTTGTCTCTATGTTGGTGGTATGATGGGAAATTAATTTGTTCTCAAATCCGAAAGGTGTTTGCTTTGAGGTTTACTTGTTAGTTTGGAGAATTGTGTTCTAGTCTTGGCCGACTTAGCGTATGGAATAAATTATGGATACTAGTTATGTTTATGGATGTTATCCAACTTGGTATAATGCACTACATGGATAAAATGTTTAAATTATAGGGTGCCAACAAAGAGAGTTTTGATTTTTTTTCATCTTATTAGGCCAACCTAATTGATGAATAAGATATACTTGCATATATATAAGATGTTTTAAATAGTAGAAAAAAGGTGGTATGACATGGTGTAAGTGGGAAAAGGATTAAGGGGTATGTGAAGATCTGAGCCGAAATTCTTTATTAGTTTTGGATCAGTGCAATTTAGTTGAGTGACTGTTGTGTGAGGCAATACTTCATTTTAGGAGCTTGATTGGAACTAAACCTTGCACATTGAAGGTGTATCCTATTAGTTCAATCTTTTGGCAGTGAGCCACTATCTTTGTATCTTGTTGGTTAGCCATATTTTGCACTTAGGTAGAAATATTTTTAAGGATAGTGAATCCTAGCAATGAGCCCTATAATATTTTGCATCCAAATATAATATATTTTGAGTTAACCCTCACCGTGGTTTTTCCCTTTTTGGTTTTCCACAAAAAATCCTGGTGTTCATGTGTATGGTTTTATTGATTTATTTTTATGTTTCCTCTTGCTGATTCAATTATAATTGTGATAATGGTTAGATGGATTTTATTATGGATTCATAGAATACTGATTCACCCCCCCCTCAGTATTTTGGATGTTCAACAGAAAAAAGTCTCCTCTTTTGTACCATTTTTCAAACCAAGTTTTCTCATTTCAAATGAAGTTAGTGTACCAAGCAACTGATCTCTAGAATAAGTATTAAAATTTGCAACTTCCTCAATAGTAGATACCTTTTCACTGTAAGAATCGAGAAGAGATATGAGAACTTTCTTTACCACCCTAGGTTCTTTGACTTGTGCACTAACACCTCTCATAACACTTACCATCTCATCAACTCTCTGCATGTAGGTTGTAATTGTTTCATCTTCAGACATTCATAGGGTTTCAAATTATGCCTTCAAATTATACAACTTTTCTTGTTTAACCTTATCATATCCTTCATAAATTCTCTCTAGCTTGTCCCAAACTTTTTTAGCAGTATTCAGATTCATAACTTTTACCAATTTAGAATTTGAAAGACAATTCACAATAATAAACCTTTCCTTAGCATTTACCTCATGTGCCTTGATCTCATTACTTGTGCTTGGACCATTTGGAGGTGCAACATATTGAGTCTTTATTGCCTTTTCAATCTCATACCCATGAGATACTAGATATCCTTGCATCTTTGTCTTCCAGAATGCATAGTTTGTGCCATCAAATCTAGGGAAATCTAACTTGTTCACTATCCTAGATCTACCTCAAGCGGTTAAGATCTTTTCCAAGGAACCTTGCTCTGATACCAATTTTTGAATGAACAAGACAAATGAGAGGGGGGGGAAGGTGAATCAATTGTATTGATTTTAAACATCAAAACCTTCAACAATAATTAGATCCACAATCATTCATTAAACCCTTATTTTGTTAAAGTGATTAATCATGAAATGTAGATAATAATAATTGAAATAACACCATACACAAGAGAACACTAGATTTATGTGGAAAAACCAATGAGGTAAAAACCATGATGACGATTAGCTCACAATATAAGTAATTGAAAAATTGGTACAAGGGTTCACTGCTGGAATAGGAGACACTGTCCAATAGGGCTCATAGCTAGGGCTCACTACCATAGAATGAAAAATAAGATAGAAGAGAAATATTACACAAAGATAAAATTCTCAATGCAATAGAGAATCCACCATAATTACTCCAACACTCTTGTATCCTTTTTTGAAATATTGCAGATGCCTTCAACTCACTGCCTTCACAAGTCCAACACTTTGAAGTTCACACTGCTCTACTCAAATTCACATATATAATTCTTTAATTCACATCACACTCATCACTCACATCTCTCTCTCGCATCTATCTTGAGATCTTCCAACAAAACCACTCTTATTTATATCATCCTCAACCTTGAAAACCTTCTCCAAGGTCAGCAACACATCCTTTACATTTAAAATTTCAAATTAGGTCGGCACCCAAACATTCCTGTAGTGGATAGGAATGAAGGAAACCTATATAAATCCTTAGATATGACTCAAATTTATCCTAAGACACCTCAAAACACTTCCAAAAACTTTGAAAGGCTTCACATGTAGTGTTAACACCAGGTCAACCATTACCCATGCTAAACACCATAGAACTCTTAAGTACATACTTCCAATTTAATAAAGATTGCACACATACCACACAAATATATTTACATGATCTATAAAAATCCACAAACCACCTGAGATCCAACAAAGAACTCATCCAAACTCGCATCATAGAAATACTTCAACCCAAAACATCTAGTTAACCTTATATGCACATTGACACATGAAACGCACAATGTACTATTCCAAATCAAGAGAAAACTTGAATTCTGAAAGATACAAACATTATAAGCAACTTCCCAGATCCACACAACCTAAAACCAAAATGTAGAGAAATGTGGAGAAAATACATTTCTCCTAGACCATAGTAAACACCACTGAAAACCTAGTTCACACATTGGTGAACACATATCACTCAACAAAGTGACCCAAAAACCCAAAATATGGATATAGGAACTACTAACAACCTTGAACAACATATCAGATCCGCAGAGGCATAGAATCAACATACAACAAATGCGGAGCACATCTTGAAGCACGTTTTGAACACTTGTAGAACACTATTTTCTCTATTTATCAAATTTTGACAAAGCACTTGGAAACCAAGTACCAGATACATCATTTCAGCACATTACACCATTCCAAAACATCTCTAGACACTAAAAACGTAAAGATAGCTCCATGTACTCACAACACTTCCTCAATATCTCAACTATACATGCACAACCTACAACAAACTGTTTCCCTCTTATTCATAATTTTCTTAATATCCTCGACATCTTCATCATGTAATAACCTTCATTAAAACATAGTTGACATGAATGACAACACATTGATACTCACAACATAATGATCTTGATGTAATATGATATATGTATATAATGTTCCTAATGCAATGAATGATAATGAGATGTAATATGAAATGGATTAAAAGATGCTTAGAATAACAAATCTATATTATCCTAAAAAACTTAAATGATAATGAAAATATAAAATGAAAATGATTAAGATCCTTAGAATACCAAATCTATATTATCCTAGACAACTCAAATGATAATGAAAATATAAAATGAAATGGATTAAGATGCTTAGAATAACAAATCTATTTTATCCTAAACACTTAAATGATAATGAAGATGCAAAATGAAATGGATTAAGATGCTTAGAATAAAAAAACTATATTATCCTAAACAACTTAAATGATAATGAAAATGCAAAATGAAATGTATTAAGATGCTTAGAATAACAAATATATATTATCCTAAACAACTTAAATGATAAAGAAAATGCAAAATGAAATGGATTAAGATGCTTAGAATAAAAAATCTATATTATCCAAAACAACTTAAATGATAATGAAAATGAAAATTAAAAATGAAAATGATAATGAAACATGACAATGAAATGGACAATGCAATATGGAAACAAAATGGTCAATGCAATATGGAAATGAAATGGTGGGTGTAGTACACCTGTCAAAAATTGAAGTACCCTGTTAGGAAGAATAGATGAGGGGGAACATAATTTGTACAACCAAAATCAATGATTATAGGCTAGGTAAATGGACTAGGGAGATGCAATAAGATGGTAGATGAAGGGGGATTATGACATGAATCATGCAATCTAATTCCATGCTGTCAATTAGGGTAAACACACAATAGTGGGTTACAATTTTTCGAACGAAGAATAATTAGAAATTCTCATCAAAAAATTTAAAATGGTTTACCCCTTCTAATGAAGGGGGTTTGAATGAACCACCCCCCTTCTAATGAACCCCCCCTTCTAATGAACCCTCTCCCCTTCTAATGAACCCTCCCCCCTTCTAATGAACCCCCCTCCCTTCTAATGAACCCCCTTTTGCACCATATAAGGGGGGTTCTAATGAACCCCCTTTTTTCACCTTCCCCTCCACTGTTCCAAAATTTATGCATTTTTTTGACTATCGAAGCTTGGGAAGGAGATGAAAATGGATTCAACTTGATAAACCAAGTTGGATGATTGTAGTGATTGAAACGTGCTTTCCAACAACTATAAATTTAATATATTTTGTTTTTATTTTATATTTTATTTTTTAGTTTTACTATACATAGATTTTTCACCGAATATTAAGTTCAATGAAAAATCATTGTGGAAAAATAGTAAATTTGAGGGAAAAAAATTTGAAAAATATATATCCACTAGGTATTGATGTCCTCGTTCTAACAAAAAAAGAAAAATTGAATTTCAATATATACCAAAAAATTTATGCGAGCCGAAGTGCACCTATGTCTAAATTATAAATGTTTTGACTTCAAAACTTAATTAAAAGAAAAATATTCAACAAAATGCTATGAAACAAAATGAAATCCCTAGATACTTGTGTTACCAACCTAAATTCAAAATAATTATAGTTTTATCCTTTGTATAAAAAAAGTTATGCATGCCGAAGTACACACCACTTTTAAAAAATGTTGTTTACTATGAAAAACTAGTTATCAAGGGACATGCAAAAAAAATACAATTTAATTTCAATTTTTTTAAAAAAAAATAGATTTAAAATCTACAGACAAAATTTCACAAATCACTAGTTTACATCATTTTCAAATTCCGAATAGTTTACCTACTATAAGTGTCAGAAAGTGAAGTTTTCTCTGAAAATGTTGATTTCAATGTCAAGTTTGGCCAAAAAGTGTAACCAATTATTGTGGGATGACCCATTAAGAATCACTGGATTTTGATATAACATAGGATACCACACACTAGGGTATAAATAACTAAGGAAAATTAGTACCCAATGCATAGGACTGACATAACAAGAAAGAAGGTCAGTCTAGCATCCTAAAGTTACAAGGGATTTGGTCAGATCGATGCTGGAAAACCACAAGCACAAGAGGTTTCCCCAACATAACACAAGACCACATGGATCTTGATGGGTACCATGCAGGTTTAAGTTTGGCTACTTCTACTGTTGCGAAATAGATAAACAACATTTACAAATCTGGCAAGTTTCACCAGTGCACATAAATCAATGTCTTTAAATTGACTGAATTAACTAAAAATGCATAGTCTACTCTACTGCTAAACTCTAATAAGCTCTAAAATAAAATTTCTAACTAATTTTCCTAAGCGTCTAACCATTTCAATGGGCTTTATTTGAAAATTTATAGCTCATTGATTACATAATTCTCTCCCAAAATGGATTCATCTAACACTAGCTTTCTTTGTGTTTGAAATTCTTCATAAAGGAAACTTTCTGTTTCAACCTTTGATTCACTTCAGTTGACTTTTAGCTTGACTTCTATGGAAAAGTTGTATTTCCAATTTCACTTTGAGTTCCCCAATCTTGCATGATATAAAGCAGCATATGTTTTGGAAACTACATCAAGTGGGCCCACTAGATCTTCATCTTACTCCTAGCTTGATGACCTCTTTAGAAAATATTTTATTTTTGTATGTGTTTCGTGAATCAACTTAAAGATTTTATTCCCCCATTCCCGCGAGCACCTGCAAGAAATTAAAAACATTAATTAATTAATAAAATGATCAGTTTTTGAAATCAATTAATTGTTCTAATTTATTTCAATTAAACGTAAATGAACATAAAATTCATGATTGAAATAAATTGAAACTCCCTTTTAAATTGAATGTTATTTTAAATAAAATAACATCAAATTAATGCTCTACCTCATTTGATCCTGGTATCATCCATTTACAGAACCTTCAAATCATATTAATTCAACGTATTAATACATTTTGTAAGAACCGCAAAATTGATTCTGCACACTTAATTAATTCATTTTAATCAACAATTCTATTAAAATGAATCTATTAGCCAATTCATCCTTGCAAATTTGTTTGCTTCACTTAACGCCACCAGTTGATCTCCATTAGATTATTGTCCAAGTTTGAAATGCTAGAATCTTATGTTTGGGCCCTTGTTTTGATGGATGCTTAAACCCAATACAAGTTGTAGATTGGATTTACTTGTGATCTATTAATCACTTGCAAATATTTATATCCCTTTGATTGTCTTCTAAGAAAATATGGCAGCATATCAAGGAGAATTACTTTTGTAGATTTTTTGTAATTTCATTTTGCCTTTCAACATGTAGATACATAAAATATACTGATTAATCTCGTGCACTTGATCTTGATTTACTAACACCAATTCATCTGGAATCATCTCCTTTGCTAACCATTTAATTGAATAATATTTATTTGATTCAATTCATCATATTTCGTCCTTTAATTAAATAAATCAATTTTATCTAATTAAATCATTATCTTCTATTAATTAAATAAATCATTTTGTTTAATTAACCCTAATGTCCTCTTTTAATTAAATAAATCAATCTTTATTTGATTAAATCATCATATTCTCCTCTTTAATTAAATAAATCAGTTTTATTTAATTAAGTCATCAATCAAGATCCTAAAGTCACCCCTTTAATTAAATAAATCAATTTTATTTAATTAACTTCTAAAGTTCTTCATTTAATTGAATAGATCAAATTTATTTAATTAAATCATTGATATCCATTATTCCTCTCATTTTTATTTATTTAAATCCAAATATCTAAGTCGAAATGTCAAATCAACTAATCTCCATCTAAGTTAATCAAATCTTGATTAATCCTAACTCTAATCCATCAAATCCTCTAGATTTTGCAACTTGCACAAGTAAATCAATTTAATTGATTTATAAATTCCTCCTTTTCATTCAAATATAACATCAAGTTGGAATATTCCTCCAAGTTTGAAAACTCCCTCCCAAAAGGACTTTTCCATCCAACAAGGCATTAAAGGCCTCTTACATGTCCTTTTTCTTGAGCCAAGTGGCATTTAAGTCTTCTTTCATCTCCCTCCAACATGTCACTACTCCAATTTCAAATATCCACCTAATGGCATTTATGTGCACATTCATCAAAATGTGCTCCACCTCTATCGACTAACATGTTGACAAGTGGCATTTTGCCATTGGTTGATGTTTAGTCCCACATTCATCCCATTTTGCATTCCTCCATCCAAGTTCTCCATTATAAATAGAGACCTCTATTTTTTTGATCATCCACAATCCATGTAAAATCAATATGCTCATTTGAATCCATCATTGTCATCAATACCATCCATATTGCATCAAAGTTTTCATAGAGTTTCATCAATCATAGCTAGGTTATCAACATTTTGAATCAAGGAGCACACAATCATCTTCAAGCTTTGCAAGGAATTGGGAAAGGCCTTCTTTTCACATCAAAGAAGCACCAATTCCCCCATGGGATGTTGGTTTGAATATTTTGAATAAGTTTTCTTAGCTTTCAATAGATTTCATTTGATATTCCATCTTGTTTTCTTGTTCATTGCATTTAAATGAATTGCATGGGAAATGTTAGTTTAGATTTGTTTGATGACTAATATTGTGTTTTTTGTCTATTTTTGAATAGGTCTAGATCTACCATTCACATTTTGGTGCTAGAAGGAGGGCATAAATCTCAAAATTAAATTTTTTTTGGCCATTTCCGTCATTTTTTAATTTTTTTGTCTTTCCAGGTCAAACAACGCTGTTGGAGGAAATAGCGACGCATATGCGGCCTCTATTTTTCCATAGAGCGACACTTGTTTCACTAGAGCGCTGCTCAAATCCTCAAACAATGTCACTATCATTCCAACATCGTTGTTTGCACTCAAATAGTGTCACTGCCTCTGTGTTTCAAAGGGTGACGCCTTTGCTTTCTTGCTTTTTCACTCAATCTTAAAATGGCCGTATCTTGGTCATATTTTGGTCTTTTTCAGAGCTTTTGTTTTTTGAAATGGGGTCAAAATTTATAAGCTATCCAATGGTGTAGATGTTTCTCAACTTTAATAGAGTTAAAATTTTCAAATTTTCTCCTAATGTCAAATCACAATGAAACTTGGTCTAAATTTTAGGGTTTTTATGCTTAATCATTTATCTAAACCTCATATCTTCTTGTTTCTTGATTTCATATAACATTTGGAGCTTGGATTATAGGTTTTAAATGATCATGGAGCATGGAAGTGAATGAAAAATCATTATCACATGATTGTAACAAGTGTTTTTAAACACTTTGGGAGCAATTATAATCCCATTCTTAAGGCTTTGTTATCTTCAAGTTTTAGGACTCAAATAAATTTCTTTTGGTTTTTAAAAAGAACAATCAAAGGGTTAAAAAGAACCTTATAAAATCACTAGATTTGGTTTTGGGTTTTATGAATTGAACAAAACAACTTCAAACATTTGATTTGGTGCTATAAAAAGAATCCATTACTCTTTTAGGGTCTACAATGAACATGTGTATTTTGTGTTTTGTAATTTTTTTTACAAATTAATATCATTTAAAGGGCGTATGCACTTCTCTCGCGCTTCACAACGATCTTGAGAATCAAAAGTATTTTGGTGATATTAGGTTGCCTAAAAGATTGCCTCCACACTTCAATTTGGGCTTTTAAAAATTGAACAAAATCTTGCAAGTGTGAGTGAGTACATTGCATGTGTTCTCTCTTTGTTCATGCAAACAAAGATTGATTGAACTACAGATGTGCTTATTCACTTTTTTTTACCTATAGAGGGTCTTCCTTGGTGGGAAAAAGTACTCACCCCAAGGGAACAACCCAAGTGGTAATGAGCATAATCCAGGCTCTTTCAAACCGCTATACAAATTTGTGGTTGCAAGGAAAGTTTGCAATCAACTTAGTGATGCATGATAGCTCTCCCCCAGTATCTTTATGATGTGTAAAGCCCTTGTTCTAAGGGTTGGGAGACCTCTTGAGGGAGTTTATCATCGTGTCCTATGAACCAGATGCCTTTATTATGAACCATTGTGTAGTAGCCAAAAATACCAATATTTGTTGGCATTAGGAGGTCGAACCTCCAGAGCCGTCCCACATACTTGTGGTTCTTTGTAGAGATGAAAATTTTGTCATGGCAGATTCATGAGAACTGAAGCTTGGATAACCCATAGAAGTGAGTGCAGTGGAGGAGAGCTAGTGTGGTCAAGCTTCTAGTCATCCACTCTGAATAAGCGCAACTAGATTTATCCAAGTGGGAATTCAACAAATATTTTCTTTTCCATCGTAGGATTGTGCAATTTTGAGTCAGTTATACACATTGTTTGGATCCAAAATCTTGAAAAAAAACATTCAACAAGGACATCAAATTTCAAACCCTTTAGTAGAAGAAAATACCTTTGAAAGAATCCAAGTGCTACTGCTTGTCCCTTGGGATTTCATCCTTAGAGGCTTCTAAGTATGTGGGACCACTTCTCAATTTTCTCTCTAAAGTCAACATTAAGGAAACTATGGCTTCGACTTCTTGATTCTCACATAACGGACCTTGTGGAATGGAAGAAGGCCTTGGGATAGACATTTAGTTTGAAACTTAAGTAAGAGATGTGGTAAAATAAATTCATCAACCAAGATTAAATCAATTGAATCCCACACATGTCCTTGTTATATTTTGTCTTATGATCTTCCAAGAAAAACATTGGTCTTTTGGTTTGAACTACTCATAGGGTAAAGCATGTTCTTCACTATCTTGGTCTTGTAAACAAGGTTTTCCTTAGGTTCATTTAGGATCAAAATCAACATTTTCATCCATCCTCAAACATCTATCAAATCCCATCTCACAAACAACTCTTAGAAATCTTGGAAAAATCCTTCATACTAGACTTTTGGAAAATCCTTTAAATCAAAATCATCTTGTTTGACTAAGTTTGTAGATGCATCCTTCTTCATACTCTTAGTTAAATTATCAACTTGTGGAAAAGTTTATTCCAAGATAAAATCCAACATCTTAGGGTTTATAAGTCCATTATCCAAATCAAATCCAAAATCAAATCCAAAATCAAATCCAAAAAAAATCCAAAAGTCCTAAAGTCTACTATCCCTCCAAGGTTCCTAAAAGTTCAACACCCATATCATTCACCCCTTTCATCCTTCATCTCATAATTGGTCCTAAATCCCTTAGAGGTCAACTAGGTCAAAAAACAAGAAAAACATGGAATATAAACTTGATTCATACATCATGATTGGTCTAAATCAACCAAACTAGAAAAGCCTTACAATTCCAATTGATTATCAAAACTCACATTTATACAATCCATACATGGGATCATTATCTCCTACAAACCTCAATGGTACAACAAATGTAAGTATGCCCAATCTAAATTTTGGAACACCTTTTCCTATGGTAGATTTAAGTCAAAGTCCAAACCTAAAAATATATCAACCAAACAATCAATACATGAGTCTTGAACGAAACAACATTATCCCACCAAATCCATACATGCCAAATGTGAGTATACCAAGTACAACTTTACCAAACATGAGCATTTCAAATCCACACTTGGTAAACTTTGGGATAAATATGTTTGAGAATCATACAAATGTTGTTCAAAGTCCAAAAAAAATGTTAACGACTCCATGTATTGATACAAGTCAAGGTAACACCATGCAAAATAAAAGTTACCTAAATCAAGGCAATGTGATTCCCAACCACAACAATGGTCAATTTCAACCTATCATGCCAAATCTAAACATCATCCTAAATCAGAACATTTTCCAAAGGAAATTTTTCCATGATCCCATACAAACACCACAAGTATACATTCCAAATCTGCTTGAACAAAAACCAAATCAACTATATCAAGGGTGTCAAGATCAAATCAAGATCAAATTTTGCGAGATCAAATTGCTACACTTACCCAAATAGTTGATTCATTGTGCCAAGATACATCTCTACCCCAAAATCAATACACTCTTCCATTGGTTAAACCATGTCATCAAAGCATTGAGTTGTGTGCATAACCATATCAAGAACAATATCTCCAATGTCAAGAGGTTGGATATCAAGATCAACAACATCAACAACAAACTCAACCTCCACATCTCAAAGATCAATCACTAGATATCCAAAATCAATCACTACAAGGTCAATTTATAGTACAAATCTCACAAGGTAACAAACAAAAATACACACCACTTGGGGAACCAATCGAATCAGTCATGCAACAACTGGTACAAAAAAATCTCATCAAAATGCCCTTTTATGAAAACTATCAAGAGCCTCAAGTTAAAACACCAGGGTATAACAAGAAGCACCTTTGTGATTATCACAAAATAAAGGGACACACAACATCAAATTGTATTCGACTCAAAAATATCATCCAAGACCTTATTGATAAAAAAATAGTAACTATTGGGGACAATGATCAAGATTCAACCACTAGTGATAGCATTGACAATTTGTCCTCCACAATTGTTGAAAATGATGATCAAGATCTATCCATCAATGAGCACCTTGAAGATGTTTCTACTTCACCTGAAGATCAACTCAACATACATCAAGAGTCACTTTTTGGTCATGATAAAAACCCCTCAACAATATTTGAAAATGATCTATTTCAATGAGTGTTAAAACTATTTGATCCTATTGACATAATCCATGATCCATCAACCAATGATCATGTTGAAAATGTCTCTACATAACCTAATGAGTTAGAGGACATATCTCAAGAATTTATTCCAAAGCATGATCAACATCTTTCACCAAAGTCTAGCGATGGTCCTTTCCAAGACATATTGACATCCTTTGACCTCAAGGTTACAAATACTGAAGGAATCATCAACTCAACATTTGATCCAAGTCCACTCAAAGATCAAGAGGATATTGAGCCATTTTCCATGCCTAATGAAGATATCCAAGAACCCTTTGTAAGCAATCCATCCTTTGAAACTAACCCATGCCAAGAACTTGATCCAAAGCATGTTAAAAGAAATTCCAAAATTAATCAAGATCAAGAATTCGTATCTCCAAGATACTACAATGATCTAATGAAAACTCTCTTATCTATACAAGATGTTGCAAATGATGATCATATCCATATAGCACATATTCCTCCTCTACCCATGAGATGCTTAATCCTAATGGAAATGTAGATGATCTTCATTCAAAACAAGAGTCTCATACTCTTGATATCATTACCAAGGAACAAGAGCCTCCCACTCTTAACATTTTTACACATGATCAAGATATAGAAAAATCTAGAGACATATCAAAAATGGGTTACGAAGAAGGCTTCTACAGAAGTTGTGAATCAAACATATCCTATGAAGGCATATCAAGAATGAATCACGAGGAAGACTTCTATGTGCATAGTGAGTCATCAAAACCTCTTGAAGAAACATTAAAATATGATATTCCACAAGATCAAGACAAAGATATGAATCAAGAAGTTATCCCACTTATGGAGGATCCTATCACTTATAAACTTGGATCACTTACCTTTTTTAGGGCAAGCTATCTTATCAATGAAGAAGCTATCACCTTTGAAGATCCACAACAGAGCAGAGAAGGATTAACATCTTGCTTCCAAGGTAAATCATATCCTATTGCAAATAAAATGTTTCAACATATGAATTATTAGGGCAGAGGATTAGGCCTACATGAATAAGGTATCTTAGAACCAGTGTAGATTATTGGAAATCCTAAGCATCAAGTTCTTGGTTATTGAGTACTGGGGGAAACTTCACCTCAAGAAAACATCAAAATAGGAAGCACAAAGAATACTTGTGATGAAATCAATGCCAATACTACTGTGTGTGTGAAATGTGGAAAGTTAGTAAATGAACACAAACCTTAATGAAACGAATTATATCAAAGATTTAAAGCAAAGAAGCTACTATAAATTGCAATTTAACAAATCTTTTAAGAATGTCTCATTGTCCTCTATTCTTAAAGATTCCTTTAAACCTTTGGCCCTTAGATTTCTATGTGCACAAAGGCTATTAGAATGAAACTTAAGAAATGAGATTAGTATTAAACATGCAAGCCAATTAAATTCCTACATGAAACTATATGATAAAAATGATGGTGGATACTTGGTGCAGGAGCACCCAGGGCCTTCAAGGAGAAATTCAAGAACCAGGAGAGTGCAAGGGTTAGGAGGACCTTCCAAGCAAGTCAAAATATTAATTATGACCTTTTGGAGCCTATAATGGCATTTGGGATGAATAAATGTAATGGGAATGCTAAAAGTTCTAAGGTTCCTGATAAGGATCCTAGGTTAAAAATGCAATGTAAAGGGAAAGTCATGTTCTAGGGCTTTGATTAATGATCTAATGCTTTGGGTAGGTCAAATAAACTTGGATATTGAAGATCCAATAGTTTTAATGTGGTAAATTTTAATAAATTTCAAGATTGTAAAATTCAGATTTTTGAATTTCACTTTGGGCGGGAAAGTAGTTTTTTGAGTTTTAATCACTTTTATGCAACTTAATCAATACCAAACGGTTGGATCAGTTGGGGAAAGGATATACAAATCCAAAATAATCATTTTTATGGAGGTTGGGCGTTTGGAGAAGTGACTGTACGGACTGCTACAGAAAATAGTGAAAAAACATAGTTTTCTTGCATTTTCTTGAGTCTTTTTGATGATCTATTGATTACTTTTGAATTTCTAATCAATTGGATGGTTCAAGAACCTGTATTTACTTTCAATTAACCTCTTGAATGATCTGATACACGTTTATAATCAGTTCTTTGCATTATATTGCTGACTGTCCTAAAAAATAAGTGCAGATTTTTCACTAATTTTGGTGATTTTCATGGATGATTGATCCATTTCAAGGTAGAATGCTTCTGTGACCTATGAAATGGATCATTCCTAACATGTATCATACATATTTAACCAACTAATGTGCAGGAAGGAAGAATATCAAGGTGTACACCAAGTTGTCAAAGGGAAAAGTGCTTGAAGATGGAGGCTAGGGTGTAGCAGCAGAAGATCTGCCTTAATGAGGGGCATGTTTTTGAGTTTGGATCAATTAAATATGTTTTCCTAATGGTGTAGAGTCAATGAGAAAGTTCTGGAAGTGATTGGAAGGTTAGTTTTCAAGAAGCCCTAGTTTTTGAGGCAAGCTAAGGAGGGGTTTGTGCTGGAGCATGATAGAGGTGTCATAGAGGGCTAGGAACTTGGATTCCTTGGTTTTGAGTCATTCTAGGAGACTGATGAAAGTTTCATGGTCAGGGGACAAATTTAAAGAGGGGTTGCTTTGTAAAATAGGGCTAATTAGGCCTAATTTTAAGGAAACAGCAGGGTTTGAAGTGAGGTTGACTGAAACAATTGATGCCAAGGAGTTGACATGATGTTTGTAATCACAATCCACATCTGAAACCATCATTATATTGGAGGTTCATTTGCAAAATTTGAGGAAGAAGTCAAAAATCCATTGCCAAAGGCCTAATAGGCTAGATGGCTATGTGAGCAACAAAAGAGAGTTTTGTACAAAATGGAGGGTTAGGCCTTGAAAACCATTTGAATTAAGTTTGTTCAAGTCTTTTGAGATCATTTCAATGATTAGGAATCACAAGGGAGGCAGATAGGTCTTAAGTGCAAGGTGAAGGCCTTATTTCTAAGTTGGTGTCTAGTTGAGAGATTGAAGAACAAAACTTTGTTAATCTTAAATCTTTGTGTATCTTTTGAGATCCCTGACCCTCTGCATCAATACTATGATGAATGGATGATGGTGTTAGATGATTCAAGGTAGATACTATGGTATTGAGATGGAATGATTCTACATATGCTTAAATGCAAACTCTAAATATGGTAATCTAAAATGAAACTATGATGCAAAGCAATAACATAAAATGAAACTATGAAGAAAAGTATTACTCTAAGATTTAACTATGATGCAAAACATGATATAAAATGTAACTATAAGACTCCATAATGCTCCCAAGCTCAAATGATATTCCTGCATGATAAGTCTATTCAAAAGTGGATGCAAAATACAATGCCAAAGGGTTGTAATTATATCCTTTTCCAAGTATCTGGTGAGGTGGCAACGATCAACAGTCCAGATTCAAACAAGAAGAATGAATGGTGGAGATGGAAAGAATCAAGATGTTGTGCCCTTGATCGAAGACAACATGCCAAATTGATGGAAGAATCTCTTGACCAATAGGCAACATGCCAAATGGATGGAAGACTCAAGTGTGGGAAGAAAAGACCATGTGTTTGAAAATTGGTGGAAGTGTGTGAGGAATAAGCCATGTGATTAAAAATTGGTTGAAGATAATTCTAATTAAAAATTAGAATTATTTAATTTCATGTGACCTTGGTGAGGTGGCACAAAAAGTTGTAGACATGTGCTTGAATTCCTAATCGAGATTAGTGAAACTTAATTAAATAAAACAAGCTTATGGAAATTTGTTTATTTAATTAAATTAGAAGAATATGATTTTAGATTTGGAGAATTAGAGAAGGGTGAACAATATAAATAAATTGAGAATTTATTTATACGTAGTCGAATTATTAATTAAATAACTAGTATTTAATTAATTAAACGCCATGACTGATTTTATACATTTTTCCCCGCTTTGAATTAATGTGTTTACATGTTGCTTCAAATAAAAAATTGATATCGATGCTAAGAAAAATTTTGATGCCCCTGACGTTGATTTTCAAGTATTGACGAATATATGCCCCCTTGAGAGATAAATCGGTGATTTTTGTAATTTTGATGATTTTTTGGAATTGTTGGAAATTTTGAGGATTTTGCAATGATGTGAGAATGATTTAATGTTAAACCAATGATACTTTGATAAAAGACATGATTTATCTCTCGAAATTTGATTCCAAGTTAACTCCTTTAATAGTTTTGATTAGTTAAAGCCCATTTTTTGGTAAAAAAAGAAATAAATCCCACCATAATTCCCTCCATTAACCTTTAAAAAGGTAAAAAGGGGGAAAAGTGAATTCATTTGCACATTGTGATTTTGGAGAATTTGGAGAGTGGAGAGCTATAGGAAGATGGTGATCCCATATCACAAGCATCATTTCGAGTGTGTTTACCACCATGGTTGCCCTGCTACAACTGGACCTCCGGTACACATGAGAAACCTCCTTTAGTCATTTTACCGCCTTTTTTTGGTGTTTTGAACTTGGTAGATAGGTGTTGTTTTCCATTTAAGGTCAATTTTCACTTTTGGGGGTGTATGGTTGCTCTTTTTTACTATTTTTGAGTCATTTTTGGGTGTTTATGAGGGTTTCAACGCATCTTTTGCTTGAATTGGTGCATCTTGCACTTGAAATGGCACATCTTGCACCTATAATGACACATTTGGGGTCCCAAATGGTGCATATTGCAAGTCTTTTAGTGCATTTTGTAGCCCTAGTTTCATGTTTTGGCCTTTTTCGGTGCATTTTACCCCTGAAATGGTGCATTTTGCACCTGAAATGGCACATTTGCATCTGAAATGACACATTTTGCACCTGAAATGGTGCATTTTGCAGCCCTAATTTCATGTTTTGACCTATTTTAGCATTTTTTTCCACTAAAATGGTGCATATTGCATCTAAAGTGGCACATATTGCTGACATAATGGCACATCTTGCTGTCCTAGGGGTGTTTGTAGGGTGTTTTCAAGGGTTGTCCTTGATGATTTCTAATAATTTGCCTTGTTGTTTTTCCTGTTTGATGATGTTTGATTGATTAAAGTCCTCTCGATTTTGGAAATGTGCGTTGATTATGTCAAATGTTGCATTTGTTGATGTTCATTGAGGCTTGTTTAATGTTCATGAATCATGTTAGTCATTGCATTGTGATGTTCAATAATGCTTTGATTGATTTCAATCTAGTTGTGTGATGTTCGTTGCTTGAGTGATGTTTGATAAGATAGTTGATGATTTGATCTCATGATAGGTGAGAGTCAAATGATAGGATAACTTGATGATGTATTGACCTCATGATAGGTGAGCATCGATGGTAGGATTGATGATGTATCAACATCATGATAGGTGAGGATCGATGATAGGACTGATGCTTGATCGACCTCATGATAGGTGAGGATCGATAATAATACTGATGATTGATCGACCTCATGATAGGTGAGGTTTGATGATAGGACTAATGCTTGATTGACCTCATGATAGGTGAGGATTGATAATAGGGCTGATGATTGATCGACCTCATGATAGGTGAGGTTTGATGATAGATTCACTGATGATTGTCCTGATTGATTGACTTGATGATTGATTTGATAGATTGACTAATGATCTTCATTGAACATGATTTGATTGACTAATGATCTTGATTGAACATAATTTGATTGAATGATGATCATTATTGAACATGATTTGATTGACTAATGATCTTGATTGAACATTGCGTTAGGGCTAAATTTAATAGATTGATTGATGTAATGCTGATTTTTTTGTCATGATATGATTAGGAGGACCTTGATGTTCTTCTGTCTCAGGAGCGTTTCCTGAAGACATGGGATATGATTCATTAGTTGACGTAGGATGATTTAGATATTATCGCATGTTGTGTTTTGACATCATTGTTAGATATACCCCAGTATATGATTAATAGGGGTTTCCTAACTACTTTGGTAGAGAGGTGGCATAGTGACCACAACACCTTTCATCTAGCTACTGGGGAGATGATAGTTGCTCCCGAGGATGTGTATCGTAACTTGCAGATTCTAGTGGTTGGCGAGATAGTTGTGTATGACAAAGTAGAGCAGGGCAAGACTGATGCCTTGCATAGGATTTTCTGAGATGATCAGGTTTCAGGATATGTGGTCCCCTGGCAGGAGATGATAAGGAGATATGATTTGCTATTGTATGTTCTGTCTGGGTTCATTGGTGGATTCCTTTGTCCTGATCGCAGGTCAAAGGGATTATCTATTGGTTGGGGTTGTGTATTGGAGCGTATGATGTTGGAGGGGACCAGATATGCATGGGGTTATTTTATGTTAGCCCATTTGTATCATGATTTGTACTAAGTTGTTTATTATGGGGTGATGAGCCTCTCTACTCGAGATACGCTATTGCAGATATGGGCATGGGAGCATATAGCGATCACTCGGCCAGTGGGAGATAGATAGTGAATGGCGGGTAGACCTTATGTGTTCAGCTACACTAGTCCATTGTCTAGCATAACCTGGGAAAATTAGATTATTGGAGACATCCTAGATGATCTGGAGACCTGACATGGAACCCTTACTTGGATTGTGAGGTGTGGCCAAAGGATCAGGTGGAGATTCCATTCATGTTTCTATCACGATACTTGATGGGACGAACACGTTCTATAATCGAGAGATATTTGTATCTACAGGTTTGTCGTCAGTTTGGATGAGTTCAGGCGATGCCTCAGGGAGCTGCCCATTATGCACGATGGTGACAGGATGCGAAAGAGTGGGGGCCGTGCTTATCTTATGGTGCTGCTCATACCGAGTATTATACATTGGTGCTAGGTTTGTGGGATTATGCTCCCCAGGTTGTAGATGCAGGGATGATAGAGGATTATTTTGAGTATTTCTACACACATCCATTTCTAAGGTTATCGAGTCCTGATGAGCCAGTTCCTCCATTTGATGATGATGATAGGGAAATGCCTCAGACACCGAGATAGAGGGGGATGGAGAGGAGGAATGATAGTGGGGATGGAGGGGATGAAGATGGTGTTGAGGGTGGTGGTGGTGATAGCTCAGGTGCAGGGAGATCAGGTGTAGTTGGTAGTCATGTTCTAGATTTTGCAATTCCTAGACGTAGGAGGAGTATTGTCATACCTCAGTCGGTGATTCCTAGGATTCAGGTTGGAGTCCCCTCTCATCAACAATAGGCATAGATAGATGAATTACAGGCATAGACTTAGACTCTTCAGGGTCAATTAGTGCAGGCTCAGGCACACGTTGGCCAGGTTCAGACACTGACAACTGAGAGAGATGGAGATAGGCATCATGTACAATAGGTACATGCACATGTTATCCTACTTACTATGGAGAGGGATGCCTTGAGACTATGGGAAGAGCAAGCTAAGGTGATTATTGAGAGATTATAGCAGGCTGCAGTGGCTGCCGGTACATCGGATTATTTCAGAGAGATTCGATGCACTACTCAGGAGGCTTAGTTTTATAGGGGTAAATATCATAAGGTGGTTCCTCCTGAGTGGTGAGAGAACTTTGCATAGTCTTGATCCAGTAGGTCTCAGTCTTGGACTGTTAGCATGGGTGTTACACAACCATTTCCTAGAGATAGGAGAGATCCTGGTGCAGGTCTGTCAGGGGGAGGAGGTACTAGTTCTGTGATTCCAGCACCGTCTGGGGGGAGCATGACATAGCCACAATTATGCTTCTCTGATGTATTTCTAGACATGTATGCACCCTTTATTCAGTTTAGACATTGATGATATTCTTCTTGTTGTCGTACTTTATGATACACAACCATTTTTGATATTGATGTGTCTCATCATACTATTGGATATCCTTGTACACTTTGACATTATGATTTTTTAGATTATATGATATGCGGCGATGATTATGATCTATGTGCTGATATGATGTTATATGATGATGGATGTCTATGATGCATTTAATTTCTATGTTATGATGATGATTATGATATGCATTTAATTTCTATGTGTATGATGATGATGATGCTATGTGATGGATGCATTTAATTTCTATGTTTATGATGATGATGATATGATGTGCTATGGATTTTATATTTTGTCCTTTTCTGATGCAAATAAATGATGTAATGAATGAATGAATGTGTATATGAAACATGATTGTGTGATGGTACCTAATTCTATGAAAATGTATGAAATGATGATATGATATGATAATGCAATGATGGATGATTCTATATGTTTTATGGATTTATGCAAATGATGTTTTATGCTATGTGAAATGGATTTGATTATGCAATAATGATATGTGATGAAATGTGATGTTCTTATTGAGTATGTATGGATGTAATGATAATGAGATATAATGATTATGTAAATGATGTGTGATGTTTTGTAATGATGAATGATGATTATGTGATGTAAATTATTATGCAAATGATTGTGTTCTAAGGTCTTAAGCTTAAATGAGTGAATCTATCCAACTTCCAAGAGTTGTGGGAAGGTCGCCGTCAGTTGATTATTTGTTACATTAAGCTTCAAAAAATCTGACATATTTCCCAATTCTTTTGGAAATATGAAGAGACTCACTCATTTAAGCTTAGTGAACCACTTTCCTAATGCCACTATATGAAATGATTTTGATTATGTAAATGAGATGTGATGCACGTCCTTTTGTGTTTTCTGATGCAAATATTATGATGTGATGCATGGATGAATGAATTATTTTGTAATGTTTTCTATTGTATGCAAATGATGATGCAACTGATGTGCAACTATATGAGAATGATGTGTTTTTGGTTAATGTCAAGTGTACTCAATCCGATAATAGAGATAACATCCTTATGAAATTGTTGCTGCTTGGGAAACTCCATAAATACAATTGCAAGCTAACATGGATGCAATCTACTCTAACCATGCAGATCTCATATGCAAAAGTTGTCATTCATAATAACCAATTTGTCATTCTTTTTATCATCATTGGGCATTTAAAATTTTGAAAGTGAGTACAAGCATCAATGGTATATTTAGACCATGATGACCTAAGTACCACTTCCATGATTTTTTGATATTTCAAGTTAACACAAGCATCTAAGTATAATTAAACCGAGATGACTTGAGTATTTCTTACGTAAACATACAAGAGTTAACCAGTTTCCTATGCAAATTCAGAATGTCATCAGTGATACTTTGTAGTGCACGTCTCATAAAAAATTGCACAATAATAATGATCAACTCACAGAATACAGACAAAGAAAAATCATACTCTTTCCTAGCTCCTCTAGTTTAATACATCATTGAGGGGATCCAAAGATATGATAACAAAAATCAAAGTACAACAATTGAACATTTGTGTTTTAACGTGATAAACCCATGATTTTGAAAGAACATCATCTATTTGAAATTTGTTTTTGGTTTGATTGATTTGGATTTTTGATTTGGATGGTTGATGTGTTCGTGTTTGTATGATTGATGTTCAATTTTGAGTTACAATGTGATCATTTTTTTGGGCTATGTTTTACTACTGCTATTTGTCTGTTGGTTCAAGCTCAAAATTTATTTTCCCCCAGTGAGTTCAGGATTTTTCCCCCAGTCTAGGGGAGACACGACCACGATGCCAGGATATGTACATGGTGTTTTTCGAAGATAGGCAGATAGATGGCGAAAGTGAATGGTGAAAGCAAATGGTCGGCATGCTCAAATAGATGGAAAAGCTAACCTATCACAAATAGCACCTGTTGCTAGGTTTTCACTACTTGTTTTTATTGCACTTTTTCAGATTTTCAGATTTTATTTATTTTTAAAATTTTTTTCTTAGGATATTTAAGATGAAATGATATGATATGACTGATTGAAGGAAAAAGATGCCCCATAATGGAGGTAATGCAACCATGGATAAATGATAGATAAAAATGAAAGATTCATTGCAAAACATGTCACACAAGCAACATATCTCTTGTTGAAAGATGATAATGGTTGATTGATTAGGATGCAAGGAATGATTGATTCCATAAGGCATGGTGATGGTAAGTACTTAGGATCATTGATTTCCTCTAAGTACGATAAGATTGATGATTTTTGATGATTGATTGAAAAAAGATATGAGGATTGGATAATGTTTTACAACTAGGATCAAATATGATTTGCATGATAAGATCCAAGGTTGTAAAGGGATATGATGACATGGATTTTGATAAGCCAGGAGATATGGAATGGAAGAATGAAAGGATAAGGATAATGAATGTGATGATCAAGATCAACTAGATAAGATACATACACAAGGCCCAAGTATTTTTCCCCTATTCCTCATCAAGACCAAGGACACGAAGAAGGATGTATGTAGTAAGAATGATGGAATATGGATAAGACAAAAGATATGGTACAAAAGATATGGACAAAGTGAATAGGATAAGATATACGATGTTCAAGAAGATCCTTAACCTTGTTAAGATCAAAGGTGGAAATGTAAGGAATGATAAGATGGACGAAACTTTCCCCCCCAAGTGTAGAGTGCAAGAGGAATATGGAAAATAGGATATGGATGATAGGGAGATGGAGGAAGGACTTAAGCATCAAGTTTCACGACCAAATATCCCTTTAGTAAACCATGGTAAATAGGTATTAGACTGCTAAATGTTGGCCTATTAAAGGTATGATGGAAGAAACTAAGGACTTATCCAAAGGTTTGGATTAAAGTTGAATAATTGGGGATGAATGTTGGGTAATGTATAGGAGGTGGGAAGGCTTGCTGATGGATAGATGGAAAGGATTGCAAGGTCAACTTTGGCACACACCTTGAAGGGTGGTGGAGTGATGGAGGAAAAATGGATTTGGAAGGTGAGAGGTTTTTAGATGGAGGATTGGAGGAAGCTTTCGGTTCAACAAATGTGGGTGCCAATTTAGATTTCATTTCTTCTATGAGACTTTTAGGAATCCACATGACTTTTGACTTTGATTTTTGCTTTGTGGGCCTTTGTGGCCTTTGATATTTTTATTTTTGCTTTATGGGCCTTTGTGGCCTTGGAGATTTTTCTTTTTGCTTTGATAGGCCTTTGTGGCCTTTTGAAAATTTCTTTTGATTTATGGACCTTTGTGGTCTTTGAAAATTTCCTTTTTGCTTTGATGGGCCTTTGTGGCCTTTTTGATTTTTCCTTTGATTTTGGATCAATTTTTTTTTGCATGCCTCTTCGAGGAGAGGTGTTGATCCTTTGACGCATGTGGATTTTGATATGGAAGCTTTTGACATTTGGTACTGAAATTGCTTCCAAGAGCAATGGGAGGGGTGGATTGAGATGAATGATATGGAGGTATTATGGATCAGTGAGTGTAGGTAGAATTTTGAAAGGGCATCAAGGATGTGTGCCTTTGTTGTTCTTGAGGAATAGGATATGGACCTATGATAGATGGAAGGTTTGATGAACTAGGATGAGGACCTAGGATAGATGGCAACTTTGGTGGATTAGGATGAGGACCTATGATAGATGGTAGGTTTGATGGACTAGGACACTTAGGTGTATAACTAAGGCCATGCTAATATGGATTTTGTTGGACAGAAAAGGGTTCCAGGATACCTTGTTCATGAAGGCCTAATCTTTTTCCTTTGTAGTTCATACTTTGACACATTTGTTTACCAATGGGATATGTGTTGTTTGTGAAACAAGATGTGAGTCCATTTTGGGGAGGATATGATATGGATGAAAGGATAGGTGGTGGAAATAAACCAGAGTAAAATGATAACTCTATTCAAAAGTGGATGCAAAATACAATGCCAAAGGGTTGTATTTATGGCCTTTTCTAAGCATCTGGTGAGGTGGCAACGATCAATGGTCCAAATTCGAACAAGAAGAATGAATGGTGGAGATGGAGAGAATCAAGATGTTGTCCCCTTGACCAAATAAAACATGCCAAATGGATGGAAGTATCTCTTGACCAATATGAAACATGCCAAATGGATGGAAGACTCAAGTATGTGAAGAAAAGACCATGTGTTTGAAAATTAGTGGAAATGTGTGAGGAATAATCCATGTGCTTAAAAATTGGTTGAAGATAATTCTAATTAAAAATTAGAATTATTTAATTTCATGTGACCTTGGTGAGGTGGCACAAAAATTTGTAGACATGTGCTTGAATTCCTAATCGAGATTAGTGAAACTTAATTAAATAAAACAAGCTTATGGAATTTTGTTTATTTAATTAAATTAGAAGAATATGATTTTATATTTGGAGAATTAGAGAAGGGTGAATAATATAAATAAATTGATAATTTATTTATACGTAGTCAAAATATTAATTAAATAAGTAGTATTTAATTAATTAAATGCCATGATCAATTTTAGGTGTATACAACTACAACCAGCCACGTCATGAATCTTCATCCACCCATCACCCCATCCACAAATTGGGACCAACACCAAAAGAAGGATTTGAATCAAAGTACAAAGAACATTATCAAAGAAAAAGAAGTTGGGAAGCATAATGGAAAAATCAAATACAAGTGGATACCAAAGAAAGATTATCCCTATCAAACTCCATTAGTCAAAGAAACTATGGGGAAAAATAAAAAAGGGAAAAGTATCCATCAAAGATGTCCACAAAAGAAAAGCAGGGTTTTCAAGCAATGCACATAGTATATCAAGCAGTTGGTCCTAATTCCATTCACACTTCTGTATCCACCCATCATTGCTCATCTTCCCAAGTTTGGAGAGTCAAAGGTTCCAAACTATCAACCAATCCATCTTTTATTCCTAAACACACTCCATCCACGCCTCCACACATGATATCCAATTCTCACATTGACCATGTATTGGCAACCACCCTTCATCATAAGGATTGAGAAGGCACTCTATCACGATGTGCGCACAAAGGAAAAGTTAACTCCGGTATCAGCAAAGCAGATCAAGAATATCAAAAGTTGCAGTCAAGTGCATGTATCTTGGAAAATAACTTCTTTAGGAAGGATATCGATGACACATTATGAAAAAAACATCTACATCGACACCATTAGGTGGTTCAGCATGAGCTTAAAATCTTTTAGAAAAATAAATAAAAATATAAAAATAAAACAAAATAAAAAATAGGATTGAAAATAGTAAAAATAAAAATTGTCCTCTAGTGAAAACCACTACAGTGGTGCTTTAGATAGGTACCATGATGAAAACCTGGAAAACAGGCATCATGTGTAGAATTGAGCATCTACGTGCGCCCTTTCAGGTGGAAGCATCTTATCTCATCCATAATAAATCCAACATTCCATCCATCTTATCCATAATAAAATCCATTCACCCATGAACCATTTATCCAATCCATTTTCATTCATCTACATCCATAGTCAAAGCTATCTTGATCTTGACAAAATTTGGTCCACACTTTACACTTGCTTATGGTAAACACCTTGACATCGGCCATTTTCATTGATTATATCCTACCCAACATTATTTGAGCCATGAAGCATTCCTCTATTTGAACACCTTATCTTATCACAAGATAATGCATTGCGTCCTTTGTGTGCTTACCATATCCCTCGATCCATACATCCATCCAAGCATCCACCCATGGCATTCCATACATTGCTAGACACTGGGGGCATATATTTACATCTTGCTTCAGGAATAAATCTTGATCTATATCTTCCAACTTATGTGGTAATTTGAACATTGAAAAATGTGAAGTCAAATTGGTCAAAGCATTTGTGATCCAAAATCCAAATCACTAGCCCATGGTATATTTTGACAAGAAGATGTTCCTTATGAAGCTTTATCTTTCATCGAACATCAATCCAAACAATAAATATCAGGTGCATCTAACATGTGATTCAACGTCACATCAAATCATTCAAACACATTTTGTTCTAAATCAAGCTTCAAAATCCTAATCAATCAAACCCAATCAATCCATCATCATCTTGGGATATCCTTTCCAATCCTTGTGTTTCTTAACACTATCCTTGCATTGTTGTGTATCCTCAACAATGTTATCATCATCAATCTTGATCAATCAAATACAATCAATCCCTCATCATCTTGGGATATCCATATTAATCCTTGTGTTGCTTAACACTATCCTTGCATTGTTGTGTATCCTCAACAATGTTATCATCATCAATCCATCAATCTGATCAATCAACCTTAGCTTGGTTTTCAAAAAATCAAAAAACAGAGCATTGATATCATCACACATATCCATATCAAAATTATGCGAAAATCCAAAAATATTCAAAACATATCAAAAACCCAAAAATAGGTCAAAAAGTCAAAAAGTCAAAATAGAGTCATCTTGTCGAACTATGGGTCACTGAGCTTTGAATGTCATAGGCAAGGTTGATCTTGGATCATCCCCCAAGACACTTAGGTGAGTCCTTTAGGAGTCTGTCATAATAAAATGGCAATCCATTTGTTCATATCTCATCAATAATTGAGTCTATGTTAGTCGAACTACATGGTATCTACGTATATAACGTAGGAAAGGCTAATATTTGATCAGCCCTCGAGACCCTTAGGATAGGTCTTTAGGTTAGTCTCTTGGTCAAAATCTCAGAAAACCCAAAAACATTAGAAAATTCAAAAATCAAAACATTTGCAAAACCTCAAAAATACCAAAAACAACCTCAAAACATTTCAAAAACACCAAAAAATTCCAAATATTTGAAAAAATCTATCCATCCCATCTCGCTTTCACCTGTAATAAACTTTCACTCATAATAAACAATCATCAACCTCAACTTTTGGTAAAATAGCTGGAAACAAGTCTAATAGTTCAAAAGTGAAAACTTAAGCATCAGGGTCTCAAGTCTAGGTCAGTAGGTAAACAAGTTGGTCAACTCTTGGTATTAATAGCCTATCATCTAGTCAATCCCAAATCATCTGATAACATCATGTCCTAGGATGTATCCTTCCTACAATGGACATCAACATCAGGTATCACCGTAGTTTAGTGTTGGCTAGCAGTATTGAAGAACATTAGCTTATTTGTTTACTTGATCTTTGTCTTTTGATTTATCTTATTGCCCTCATTCCAATGACCTATCGATGATGTCCAAACAAAGGGATTTAGAGAGAAAGGAATGGGGCAACGATCATTATCTTTTTATCTATTGTGCTTGTTGGATATTCTTGTAATATAACCTCAGTCATGCCTACTTTGTTTGGTCGGTAGGGATGGTGTTTTAGGTATCTTGTTGACCACATAGGAAGGATTTCCTTTCTATGTTTTGGTCTAAGATGTTTGGAATATCTAAACTGCATTCTGAATAAGGTTCTATATACCAGGTGTGAATAGGAGTACTCCTATCTGATTGTTGAGTCATAGTCCATCGCACTAGGTGCAACGCCATCCTGGTTCTTTATACCTTGATGCATTGTACCTATGTGTGTTATCAAACATAAGGTAAGTAAGCCCTTTTAAAATCCCAATTCCTGATAAGCAAAATATCATCATCACTCATCATCATATGTAATAAAGTCTTAATGACTCATGGACTTGTTTGACTTCTACATCTTCTTAGAATCAAGGGTTCATCCATCTTATTCTTCTTCTTATATCCATATTATTCTTCTTATTCTTCTAACATTTCTATCCAAGTATCAAACTTGTGCGTTATATCAAAATATACATGAGGCTATCCATGGCCGATGACTGTCTATACATCATCAAAGCTATCTGCATCAAACATTCAAGCTGAACTGATCTTGAATCTTTGTCGTGAGATCGACCCTCAAATCAAAATTTTTGTTTGATATCTCAAGGGGGTAGTGTACCAGCATAATTCTTCTCACTGGGGCAGCAGTGGGGCATCCGAAAAAATCAGAATTTTTTTTGAACTTTGATCTCGGGAAGGTTATTCTTTGAACCAATGCAACATGCACATTGCTTCAAAGAGGGGAAAAATGTAGACACGTAAAATATACTAATGAATCTCATGCACTTGATCCTGATTTACTAAAACTAGTTCATCAAGAATCATCTCCTTTGCTAACTATTTAATCAAATAATCTTTATTTGATTAAATTCATCATATTTCGTCCTTTAATTAAATAAATCATTTTGTTTAATTAACCCTAATGACCTCTTTTAATTAAATAAATCAATCTTTATTTGATTAAATCATCATATTCTCCTCTTTAATTAAATAAATCAATTTTATTAAATTAAGTCATCAATCAATCCTAAAGTCATCCCTTCAATTAAATAAATCAATTTTATTTAATTAACTTCTAAAGTTCTTCATGTAATTGAATAGATCAAATTTATTTAATTAAATCATTGATATCCATTATTCCTCTCATTTTGATTTATTTAAATCCAAATTGTTGGGAAAACAAGGACAAACAATTGAGAGGGGGGGTCATTAGTAGTCACATAATATTTAAACTTTTCACACTTAACTTAACCTCAGATCTGATGACAGAACAATATACCATAAACAATTAACACATCAGAAACACAGAGAACACCAAGATTTTTTACGTGGTAACCTTGTTAGGGGAAAAACCACGGTGGATGTTAGTCCACAATAGTATACCTTGTTAAAAGTATAATGAGAATAATAATGGGAATGAAAATGCATTCAAGCACACTACCTAGAGCTCACTGCTCAAATACAAGAGGGCTCACTACCCAACAATACACAATAATTTGGGGGTAAGTGCACAAAGTTGAGTCCATGAAACATGGAGGTTTTTTCCTTAGCCAAAAAATTGAAATCATCATTGCCAAAATGGGACCTCAAGCCTAAATACAAAATAGGATCCCGCTTTTTAAAAATTGGGATCCCGTTTCTGAAAGGATCCCGAACCAATGGAGAAGGAATGGGATCTTGATTACTACGAAATGAGATCCTGATTTATAAAAATCGGGATCCTGTTTTCTAATGCTATTTATTTTTTAAAAACGATTAGAGTTCATTTTGCAGCGGATAGGATCAACCTCCACAAACAGCTCCATGTACCCACCCACACCCCCTTTTTTGCATTTTTCCATTTCTTATTGAAATTATGAATAAAATAAATAAATTTAACATGTTTTTTTTAATTTATTTCATGTTTTGAGCATTTTTTTCCTGTTATAGTAGAAATGAGTAATTTTATACATAGATCAAAAAATTGCAATGAAACCTAAAGATTTTTTAATAGAAATAAAAAAATGAACCTTGAATTGTGTTTTACAAACAAAATTTAGCTTTTGAAACCTAAATTGTTTGATTAAACAAAAAAAAATTGAATTTGAAAACCCTAATTGAAATGAAACAAAAAAAATGCATTTCAAAACCTTAGAAATTGAAATGAAATAAAAAAATTGCATTTAGAAACCCTAATCAAGCTTTTTGAAACCCTGAATTCAAATCAAACGAAAAAAATTGAATTTGAAAATCCTAGTTTGAACTGAAACGAAAAAATTGCATTAAAAACCCTAATTGCTTAGAAATTGAAACCATAAATTGAATTGGAACAATTTTTTTTGTTAAAACCCTAAATTGAAATCAAACAAATCATTTTGATTTTGAAAACTAGGTAATTTCAAGCTCAAAAAAATTCATTTGCATTGCTTAAATGTTTTAAATTTTATTTGCATTGTATGGAGAAAATGATATGTTAAACTTTAGTTTCGAAGTTAAATTATAATTAGATTAGAAAAGAATATGTTAAAGAATAGTTAAAATTCATAAAGTTTATCAATGTTTGTTTGCAAATTTAGTTAGCAAATTCGTAAATCCAAGCACATACAATAGATTCCAATTGGCACTAACTTGCAAGTCTTAATTATTCCAAGGGCCACCCAAACTTCACCCTAAGTTTGCTAAACCCTAAACCCTGAACTGTAAAATCCAAACCCTCAACACTAAAGCATTTGAATTTTTTCTTAGGACCTTAAAATGAAATTTGGTTTCCTTAAAAAACCCTCTATTGTCACCATCCAGTAGAGCTTTTTGTAATGTTTTCACTTATTTGAACATATAAGATAAAACCTTTTGGTTTCTACAAGTTTATGAAGAGTGGATGATCACTCTCTATGACACTTAGACATGATCAATAGGGATCTAAATCATTGGAAGAAAACTTTATTCTATTATATCCATAAGATAGGAGAGTGCGAGTGAGAGTGCTATGGGTAAAGTTTCTTTCATTGGACATACCTAAAATTATGTAGGTTCAATGTCAAGAATGGGTCTATTTGGTAGATTTATGAAAACTATTATGAATATCTAGAATACCATAAAAATATAATTATAGAAATTCCAATTGAAAACACTTGGGTATATATCATATGAAATTTAAATAGTAAGGTGTCTATTATATAAGAGAGTTGATAATACATGGAAAGATGTTTGTATGGGAATATATGTATTAAGAAACACATACCATTACCTCTATAGGATTTTTAAGATGTGATCCTAGATAATAATCCACCCATCTTCAAGCATATTGGATTCTTTAGCAATTAAGGGAGATTCAATAACCATAAAATTACCTATATTTTGATACTATATAGATTTATGTGGAAGGATATAAATGCATCAATAAGGAGACCAAGATGGAACCATTTAACACCTAAGGTACACCTATTACATGGGAAAGGGAGGAGGTACATGATGATAGGTTGGAGGAACTAGGCTATTATTACAATAGAGAGAGGAGTAGGATTCATATTATGCTCCTATAATTAAGAGGTCAATTTAGAAGATTAAAAGAACTCTAATAACAAAGGAAATAATTCTATAGAGGGAGTGAGTGGGATTGTTGGAAATATACAAGGAGAGAGGTGAAGGTCCCAACACCTACATAGAGTCCTACACGAAATACACCAATCTAGGCACTTCCTAGAAGGATCAAGATCCATGTGAGTAGCCTCTTTTTATTTTGTATCTTCTACATATGTATATTTATTCCTTTATTATGTGATTAAAATTATGTATGATATAACTTATTAATAAGTGATTACAAGTATAATTATTAAAATATTTCATATTTATTTTGATATCCTCTAATGTAGGAGAAAATGTTTACTTGTTTTGATAGATGTATGTTATTTTTGTGATATGTATAGATTGATTCATTTTTAACATGATACTTTTTTTTATTAGAGGGGTAAACACTTTTGACCCAGAGCTATGAATCAATGAGGTCACAATATGACTAAATTTGGACCTCACTAGACATCTAGATCCCCTTAGGCCATCCTATCACCCTAAATCGTAAACCAATTTCTTAAGGGGTCCCAATATGACATTTCTTAAGGGGATTAAAAAATTTCTTAAAATTTGGTGAAGTTGCCTAAGGCAACCAAATTTAAGAATAATAAGATCGTGCAAGATTATAATATGAATGAGATTTCATGATCTAGGTTGGTTAGTTGAAACAAGAGTAGATCTCAATCAACTATTCCACAAGAAAATGTTCTTCACTAACTTGCAAGTTCATTATATTCCAAAGGGCACCAAAACTTCACCCTAAGTTATGTAAACCCTAAACCCTAAACCATTCATTTTTTCCTACCTGACCTTAAAGTGAAATTTGGTTGCCTTAGGAAAATCCATCAAATTTCATTCCCTTATGCCATGTAATTTTGTCATAGGATCTTACTACATAGATCCCCTTAAGTTATCCTATTTCCCTAAACCCTAAACTCTAAACTCTAAACCCTAAACCCTAAAGCCATAATTTTTTCTTAGGCTCTTAATGAAATTTGGTTTCCTTATGCAACTCCACCAAATTTCATTCTCTTATGCCATGTAATTTTGTCCTAGGATCTTACTACATGTAGATCCCCTTAAGCTATCCTATTACCCTAAACCCTAAAATCTAAAGTCTAAACTTTAAACCCTAAAGCCATCATTTTTTCTTTAAAGGCTCTTAATGAAATTTGGTTGCCTTGGGCAACTTAACCAAATTTTATTCACTTGAGCCATGTCATTTCCTCCTAGGACCTCACTAGACGTAGATCCCCTTAAGCCATCCTGTCACCCTAAATCATAATTCAATTTCTTAAGGGGTCCCAATATGACATTTCTTAAGGGGATCAAAGAAGTTCTTAAAATTTGGTGTTCAAAGTTTCCCAAGGCAACCAAATTTAAAAATAATAAGATCATGCAAGATTATATAATATTAATAGTTAATTGTATTTTCATTCAAGTAACATGTGCCTTAGACATAAATGATGCTTACATATTTTATCATTTGTATTCAATTATTTAAGGCCATTTATATTGAATGGTTTAAAGGTATTTCCTAAACATGTATCTTACATCTTAAAATTACAAATCTAATGTAGGTTCACTCATATCTTAAAGATCACATGGATCCATTCAATAATATTCACTATCCACCTCCATGCCATCCATCTCCACCACCTTCACCTCCACCAGCTGAAATCGATGAACATGCTCATTTGCAAGCACAAATCAATGCCAACGTTATAACCATCCAAGATCAAATCAACATTATTCAAAATGAAGAATGTGTCGCACCTCCTATGAGGATGTTTGCATCTAGGATGCAAACCCTTGTTGATGCTATCAGGGCTATGGATGGGATCTTAGATGAGCATCGACAATGGCTAGAGGAGAGGAGAATTTCTGATTCTGAAAAGGAAAACACAAAGAAATGAAGAGATGCAATAGAGAGCCACAATAGTTTCTAAATTAAGACAATGATATTAAATAGTTATGAATTTATGAATTTGGTGAACGATGGATATTTTGTGTGATGAATTTATAAATTTGGTTGGATGGATATTTTTAGTGACATGAATTTATGATTTTGGTTCTAGATGGATATTTTTAGTGACATGGATTTATGAATTTGGCAGAATTTATGAACTTATAATGAACAATATATAATAGTATATATTTTATGACTATCTACTAGATCATGATTTCTCCTGCTGAAAAATTGTAATATATATATATATTTATATATGTGTGTGTGTGTGTTAGACATAAACTTAGCTTTTGTGAATGTTTCAAGTTTATTGTTTAGTATGTACGTGCATGTATTAAAAATTTGCATATAGTTCTTAAATTTTGAAATTTATATGTATGTACATAGTTTAGTTTAATGATCTGTACGCATGCACATTATGCATCATATTTTTTATTTTAAATGTATGGTACATGTTAAATTTTGAATTTTTTATGGGAATTTTCAAGTTCAATCAATGTATATATAGGTGCATTTCAATTAAACATATGATATTAATATATATGTTGCTTATCCTATTTCAATTAAATATATGATCTTAATATATGTATGCACATCCTATTTTGTATGATTTAATTCCGGTGCACATTTATATCTCATATCATGGATGATTTTAACATTGATGATATCATCAATCCACCACCACAGCCATAGCCACATCCACCTCCCCATCCCCCTCCCCCTCCCCCTCCCCCTCCCCCTCCACCTAATATGCCACATCCAACACCTATCGCATCTGACGAGGCTTGCTTGCGAGCACATATAAATGATCAAGTTGCATCCTTAGAAAATCAAATCAATGCTATGTAGAGTCAAGCATTGATTCCACCACATGTGAGATGTTTTGAATCTGCGATGCAAAATGTTGTTGATGCCATCAGGATGATTGATTCTAATCTTGATAGGCATCGACGAGAGAGAGAAAAAATGAGACAATTTTATTTCGACGATCTCTCTTACAAACAAATATTAGACCTTAAAATAATGAAAGCCCATCTAGCCCCCTTCTTTCTTGACCCCATTACTCGATAACCCATTCCACCCAACAAATCTAGAATATCCATGAGGTGGTGCATACATCCACAGATGAGTGCACATTTTTGGGATTGATGGTATATGGTTTTTGATAGTCCCCCACATGCTAATTGGGAGTGCCCATTGCATTTTTTGAGAAAACTATATGTAGAGTTTGTTCTAGGGAAAAAGCCCAATTATTTTAATTTTAGATCATTTCAGGGTGTTGGTGGCGGCATGCCACAACAGAGGTTAGGGGCAAGGGTTGATCCCCAATGCCCCGTGCATGCATAACCCCTTGATGTTGCTCCTGTTCCTCCCATTCCCACACCTATACATCATCGAGCTCTGGTCTCAACATTAGGTTCCCTTAGTACACTCACAAGAGACCTTGAACAACATGCTTCTGTGTTAGCGGGTGGGGAGCATAGAGACGAGGATGATGAAGGAGTTTTTTTATGGAGCTTGTTCGAGTACCGCTCCAGGAGTGTCTCGAGGTCCGTCCCCTATATATGTACTAGTTGTCATCAAGTATGCTATGAACCTGATCAGGCCACACCTAGTTCAGGTGGACGGGGAGATTCTAGTGGTTCATCTGGTCGCATCAGTTCATTTGTAGAGTTTCTTATAGAAGACCATCACCCCAAGGACACTGCGACACATGTATAAATATGCATCTATGTACATTCATTTTATAAGAATTTTGATGGATGTATATATCAAAGAAAATTTTGTAATACATTTTAACAATCAATTTTTTTGGTGTACATATGACACTAATGATGGATCAATCATCTATTCCATGAGTACATACATCAACACCTGTCGTACTCGACAACCCTTATGGGGTATTTTGATTTCAATTTTCAAAATTTAGTTCTTTTATGTTTTCTTTTCATTTACATATCATGATTTTAAAACTATATTATTTCATTGAGGAAACTGTAGACATGCAAAATTGGCATTATGCATTTAATTAAGTAATATTCATCATTTCATTAAATAAATCAAGTTTATTTATTTAATCCTAAAGTTCATCTTTAATTAAACAAATTCATCTTTAATACTAACATCATTCCCTTTAGTTAAATAAATCAAAATATTTATTTAACTAAGTCTAAATCATTTTCCATCTCCTTTTGTTTTATTTTAATCCATAAATGAAAGTCAAAAAGTCATATCACCTAATCTTCACTTAAGTTAACTAAATCATGATTAAGGTTAAATCTAATGCAAGTCCCATCCTCTAGCTTTTCCCACTTGCACAAATAAATGATTTTAATTAATTTATTAAATCTTCATTTTCCATCAACATGACATAAGAGTGGAATATTCCTCCATTTCAAATCTCTCTCTCAAATGACTTGTGCCTTCCAACATAGCATTAACTCTCCTCTTACATGTCCCCCACTTGGCATTTAAGACCCCTTCTTCTCCCTCCAACAAGCCAAGTTTCAAATTTGAAAAGGCCACCTAATATCATTTATTGGCACATTCATCAAAACATGCACATCCTTGGCCCATTCACATGGTGACAAGTGACTCCTTCCTATTGGTTGAGTTCTTGTCCCACATTAATCCTCTGGCCTCTTCTCTCATCAAACTCTTCCATAAATGGAGGGGCTATTCTTCATTTTGAAAATCCACAACTTCATGCAAAGTTACTCTCTTCACATTGAGAGCTAATTTTGTCCATTGTCATAACATTACATCTTCATCAATGGCTTCTCAAGGGTTGGGAAAGGGCCACTTTTCATATTATCAAAGTGGCACCAACCCACTATGGGATAGGTATGCATCATGCTTTTTTTATGCTTTCAATTAGTTTTATCTTGTTATCTTTTTTATGAGGCATGGTGTATTATTTCATAGGAGAATTAGTAAGTTTGCATTTGCATGAACTAACCCATTGCTAATGAGTATTGAGGTTTAGGCTGTGTGCAGATTTATGGTGCTCACAGAAACTATACCTATACCACTTAGTCTGTCTTGATTCCCACTCCTTTCACTAGTTGTTTTAAGTCAACTTGGTAGACATTTGTGTGACTATTCACTATATCAAGTCACATTTAAAGGCACTGATTTGTATATATTTAAATATCATTTCAGAATTGTAGATGCCTAAAATATGACCTTACCCAACCATGCCTCATTTTAACCTATCCTTGAGCATTAATTAAATAAATATCTACTATTTATTTAACTATTCCCATCCTTTCTCACCTTTATCCTAATCCCTTCATTAAACAAATATTTATCATTTATTTAATTAATATCCATTACCATAATCCTTTATTTATTTAATTATTATCCCTTTGCATGGTCTCATTAATTAAATAAATACTTTATTTATTTAATTAATTTTTCCTTAACCCCAATTATATATGACATCAACATTCAATTTTTCAATAATTATCGGGCTTGTGGGGGCGAACGGGTGGGACTGTGGAGCACGGGTGGGAAAAGTAGGATTTTGAATCTATGAGCAATGGAGGAGGCCATGGAGAAGGATCTGAGGAATCTCAGGCAGAATCAGCGCATGTTCCAAGCAAGGAGAAAGGTAATGATGAATCTAATGAGAAGGACACCAGAAACAAAATTCAGGTGGACCCAGGAGGAAAGACAAATCTGGGGAGGTCCCCTGAAGGACAAAAAGGAAAAAAATCCAATGAAGTGGTAGGGACCGCTGATAGGGAAGGAGCAAAGTGCAAACCTTTCTCTTCGCTATTTGGTGTTAAGCTAAACGAAAAATCAATTTTCCCTCTAGTGCATAGCTTTTCTGACTCAGTGAAAGGTATGTTTTCCATCTCTATGCCTGATCTGATTATTGATCATAATATTGCTTTGATGGAAAAAGTTCTGGTTGGTAAGTTTATGGGCCCTAGACCAAATGTTGAGGTGGTTAGGGAGTTTGTAAAAAATAAGTGGAGAATCAATGGGAAGGTAACAATGGCTACTCTTCCTAGAGGATTCTTTGCCTTTGAGTTCACCTGCAAGGAGGATATATTGGCTGTGAGGAGTGGTGGACCTTGGGTCATAGGAAAAATTTCCCTAGCCCTTAAGAAGTGGACTTCTCATCTAGATCTCTTTGACTCTATTTTTGAGAATGTTCCAGTTTGGGCTAAACTCCCGGGTCTCCCTCTGGAATATTGGAACGAGGACATCTTCAATGGTATTGCTAGTTCTTTTGGAGAGCTTCTGTCTATTGAACCTATGATAATAGCTAGAAAGCAGTTGGTGTTTGCTCGAATTTGTGTGGGAGTTTCACAAAATGCTGTCCTCCCTGTGTCAATAGATATACAGTCAAAGTTGGGAACTTGGACACAAACTATAGAGTTTGAGTCCATTCCATTTTCTTGCTTTAAGTGTAGAAAAATGGGCATTGGGCTAAGAAATTCCCATTAAATGCCAGCAAAGACAAAGAAAACCACCAGTCTAAACCTAAGACTATTTGGAAAAAGAAATTTGATGGGGAAGGGAAAGCTAGCAATACTAATACCCTTAATGAGGAGTCTAGTAGGAAACCTGATGATCAGAGGAATACCACTGGTATCAATGGCGAAACAAAACCCAAGGATCCTAATGTGGAGAAGAATCAACAAATAGAGGCAGAAAGTAATGCTGGTCAAAAGGAAGATGGAGAAGAAATCCTAGACAATATGGGGGATGGTAAAAGGGATGAGGACTTTGTTTCTTCCACTTATAAGAGTTTACTTGAAGGCAAAGATAATGGGTATCCTAAACTAGAGATTATTCCTATTCAGGGTCTATCTTTGGATATTGGCATTCCTATGGGTATGTGCAGGATCATGATGGGCCAAAAAGTGGCAATATGATGGGCATATCTAGGGTATGTGGCTAATGACTTTTTTTTACCCAAAATTGATGAAATGAAAAGGGTTTTTAAATATAGTTCTTAGCTTCCCACCAATATAAATTATGCTTTATTTTCAATTTAATAAATAATTATTATTTATTTTCTATTTGAATTGTGACGAAAGTCCTGCTTGATAGGTTGATTGAAAAACATTTATAGCTTTCAAATGGTATCACATTTTTTGAATCTGAAACATGTGTCACATTTTATGCTTCACATACTATATGATTAAAAAAATAAAAATTGAATGCCATGAAGTTTTGACCAAGTTAAGGTGGTCAGACATACGAGTTTTTAAATTTTTTAAAAGTTATAATAAAAAAATCATAATTAATTATTTACTTGGAAAAAAATTACAAAAAAATATGCATCACATTGGGACATGAGTCCTCTACTTGTATCTAAAATATTATAATAAAATATTATAATTTTATTGTGGTTAGGGTGGTCAGATAGATACCTATTTCTTATTTTTTCCCTGAAATTTAAGTACTACTGCATTGAAATTTCAAATTTTCACCAAATAGTTTTTCTTTAAAAAAAAAAAACCTAGTCATTTAGAAACTACATTAAATTTGCTACAGATTCTATTGTTACACATTTTTTGAAATAATATAGATAACTTATTCAAATTTTTACATCAAGTTTCCTAACTCTGATTTTTCTGAATTTTTTACCACTTAAGGGCTTGTTTTTTCCATATGATCCTGCACATGCCCCTATCCTAACTACTATTTATGTAGAATGTTCCCCTTTGAGTGACCCTCTTATACTCAGGGAAAAAACTACTCTAGATATTGTCAAGGACACCTTTGAGAATGTGAGCCAGAACACTGAACTCTCGAGTGATAATTTGAACCAGCTTAGGAATGGCCAAATGGATACTCTCCCTTGGGAGCAAAGAAGAATATATGATAAGGAATGGGAATCTTCCAGAGAGTTGGAGAGCCAAGAAGATACTGATTGGGAAGAAGTAATCTCTCATTCGAAGAAAAAGAAGGAGAAAAGCAAACATTAGAATACTTCGAGTGGAGTTGTCACTAGGACAAGAGCAAAGGTGGATTGTGGTGCTACTAAGCTAAGCCAAGGCAGAAGGTTAGGCAAATGGAAGAGAGATCATGAAAGCTTTCAGGACATAGCAGATGGTGTTCAAAAGACCATTCTGGAGATCCTCCAATCCCTTGGTAAGATATGAATATTATGTCATGGAATATTAGAGGGCTTAATAGCCTTCACAAGAGGATGTTTTGCACAATTTTGTTAGCGATTATAAACCTGATATTCTCCTCATCCAAGAAACTAAAATGTCCAAAGAGAAGATGGAGAAGATTAAAATGTTTCAGAACTATGGAATCCAAGGAAATAGTTTAGATGGTGCGTCATAAGGAATTGCAACTTTTTGGAACCATAACCTTATTAAAGGGGAACCTTTGCTAGAAAGCACTAATCATGTGGCTACAAAATTCACACATATCAGAAACAATTTTAGTTGGATTCAGTCAAATATCTATGCTCCCAATGGGAAAGGAGCTAGAAAATATTTGTGGAATGAGCTTTCTACTTTCCAGAGGATCTTTGATAATGACAACTAGGTTGTTATGGGCGACTTCAATACCCCCCTTTTGAATGAAGAGAAATTTGGAGGATCTCGAGTGAATTAGGAGAGTAAATATGATTTTTTTGACTTCATCAACAATAAGGAGTTGATTGAACTGGATTTACAAGGAGCCCAGTATACATGGTCGAATAGGATAATTGATAAGGAACTTATTCAAGTAAGGTTAGATAGAACTTTAGTTTCTCATCAGTGGCTTATAAAATACTTATGTTCTCTTAAAGCTCTTTCTAGAGTGGGGTCGGATCATTTTCCCATAAGTTTTGTGGCAGACCCTATAAAGGTGAAGAAAAACTCTCCCTTTAGATTTGAAAGAATGTGGCTATCCCACCCCCTTATTTTTGATGAAATCAGGAAATGGTGGAATATTGATGTTCCGGGTACTGCTATTTTTAGAATTGCTAAAAAATTGAGAGAAGTTAAACACAAATTAAGAAGCTCGAAAAAAGAGTCTTTTGGAAACATTTTTGGCATTAAATCTAAACTTCAAATGGAGCTTGTAGAGATCAAGGACAAAATTTAGAGGGAAGGATACATTGAAAACAATAAGGCTAAATAAAATGAGTTGTTGGTGAAACTACATGATATTATAGCTAAAGAGGAGGAGTTTTGGAGGCAGAGATCTAGGGTGTTGTGGCTCTCAGCCGGAGATAGAAATACCAGGTACTTCCATTTGTCTACCTCAAAACATAGGGCTGCTAATAGAATTTCTAATATAGAAGTTAATGGTATAAGATTTGAGGAAGAGGAAGACATCAAAAAACAAGTTGTCCTTTTCTTTAACAACCTTTTTTTGGCGAATGGGGAAATCAATCATAATGACCAAGATTTTTTGTTAGAGGTTATCCTTAAGGTTATTGAGAGGGAAGATAATGAAAAGCTTGATGCCATTCCCTCTAAGGAGGAAATCATGAAAGCTATTTTCTCTTTTGAAGGAAATAAGGCCCTTGGCCTTGATGGTTTTCCTATGTTCTTTTTTCAATGGTTTTGGGATATTGTTGAAAAAGATGTATTGAATTTTGTTAAGGAATTTTTTGGATCCAGAAGACTCCTTAAGGAACTAAATGCTACTTTTGTGGTCCTTATTCCCAAGAAACCTGGAGCTTTGGAGTTTGAGGCATTCAGACCCATTAGTCTTTGCAACTCTTTCTATAAAATCATATCAAAGGTTTTGACTTCAAGGATCCTTGCTATCCTTCCTTCATTGATTTCCCCTCAATAGAATGGTTTTGTACCTAGAAGGAAAATCTTAGACTCTATAGTCACTGTCCATGAGAATATCCATTCACTTGTGGTCTAAAACTGAAGGGTTTCTTCTTAAGCTGGATATATCCAAAGCTTATGATTGTGTTGACTGGGAGTTTTTATTTAAAATTCTTAGGATGTTTGGTTTTAGCAATAGAGTCATTCAGTTAGTGAATCGGTTGGTTACTATGGTCTCCACCTCTATTATTGTGAATGGATCTCCATCCAGATTCTTTCAAAATTCAAGAGGCCTAAGACAAGGTGATCCCATCTCTCCTATTTTGTTTACAATTATGGCTAAGAGCCTGGGAAGGAATCTTAAAAGCTTGATTGAATAAAGGTCTCTTGCTGGTCTTAGTCCTTCATCTACTAATTTGATTTGTTCTCACCAACAGTTTGTTGATGACACTATGCTGATGGGAAGATCTATGATGAATGAGGCTAAGACCTTGAAAAAAACTTTGGATGTGTATGAGAAGGTGACTGGGCAGATGTTCAATAGACAGAAGAGCTCCCTTTTTTTCTTCAACACCCCTAAGCATAGACAAGTCAAGATTGCAAGAATCCTTGGTTGCAGAGTGGAATCCTTACCCTCTTCTTATCTTGGTCTACCGCTATGTCTTAAACCTACGGATTCCTTTTGGTGCTCGCTGGTTGATAGGTTCAGAAAGAAGTTGGCTAGATGGAAAGGAGCTCTTTTGAGCCAAGCTGGAGAAATTCAAATTCTTAAAGCTTCTCTTCAGAATCTCCTGGTTTATGCTTTAAGCCTTTTCAAAATTCCTGCTAAATATGCAGAGGCCATTGAAAAAATCAAAAAAATATTCCTTTGGTTTGGTGTGGAGGAAAGAAAGAGGATGCCTCTTATAGGGTGGGATTTGGTATGTAGAACAAAAACCTTGGGGGGTTTAGGTATTAGAAAAATTAGAATGATTAATAAGACTCTTCTAGCTAAAAAAATATGGAGATCCTTCTCATCCATTGGAGAATGGAAAGATATTTTAAGAAGTATATATATGACCAATTGTGCATCCCTCAAAGTGTTGTTGGATTCTCCTTTCCTACCTGGTGGTTTAGCTTGCCAGAATGATATGATTGCTAGTAAAAAGATCTTGGATTTAGGGATAGGATGGAATATTAGAAGCAGTAATCAAGCTAGATTCTGGGAGGATAGATGTATTTTTAAAGAGCCCCTCATCAAAATTGAAAGATTCAACAAATGGGCTAAGTTATGTAAAGTTGATTTTGGGGAGCTTGTCAAAGATTATTGGTATGAAGGAGAATGGGTGGACCTGTGCATGGTTATTTAAGAGTTGGCTCATCTTCAATCTTCCTTAAGGGCTGTCAGTTTGGGATAGACTCAATTGGATGATAATCTTGTCTGGATCGACAACCCTTAGGGTAACTACTCTGTTTCATCGGCTATCTCTTTGTTGTCCCTTTTTCAAGCTCCCCCTCCCTTCTGGTCTAAAGCATGGATTAAACACTTGACACCAAAAGTCAACATCTTCTTCTAGATTCTACTTCAAAATAAGGTGCTTACGGTGGATAATCTTTGTAAACGGGGATTTCAAATCCCCAACATATTTTACCTATACAAGTGCAAGGCAGAGTCAGCTAACCACTTGTTTCTCCACTGCCCATTTGTTTATTTAATTTGGGGAAAATTATTATCCCTCTGGAATATCTCTTGGGTGTTTCCCCTGTCCATTGAAGATTTCTTTTCACAATGGAAAGCTCCATCTCAAAATCCCTTTATTAGGAGGTAATGTGCTTTTATCTTCCCTTTTGTTGTTTGGGGAGTGTGGAAAGAATGTAATAACAGACTTTTTATGGATAAGGAGATGTCATAGGTTAATTTTTTTGAAAAAAAAATTAGGCTTATAAAAGAAAACTTCAATGTTATTCCCCAAAAAGCTCTTAACCTTGAAGTTGTGGTGTGTACACCCTATGATTTAATGATAGCAAAGGATTGGAATATTAAAATGGATGTTTCCATGGCATCCAAGCCAGCTAAGAAAAGCAGGGAGGGTGTGTGTTGGAACTTTCCTCCTAATGGTTAGTCTAAGGCCAACTTTGATGGCACTGTGAAGGGCAATCCGGGGATGGCCAGAAGTGGAGGTGTGCTAGGGGACTCAAATGGTAACTTTATGGTAGTTGTTGCCATTTCCCTAGGTCATCAAACCAACCATGTGGCAGAGGCTATAGGAGCTTTTCAAGTTCTAAATTTAGCTCATAATTTGAATATTAAACACTTATGGCTTGAAGGGGACTATAAAAAAATCATTGATTGTCTCCTAGGTAGGACCCCCCCTCTTGGACTATAAAGAATTGGATTGATGAAGCTAAATCTATTCTAGACAAGTTCAATAAAGTCAAAGTTTCACAAGTCTACATGGAAGCTAGCATCGTGGTGAATTACTTTGCGAATGAGGGGGATAAGAGGCAAGGATTGAACACGTGGAAGAATTGTAGGGATTTGGGAGATGAAGTTAGGGCCTTATTAGATTATGATGTTACACATGGGAAAGAGGCAAATATATTTAATGATTAAAAGGAAAAGGGCTAAGTACATTGAAATCAAGAGATTTGATGGGGCCGTGTCATTTTACTTAGCTGGGAAGAAAAAGCATCACACTTTGTGGGTTCATTGGAATGGCTGCGTAAAATTGCAACATGGTTTCGGCGCTAGTAGAGTCTTCAGTGAGTTGCAAATGAAAATTGGGGGGGACAGGAAAATAGTTGAGCCAAAAAGATACGAGGTGCACACGAGGAATGATAAGGTCTAGAAACAAGTTGTGAGAGGTGGCGTTTGTGATATTTTTAGGGTTTTCAAATGGGCCTATCAAGAAATTAATGATTTTAATCATAGAAATGGGGTTCTCAATAGCAAGCTGGTGGAACTAGAACTGAAGTTGTCCACTCTTAGCAATGAAGAAGGAAAACATAAAAAAGAATAATACTGGAATGAGAGAAGATGATATTGAGGAAAAGTACAAGACTCTAGAAGCTGAGATTGTCAAAATAAAAAATAACATGAAAACTGTATTGAAACAAAACCATAAAATGGCTAGGCATAATGCCATAATCATCAATGCAATGTCTGAAAAGTTGGAGAAATTGCAACAGGGCTCGCTGGTTGTTGATCTGGAAGAGGACAAGGATAAAAGCAAGCACGAGGACCAAGGTATATCGAAAAGGACCCATGCCAACCTCAAGAGGAAAGCACCACCTTCTACCCAGATGGTCCAGATCTTAAAGAGGGGGGTCAAGGAAATGAATGACTTGGAAGCTGAGACTGGAGATACTTTAAAGTCCCAAGTTTAGTTGCTGGCGTTTTGTCTGGTCTTTTTGGGTCTTTTCTGTGGCCCTTGCTAGATTTTTTGATGGCTGTGGCTATGCCATTTTGTTGTTTTCTTTACATCCTTTTTGTTCATGGTGACTGTCACGATCTATCTTTTGTTTGTAAACTTTGTGGTTTCGGATCCCTATAAAACACATTTTTTCCTCTTTCAAAAACATTCAATTTTTCAACATAATTCTTAAAACTAAATATCTCATCTCTTATCATTTAATTTTCAAATATTTATCATAGATTTATCATTCCAAATTTCAAATAAATTAAATATAAATTGATTATACTTTTATTGCTTAAATTTATTCATCTATATTGTAAAAGGGAGATTTTATTCCCTTAAAAATATTTTACATTTATGTTGAAAGTTATACTAACAATAGGCACTTCTTCGATACGAAAGTGTTTGAGATATTTTAGCCAATAGGCTATTATAGGTGAGAATTCAACCGGAAAAGTCTTACTGTCTGATGCCGGTGGACTATTCCAGTTGGAAATCCCCAGCGTACGATGTACAGTCCATTACAAATTATCGGGCATGGCCATTAATTAGGGATGGCACTACATCCATTTTCCAAGACTCTTCACGTGAAAGAAGGGGAATTTGCAGGTTGCGCATACCGTACTCCCTAGCACCCATTTCGACATAGGCAGGAGGACGCTAGCAAAAGCTGTGGAGTTCGACTTTATACCTATCAATTACATTTGCTTGAAATTTCTAAAGCTTTTCAACAAATCCATTTTGTGCATCCTGCAATTATTGCATTCCATGAGCACACATTACTCGGAGGCATACTGTCCTTGTGCCTTGTCTATGTGTCCACATTTTTGCATTCATATCTACTAGGGTAGTTGCAACTACAACATCTGGCAAGTTATCTATAGCATGTATGCTTTGATCGATGACCATACCCTGTTTCAAAGCTCTCATTTTGGTGCAGGTAGAGAGGTAGAGTGGACGTTGGTAAAGTTTGTGGAATCTGAACCTGATACAATTTATGCAAAATCTTGAGGTAAGTTACCAGCCACTGTTTTTGTGATTTTGTTTTGTAGTTTCTGGAATTTGTAGGTGGCTATATCCTTTTTTCTGCTGTGTTTTAGTTCATTCTAAAACAAATCTGTTAAATGAAAGCTTGGTTCTATGGCTTCGTGTATGGGTTTTGTGATTAAGTCTAGTTCAACAAAAGGTTTTTCCCACAGTTTTTCCTCTGAGGCTCTCCTTAGTTGCAAGGTGATGTCTATGGCATGATTTCCCTTGTAGGTGGTCTCCCATTTCTTAGACCGCTAAAGAAATGGATTGAGTAAAAAGCTGAATAAACTCAAAATAAAAAAAAAGAAACTTAAAAATAGATGAATAAGGGGGTAGTGAGCTCTTTCTTGTGTTTTCAGACACAAGACATTCCAATTGCAACACCGTAAGACATGTGAGGACCTGCCAGAATCATCCTCAATGTATAGGAAACGTTTGATCATGGATTAGGGAATCTAGGTTTTTAAAATGTGCTCCCTCCTTTACCTGCGCTACTGGGCAAACAAAATTATCTCATTAAGTAAAATAATAGAAAAATATAGGATTAATGAAAGAATAATCTTTGCTTTAAAGAAAAGAACTATGCCATCCCCTTATGTTCATCCATGCATTGTGGCCTGAATCTTAGTAGGTAGGGGAAGTGGATTAAGTTCAAAGCCGCTCTCATGGCGCTGCTGCCTTCTTCACACTATCCTTACCCAAAAGTTTGACCTGAGCAGTGAGAAAGAAGCTTAAAACGCCTCTCTAATGTCACTTCCTTGTCACCGCCTTCCTTCCTCACCGTGCAACAGAGAGAGTTAGGGTGTGAATAGAATAAAATAGAGAATTAAATTAAAATAGCATTGGCCAGTGGACTCCAACAGAAAATTAAATCCAAATAAATTAAGAAAGGGAAAAAAATAAAGCTTAATCCTCCAAACGTGGCGCCTGAAGGACTCGGTTGGGTACGTGGTACATTTATCCTATAACAAGTGCAATACAAGTGATAAATCTGCATTCCTATTTAGGTTGGAAGATGCACAGGAGTTTAAAAGTTATATAGAAAATTTATTTATTGTTTTACCTTGGAAGTTACTAAAATTAATGCACTAGCATAGCGCATTAATTCTGTCGCTCAATCATTTCGTTCCAATGCTAGAAATGAGAAAGTCGATAAGCATGATGGGAAATATAGGAAAATAAAAGAGAAGGATTGATAAGCACACCAGATGTAACGGGTTATAGTGAGATTGGTTAATTATCTCACTGATTTTTTATTTTATTAGAAAATAAAGAGAACGTATGTAGCAGAGAGTATGGACTTTAGGCGAGAAAAAAAAAAGGATGTTGGTAGAGAGTTCATATAGTGGGATTAGATCTGAAAGATTGAGGTGAATAGGTAATTTACAGAATTAATCTGCCATTTTTTTAATCAATGAAATTAATCACCGTTGTTTGAAAGAAGATCCAGCAAATAAAATATTAATTATCATTGATCAATATTTGGTTATAATATTGTTAAATTATATTATTATTATTATTATCATTTTGGTGTGGCTTTTGTCCGGATAATAAAAAATATTGTTAATATTGATATATTGATATGAGTAAAATTAATAATATTAGTATTTTATTTATATGAATATTTTTATTTAGATTTGAGTTATTAGATTGGATACTAATGTTAAATGCAATCTAAATTTTATTAGCTACATCACTAATAAAATTAGTGATAATAATAGGCATGATATTATATTACAAATTTAGAGTATAATAATCAAATATTAAAAATGATACTTATATCACTAATATTGTTACATTTAATAATTAGTACGATATTATATTATCAATTTTAAGAAGAAATCATGATATCATGGGAAACTCCAGTGTATAAAATAATAATCAAGGCAATAAAAATATTAATGTAAATCATGAGTTTTTAATTGTTATTTTAGCAATAGAGGTTAACATGATTATAATACTAGAAATAGTCTTAAATGAAATATTAGTAGTTTATTTAAATAATGTTATCATTTTAAAGTATAAACATTGATACGATATCCATTAAAATAATGTTGGTCAATGATCAATTAACAATAGTGTAGTAATTTGTTCAAAATTAAATTTAATCTTAATAATATTATTATTGTTTTTTATTTAATGATCAAACAACTACATTGTTAAATATTCAACAACATTTAGATTTAATCTCAATAATGTTATTATTATTTTTTATTCAATGATGGAACAACTATATTGTTTTTAAATATTCAATAACATTTACATAATGTATTTAAAAGGAATTAACGAGGAGGTAATCTTTGGAAAGTACAAATATCATAATTACCATTGAAGTAAAGATAGAGATTTTACCGCTTTAACTCTTTTAATAACATAAACATAGAAATAGAATAACTATGAGTAAATATGGTGTTGGAAATGAATAACTATGAGTAAATATGGTGTTCCAAATTTATAACTATGAGTAAATATGGTGTTGAAAATTAGTAACTATGAGTGAATATGATATTAATATTAATACTAATTTTGATAAAATGGATTAATTTTAAATGGAGGGTAACTCCATAATAATATTAATTATATCATGGAAATGATAATAATATCATTAAGGAGAATGAGGATATCATAAATGTTCAAATTGTGGAGATAATATTATTATTTCCCTTTGGAAAATAATGAGGAAAATATACAAGAAGGATCAAATAATAGTATTATTTCTCTGGTGAGCAATCAATGATGATAATTATTAAAGACTTATTGTTGAATTTAATTAATAGTTCAAATTTATGGTAATTAAATAATAATGTTAATCTTGAGGAGCACATCTGCAACGAAGTTGCATGAGGCACCAATTTAATGTGTATAGTTTACATGCCATGCTAATGCATGGCTATCAACTATTAGTGGTTTTCATGTTGTGGTTTAAAATTAAAAAAAAAATGGTTGTCTTTTCCCCATATGTAAAATGTAGTTTAAGCAATTGACTACATCAATGCCTTGTGGGATTTGAATAAGCCACTGTTTCAATGCCTCATGGAGTTTGAGCAATTGACTACATCAATGCCTTGTGGGATTTGAAACACCACTATTTCTATATTTGAGAATTAAGCCTTTATGAATAGCAAAGGAAGGGCTAGCATAATGAATCTTCTTCATGTGGCAGCTTCTTAGATATCCCCTTTCCAAAAAGGATTCATCCAAATTGTCCTAAGGACATTATTGTCTAAAAGATGATCAAGAGAAGGCATAAGAGAATATCACTTGCTTTGAACAACTACAATTGGGGTATATCAGAAATAGGAAGCAACACAAACAAATTTGTGATTATAAATTGGATGATCATTGTGTTATTTGTTGTATTGATATTACTGGTGATTTATGGTCTGATGATATAAGTTTTCCAAAGTTATCTATTATCCATTAAAGTCATTTTAATTATCCTTTGCATTTCATAAAGTCACCCAGATTTGATCATTGTTTTCTTAAAGGGAGATTAAGGATAATTAAAATGTATGCCATAGAATCCATGCTAAACAACATTAGGAAAAAAGTGTATGCTATAGAATACATGCTACCTAGGTGAAATGTAGATGGAAGAGTTTTTGTAGAAAAACAAGTTATTTAATGACAACTTTGAGGATTTCCTAACTTATATATGATTCTTATTGATGCCACCAACATCTGACTCTATATTGCTTCATTTTATTTTGCATGTTAAAAGTTTGCCTGTAAGCTAAATATGCTAAGCTGTAAAAATTGAACCCTGTCTGATTAGGATCTTGTTAGTCCAATCACTGTGGCTTGACTGTACATATGCATTCAATGTGTGGTAATTGTTTTGTTCTTGAAAAGGAAAATAAATAATCCTTTTCAAAATGAAAGGAAGAGTAAAATCTCTTTTACAAAAATCTTGGGTTAATAAATAAGTAGCATCAATATTTAGAATCTACCTTTGGAAATCATTTCTTTTAAATAATACACTCTTATATGTTTTGTTTATCATGAGTAATAGATATTATGCATTGTTGAGTAGCTAAAATGTTATTGATTTCCCTCAACTATAGATTTTCAACTTCTTATTTATTTAACTTCTTATGGTAATTTTGTTCATACATTGCGAATTTTTTTTCCTAATAATAGTAATACTATAAATTAAATATGTAGAAATCATTATACAACTCAAAAATAAATTAGTGCTTAAAATATTTCTAATTTTCCTCTTACATAATTTTGTATTTTGGCTATTTAGTTAAGCTACAAGTTTTTTTACCATAATTCGACACTTGATCAACACATCTAACCATTCCATTTCTTTTGTTTTGTAGGTCTTGAAGACAAATGGCATACATCATAGAACCTCACTGTCAAACTCCAACAATTGTATTATATGTAACCAATCTCTTGAGTTAGTGATTTTCATGTATCATAAAATAGTTTTTGTATTATAAAAATATTTTCCTGCAACATGCGCTTTTCCATTATGTTACATTCGGTTAGAAGGTATATCATTAACCAACAACAATTGTACATTATGTTAAGGTATGTTACATTATGTTGTGAAACCATTTAGCATAGCATACCGATTTAAATAAAGTTCCATTTGTTCATTTTCATAGCATACCGACTTAAATAAAGTTCCATTTGTTCATTCTCAAATCTTCTGGCATCCCATCATCAAGGCATCTTATTATCAATTGACTTTTGCTATAAATTGTTAGTCTTAAGAAAAACAATTTACATTTTCTTGCAATTTTTTCCATTTCCCTTCAATATTTTGCTAGAGTATATCCTACTGTCGGCATAACCATTGCACCTTGTTGAGGTGCAAGCGCTAGTATAAAATTGCACAACTATAAAAACAATCTGGTCTGTTGATTTGACATGGTATTTTGAGGGGTTAGAATATTTGTTGCAAATTTTCCACTTCCACTATCCAAAGATATTTACAAGATATGACAAATTATGGGGAAGAAATTGGAGCTTCAATGTTTATCATTAACAAGTAATGATGATATGACACCAAGAGCAGGATTGAATTCACTCAAATTCTTCAAGGTTTATGTATAATATTGTATCATGGTATTTTAATATTGTATTTTGTCTAATGGCTGCTAGCTTTTAAAATAAGATGGTCTATTAGCATGATAGCTCGCCTAGGTACCTAAGGTAAGGGCTGCTAGGCCACTGGGCTAGGTCGTGGGGACACCCCTGTAGTAACAAAAAAATATAATTATTATTTTATAGAAGTTAATTTTTACATTTTCATGATTCTAAGAAAAATGTTGTTTATCACTGGTTCAACTTTTAAGATAATTTTGGTTCATTCATTTGGAGATAGTTTACTAGAATCTATTTGATCTCATTGGTTGTCTTGCTTTGAAATTTAATTGACGGTCGATATAAATGTATTATTGTAATTTTTGTTTTGAGATTTAATGATGATTGATATAAATTTATTATTGGAGTTTATAGGATTTTGTTTATATAAATTGTTGGTGGGCAACCCGTGGATATCTTTTCTACATTTGCTCAAAAACAAACAAGCATTAGCATCGTTAGTGAACTTAGGAAAATCAAATAGAGTATCCCTATGAAATACTTGATCATGACACATACAAATAAGATAAGAAGAATCAAAACAACTAAATAAAGCATATGAAGCATGTCAAACCCTTATCTCATAGTGGATTGGTGCTTCTTTCATGTGGAAAGAAGCCCTTTCCCAATCCTTGATAAGCCAAATGATGAAGATTGTTGAAAATGATATGAAGTGGAAAAAATTAGCTCTCAATGTGAAGAGAGTAACTTTGCATGAAGTTGTGGATTTGTGGACGATTAAATCAATAGAAAGGGTCTCTATTTATAACCAAGAAGGATGAAAGAGTGAAAGATAGGAGGAATGTGGGATAACAGATAATCCAATGGCATTGTGCCACTAGTCAGCATTCCAATGGAGGAAGGTTGTGCACATCTTGGTCAATGTGCCAAAGAGGGGGAGATTTGAAATTCAAAAGATGGCTTGTTGGAGAGAGAAGAAAAGTCTTAAATGCCAAGTGGGGGACATGCAAGAGACAATGTAAGAGGAATTAATGCTATGTTGGAGGGCAAGACATGTGAGAGGGAATATTCAAATTGGAGGAATATTCCCTAAAGATGCCATATTTGAATGAAAAGGAGGAATTAATAAATCAATTAAATTGATTTATGAGCACAAGTTGCAAAATCTAGAGAAAAGAGGATTAGGATTAACATTAATCATAGTTTGATTAATTTAAGTGAAGATTAGGTGATTTTGAATTTTGACTTAGATTCTTGGATTGAAATAAATCAAAATGAGAAGAAAATGATTTTAGATTTAATTAAATAAAGATTTGATTTATTTAATCAAAGAGGATGATGTAAGTGTTAAATTAAATAAAGATGAATTTATTTAATTTAAATGGATGACCTTAGGAGATTAATTAAATAAACTTGATTTATTTAATTGATCGGGTGAATATGAATTAATTAAATGCATGATGATAATTTTGCATGTCTACATTTTGCCCCTCTTTGAGGCAATGTACTTGTTGCGTTGGTTCAAAGAATAAACTTACTGCGATTAAAAAATTCCTAATTTTTTCGGATGCCCCAACGGAAAGTACACTGGTACATTGCCCCCTCGAGAGATCAGGAAAAAAGATATGATTTGAGGGTCGATCTCATGAAAAAGAGGTTCAAGATGGACGTATGGATTGTTATGATGATGATGCAAATGAGATGGTTTTAAGATGCTTAGAATAACCAATCTTTATTATCCTAAACAACTTAAGATGATGATGGACTGCATGTGAGATGGATGAGATGGATGATGTGATGTGTTATGGTTATGATATTTGTGTATGATGATGATTTATGGATGCAGGATGGATGCATTGGTGATGATGATTAACTATCCCAGTACGATGTTAGCGCGGAAAAGAAGAAATGAGATGATGACAAGAGGATTCAACAAGCCAGCTTTATTAGAGATGATGATGATGATGATGACGATTTGCTTATCAAGAATTGGGAGTTTAAAAGGGCTACTTACCTTATGTTTGATAACATACATAGATACGATGCATCAAGGTATAAAGAACCAGGATAGTGTTGCACCTAGTGTGATGGAATTTGACTCGACAAACAGATAGGAGTATTCTTGTTCACACTTGACATATGGAAACCTTGCTAGGATGCACCAAACAAAGCAAATATTCACCAAGTTATATTACAAGAATGTCCAACAAGCACAACAGAAAAAAGATAATGATCGATGCTCCATTCCTTTCTCTCTAAATCGCTTTGATTAGACATCATTGAGAGGTCATTGGAATGAGCGCAATAAGATAAATCAAAAAGAAAAGATCAAGAACACAAAGAATTCAATGTTCTTCATATTGCTAGCCGAAGGGGATTTTTTTTGTTTAGGATAAGAATCGAAATGATTGCCAATAGATAATTCCCATTGTAGGAAGGATACATCCTAGGACATGTTAGTGGATGGTGGCACGTCGTTTTATTTATCCAAAGTGTTTTTCCAAAAGATAATGCCCATTGTAGGAAGAATGCATCCTAGGACATGTTAGTGGATGGTGGCAAGTTGATAGGTTGTTCAAAAAGGCTATTGATATAAGGTTGATTGACATGTTTGTGAATGATCAAGAGTTTGATTTTTCATTTAAAAGTTTGTTTTGATTTTGATTTTATGTTTGAAGCTTGCTTTTGTTGATTGTCGTGGTTGTTTCTGTTTGTTCTGCCAAAGGGTGAGTGCGATGATTGTTTATTATGGATGAGATTATTGTGGGTAAAAGTGAAATGGGACAGATGGATTTTTTCAAATATTTGGATGTTTTTTATGTTTTGAAATGTTTTGAGGCTGTTTTTGATATTTTTTAGATTTTTTAAATGTTTTGATTTTCAAAATTTTCAATTTTTTTTGGGTTTTATGAGATTTTATGATTTTTTTGGGATTTTTGTCTCAAGGGTTGATCAACAATTAGCCTTGCCTAAGTTTAAGCTCAGAGACGTCGTAGTTCAGATAGCATGTTTTTGATGTTTTTCTGACTTTTATGAGTGTTTTTTGGATTTTGGTATGTTTTGAATGTTTTTGAATTTTCTGATTTTCTAATGTTTTTGGATTTTTTTATATGTTTTGAATGTTTTTTGGATTTTTCGCATGATTTTGATGATTTGGATACAGATATGTGTGATGATATCAGTGCTCTGTTTTGGGATTTTATTGAAAACCAAACTAAGGTTGATTGATCAAATCGATGGATTGATGATGGAACACAACAATGCAAGGATAGTGTTAAGCAACACAAGGATTAGGATGGATATCCCTAGATGATGAGGGATTGATTAAATTTGATTGATGATGATTGATGATGATAACATTGTTGAGGATACACAACAATGCAAGGATAGTGTTAAGGAACACAAGGACTGGGAAGGATATCATGAGATGATGATGGATTGGTTGGATTTGATTGATCAGGATTTCGAAGCTTGATTTGGAACAAAAGATATTTTGGATGATTTCATGTGACATTGAAGTACTTGCTAGATGCGACTGATATTGATTGTTTGGATTGATGTTCGATGTTCGATGAAGCTTGATAAGGAACATCTTCTTGTCAAAATATGCCATGGGCTAGTGATTTGGATTCTTTCTCACAAGTGGTTTGACCAATTTGATTTCACACTTCCCAATGTTTGGATCACCACATAAGTTGGAAGATATAGATCAAGATTTATTCCTAAAGCAAGGTGTACATATCTGCTCCTAGTGTCTAGTAATGTATGGAATGTCATGGGCAGATGCCTAGATGGGTGTATGGATGGATGGATATGGATTATCTTGCAATAAGATAAGGTGTTCAGATAGAGGATGGTTATTTGGATAGGATCAATGAAAATGACCCATGTCAAGATGTTTAATATAAGCAAGTGTAAAGTGTGCACCAGACTTTGTAAGATCAAGATAACTCGGACTATGGATGCAGATATATGCACATGGATTGGATAAATGGTTCATGGATGAATGGATTTATTATGGTTGAGATGGATAGAATGTTGGATTTATTATGGATGAGATGAGATACTTTCACTTAAACTGGCGCACACAGATGCTAGATTCTACACATGACGCCCATTTGCCAGGTTTTTATCATGGTACCTATCCAAAGCACCACCGTAGTGGTTTTCACTAGAGGACAATATTTTCTTTACCGTTTTCAATCCTTTTTCTAATTTTTTTGGATTTTCATATTTTTTGATTTTTTTTGTATTTTTCTGAAATATTTTAAGCTCATGTTGAACCACCTAGTGGTGTCGATGTATATGCTGCTATCATAATGTGCCATCGATATCCTACTTGAAGAAGTTACTTTGCCAAGATACGTGCACTTGAATGCAACTTTTGAGATTCCCGATCTGCTTTATTGATATCAAAGTTAACTGTCTCTATGCGCACATCGCAATAGAGTTCCTTTTGAATCCTTATGATGAAGGGTGGCTGCCAATACATGGTCAATGTGAGAATTGGATATCATGCGTAGAGGCGTGGATGGAGTGTGTTTAGGGATAAAAGATGGATTGGTTGATAGTTTGGAACCTTTGACTTTCCAAACTTGGGAAGATGAGAAATTATGGGTGGATACAAAAGTGTGTTTGGAATTAGGACCAACTACTTGATATACTTTGTACGTCGCCTGAAAATCCTTATTTTTCCTTTGTGGACATCTTTGATGGATACTTTTCCCTTTTTTATTTTCCCCCATAGTTTCTTTGAGTAATGGAGTTTGATAGGGATAATCTTCCTTTGTATTCTTTGGTATCCACTTGTATTTAATTTTTTTGATATGCTTCTTAGCTTCTTTTTCTTTGATGGCATTCTTTGTACTTTGATTCACATCCTTCTTTTGATGTTGGTCCCAATTTGTGGATGGAGTGATGGGTGGATGAAGATTCGTGATGTGGCTGGTTGTAGTATTGGCATTGGTTTTACCATAAGGATTCCTTGTCACTGATACATTTTGAACCATTTTTCGACAATAGCTCGTCAGAATTTCAACGGCTGTTTGTCATTTTTGTGTCAGAATTTTGACGACATTTGAAATGTCGAAATTCTGACCCGGCATCTGATGCCAGCCCGAAATTTCGACGTTTCAAATGCCGTCAAAATTTTGACACAAAAACAATGACAAACAGCCATCGAAATTCTGACGAGCTGTTGTCAAAAAATGGTTCAAAATGTATCAGTGTGTGCTCCCTATGTTGACATTTTCTTGAGACATAGTTGCCCCCAGTATGGTGGTAGTGGCACCTTCGTTCCTTGATTCTTCATGTTTTGAGATGTCTTGTTCAGTAAGCATTCTCTAATAAATGACCACTGCAAATGATGTTATTTCAATTTGCTCCTCTGCTAACCCCGTAATATCTTGTTCTGTCTGACTTGTTTCCTTGAGTGGATAATGCTGGATATCCTCACACATGATATCCTCAGTCTAAAGTTGGGATATATCTAATCCTAATGTTGACAACTTTGTTTGACTGTAGGAATTAATAACTTGCTCTCTTTGTGTAATAATGTCAGGAGTAAAGGAATCTTGTTCTAAATAAAGATCATCTACGTGTACATCCAAAGAAAGCATCTCATGGGTAGATGGAGGAGTATGTGATATGTGGATGTGACCATCATTTGTAACATCTTGTATAGATAGGAGAGTGTCCATTAGATCATTGTAGTACCTTGGAGATATGAATTCTTGATCTTGAATGATTTTGGAATTGCTTTCAACGTGCTTTGGATCAAGTTGTTGACATGGGTAGGTTTCAAAGGATGGATTTCTTACAAAGGGTTCTTGGATATCTTCATTAGGCATGGGAAGTGGTTCAATATCGTCTTGATCTTGGGGTGGACTTAGGTCAAATGTTGAGTTGAGGATTCCATCAGTATCTGTAACCATGAATTCAAAGGGTGTCAATATGTCTTGGAAAGGACCATTGCTAGACTTTGGTGATAGATGTTGATCATTCTTTGGAATAAATTCTTGAGATATGTCCTCTAACTCATAAGGAAATGTAGAGACATTTTCAATATGATCATTGGTCAATGGATCATAGATTATGTCAATGGGATCAAATAACTCTGAAACTCCTTGAAATAGATCACTAAAAAGTGGCTCTTGATGTATGGTGAGTTGATCATCACATGAGGTTGAAAGATATTTAATGTGCTCATTGATGGATAGGTTTTGATCATTGTTTTCAACAATTATGGCGAAGAGATTGTCAATGTTTTCAACCATAGGGTCAAGTGATGTTGACATTTCATGAATTGGATCATTGTTGGGTATTGTTGGTAGATTTTGAAAAAGTGACTCTTGATATATGTTGATTTGATCATTGGATAAAGTAGACATAGCTTCAAGGTGCTCAATGATGGATTGATCTTGATCCTTGTTCTCAACTGTTGTGGTTGAGAGATTGTCATCATTATCAATAGTGGTTGGATTTTGATCATTGTCCTCAATAATTATTATTTTTTGATCAATAAGGTCGTGGATGAGATTTTTGAGTCGAATACAACTTGATGTTGCGTGTCCCTTTGTTTTGTGAAAATCACAATGGTGTTCGACGTTATACCCTGGTGGTTTAACTAGGGGTTCTTGATAGTTCCCATAGAAGGGAGCTTGATGAGATTTTCCTGTACCAACTGCTACATGACCGATTCGATTGGTTTCCCAAGTGGTATGTATTTTCATTTGTTCCCTTGTGAGATTTTCACTTTGAATTGACCTTGTGGTGGTTGATTTTGGAGATGTGGTGATTGATCTTCAAGATGTGGGGGTTGGATTTGTTGTTGTTGTTGTTGTTGATCTTGATATCTAACTTCTTGACATTGGAGATATTTTTCTTGATGTGGTTGTGATCATAACTCAATGCTTTGATGATATGGTTCAACCAATGGAAGAGTGTATTGATCTTGTTGTAATGCTTAAATTATTTTGGCAAGTGAAGCAATTTGATCGAGCAAAGTTTGGTCTTGATTTTGATCTTGACTCCCTTGATGTGGTTGACTCTTTTGTTCAAGTATATTTGGAATGTGTATTTATGGTGTTTGTATGGGTCATGGAAAAATTGATTTTGAAAAATGTTATGATTTGGGATAATGTTCAGATTTGGAATTATGGGTTGAAATTGAACATTGTTGTGTTTGGGAATCCTATTGCCTTGATTTTGCATGGTGTTACCTTGACTTGGATCAAAACATGGAGTTGCTAACATCTTGTTTGGACTTTGAACAACATTTGTATGATTTGAAAACATATCTATCCCAAAGTTTACCAAGTGTGGATTCAAAATGTTCATGTTTGGAAAAATTATACTTGATATATTCACATTTGGCATGTATGGATTTGGTGGGATGATGTTGTTTTTTGGAAGACTCGTGTATTGAGTGTTTGGCTGATAGATTGGTAGGTTTGGTCGTAGATTTAAATCTATCATCGGGAAAGGTGTTCAAAATTTTTGAGTAGGCATACTCACATTTGTTGTACCATCGAGGTTTGTAGGAGATAATGTTCCCATGTATGGATTGAATAAATGCAAGTATTGATAATCAATTGGCATTGTAAGACTTTGATAACTTGATTGGTTTAGACCACTCATGGTGTATGGATCAAGTTTATATTCCATGTTTTTCTTGTGTTTTGACCTTGTTGACCTCTAAGGGATTTAGGACCAATGATGAGATGACGGATGATAGGGGTGAATGATATGGGTGTTGAACTTTTTAGGAACTTTGGATCAATGCTAGACTTAGGATTTGTGATTTTTATTGGTTTGATTTGGATAACGAACTTGTAAACTCTAAGATGTTTATATGTTATCTTAGCATGAACTTGTTCAAAAGGGTGATAATTTAACTAAGTGTGTGAGGAAGGATTCATCCACACACCCCTAACTAAACAGATGATCTTGATTTGGTTTAAGGATGTACCCAAGCCTAGATAATGATGTTTCCAAAGCTCTAAAGTTTCTTATGGGATGGAGATGATAAATGTTTGGGGTGGATGAAGTGTTTGATTTGATCCTAAATGAACCTAAGGAGAACCTTGTTTACAAGACCAAGATAGTGAAGAACGTGCTTTTCTCTAAGAGTAGTTCAAAACCAAAAGACCAATGTTTGCATGAAAACCATATGACCAAAAGATACCAAGCATATGTGTGGGGTTAAATTGATTTAACTTTGCTTATTGAGTTCTTTTTATCACAAATACACTCTTGATTAGCTTTTAAAACTAGATGTCCAATGTCCTAATTCTCTTTCATCCCACAAAGTGCATTATGTGGAAATTAAGGAAATCAAGGCAAAGATTACCTAATGTTGACTTTAGTAGGAGAAAATTGAGATGAAATCCAAATGCTTAGAAGCCTCTAAGGATGAGAATCCCAAGGGCAAGCAATAGCATGTGAATTCATTCAAGGATATTTTGCTTCTCCTAAAGGGTTTGATATTTGATGCTCATGTTGAATGTTGGTTTTCCAATGTTTTCGATCAAGCAATGTGTTTTGATTTCAAGAAAAATTTCAACCTTATGGATATGAAAGACTATATTTGTTGAGTCCCCACTTGGAAAAGTCTAGCTACACTTATTTTTAGCGAATGGTTAGATGCTTGAACCCACTGGCTCCCCTCCATGACTCTCACTTCTAGGGGTAGCCAAGCATTAGTACCCATGAAACTCCCGTGGCATACTTTCCATTTCTACTAAAAATTGTAAAACTGTGGGGTAGCTTCAGAACGACCGTTCTTGCACCAATAAATAGATAGGGATTTTGGCCTTTCTACAACAAAGGTTTTAGTTCAGACTTTTCATTCATAGGAGTTGACCCATTGAGGCGAGAGACCATTGATGCCCTTCTCGTCGGAGCCAACTGCGTCATACTGGCCTTTGTTCTAGTACCCACTTTTATATCCCAGTTGGAAATACTCTTGGCTTTAGAGAGTTACCAATTGAGTCGTTCCCTTGGGTGAGTACTTTTTCCCGCAAGGTAGGCCCTCTAAGATAAACAATAGCTAGTAAACATATTCGTAGTTTGATCAACCTTCTTTTAGAAACAAAGAGAGAACACACACAACATGTTCTACTCACACTCACAAGATATTTTGTTCAATTTTAATCCCAAAATGAAATGTGGAGGAAATTACTTACGCAACTTAATGTCACAAAAAGGCCTTTTGATTCTCAAGATTGCCATGAGGTGTGAGAGAAGCACATACGTCCATTTTGGTGATATTACTATGAATAAGTAATTACAAGACAAAGAAACACTTGTTCAGTTTAAGTCCTCAAAACAATGATTTGATTCTTTTTATAGCACCAAGATGAAGTGTTTGAAGTTGTCTGTTCAATTTTAGACCAAATCAAAATTTTAGTGAGTTGTCTTAAAACAGAAAACAAAAGCAACAAATGAATGCTCTAGGCTATTTCAATAAGCATTTAAAAATGATTTTTCAAGTTTGATAAGCACTTCTCCAACTCAAATCCAATTATTGTTTGATTCTAATGTGAGAGAGAAAAACCACCGTTGTTTCCCAATGCCAACCTTCTTTATGCACACTTTGCAAACATCACATAACTGAAATATTATGTGTTAGGGATCAAAAAAGTATCTAGCATTATCACACCAAGAAAATTTTATGTTGCCATGCTGAGTATAGGTTTTGGTTTACTTGATCTTTGATGGCAGTAAATAAACAAACGTTATGTCAGATCAAGAATATGCAATAAACAAATAATTCAATGTTGTACACCATTCTCTCAATCCAATGATTGCCCCTCCATTTTTGCGCCTTCATACGTGTTGCCCAAGTAAATAGAAAGTGGGCATAAGAGGAGATCGACCAGCCATTAAAGTGCATTGAAATGCATTAAATTTCTTTTGTACCTATCAGTCATGCACAATCAATATAGAGATATAAAGGAAAAATCCATAGACTGTCACAACAAAAAGAAATAAATCCGCAAAATCTACCCTCGTTGTCCAATCTAGACACACAATTAAGAGATAAATCCACCAAATCTATAGATTGATAGATTTAATATCTACAGATTGATAGATATACCATCAATAAAGGCGAAATCTAAAATTTGTGAGAAACAAAGCAAGTATATTCAGCTTACAACTAAGGTGTATAATTTGGATGACGTGTTTTATTCTTCAAGGACTATTATTACCGCGTGGCTTGGTTTTACTTCTACTTATTTTTCTATCACCATCTAGACCCTTGGTCTCATGCTTCATTAATTACATAGTTGGAAGAGATTCTAGTGGAAGCTTAAAAGGGTCACAGTAAACAATAGTCATAATTTAATGAAAAAAGAATTAAACATTAAAAGGAATGATTTGCACTACATGGTTCCCCATGGCTGATTCAAATCTTGACAATGTATGATTGGATATACCAAGGATAAAGAAAAAGGTCTTTCCAAATTGGGTGAATCGATGAGAGCTCAACTTAGCTACAGTGAAAAGAATAATAAGATAACAAAGAAAACACCGTTAAGGTTCATAGTCAAAGGGCACAGACAACTATATAAATAGGAAGGCACAAAAACTTGAAATGAAAATGGGACATCTTGATATACATGAATCTTAAATTCTACAGTTGTTAAAGGCACGGGGTTTATGCTGGTGACATTGGCTTTGAGAATAGCTCCATTTCTATGGAATCCACAACTTTAGATTAAATTTAAGCTACAACAGTATAGTCCTTTGGATGTTTCCAAAAATAGTTGCAGTTTTGTGGCAATTGCAGAGTGAAAAATTATAATTTTAAATTGATAAAAAATTTCTCTAAATGTTCACTAACACCTTCTAGAAAAACCATGAAACCATAAGAAATTTGTTACTATGAGATTATCCCTAAATTACTTCAATGGTGTTAAAGTTCTTTGCATAGAAAATTATGGTACTAGAATTTATAGCAGACAACTATTTTGCATAAAATTGTTAAGGAAATGGATTGTTTCAAAATAGCAGGAAAACGTCTCATCAATGATGTTTATCAAATGGCAAGAAATCTTAAGCTTCGACTCCCAGAATGCTTCTAAATCAAAGGCCAAGTTAATATAACTATGTCAAAACCATGGTTGATGCAGAGAATAACTGTAAAAATGAGCAATATATAAAAGAACAAGAAGAAGATCGCTTCCCTCAAAACTGCCTCCTCAATTATCGCCATGTTTGCAAATATGGTTGAAAAACTGTCAGGCAGTCGAGTTTTCCTTTCTGTTATCCTTTCCAAGTTGACAGGAAATGGTGCCTAAGTAGTAGCCTGTGTCAGAGAGCGCAAGGGTCTCGATCCTACGACCACATAAATTAAAATAAATTTCAATGGAGTTAGGTGAAGACCAAGAAAGCTGAGCCTTGACTGCACTAAAGCATCTTCAATTTTCTACGTGAGTGGAATGTCGTTGGCAGGCTTAAAGCTGCATCTGACAATCTTCAATCATCATCCTCCCTTTGCTAGCATCCTCTCTGCTTTGATACAAATTCTAAGAAAACGTAAAGCAGAGGCTAAGCACACTGTGTTTTGGGCTTAAATGTTTTTAATCGTTAAAAGTTGTTTCCATAAATAGTAAAATAGGAGTCTAGTCTAGAATTTCCGCCCATGAGAAAAAGTAAAACTATAATGACCTTAAAAAAATGATTACTTTCCCTGAACATGCTTACAACTGGTGAGCACAAGATTTGTATCTTAATAATTAGAAAAATATTAAATACGTGTAAGCATGGGTTGCAGAGATCTATTGTAAAGAGATTGATTAGTTATTAACACCCAAACATGATATAACTAATCTGAATGGGAAGAGATAATGGTATTAACAAAGTAGCGCATAAATAATGAGAGATACTTCCACAAAGCAAGCTGCAAGTAAAGGCAACATTACGATAGAGTAGTTGTTTGAAACCACGGAGGGCGCCAAAATGTAGATACCTTTTCTAAATTTGCTCAAAAACAAACAAGCATTAGCATCGTTAGTGAGCTTAAGCAAACCAAATAGAGTATCCCTATGAAATACTTGATCATGGCACATATGCAAATAAGATAAGAAGAATTAAAACAACTAAATAAAGCATATGAAGCATGGAAGACCCTTATCTATAATGGATTGATGCTTCTTTGATGTGGAAAGAAGCCCTTTCCCAATCCTTGATAAGCCAAATGATGAAGATTGTTGAAAATGCTATGAAGTGGACAAAATTAGCTCTCAATGTGAAGAGAGTAACTTTGCATAAAGTTGTGGATTTGTGGAGGATTAAATCAATAGAAAGGGTCTCTATTTATAACCGAGAAGGATGAAAGAATGCAAGATAGGAGGAATGTGAGATAAAAGATAATCCAATGGCATTGTGCTACTTTCCATCATTCCAATGGAGGAAGGTGGGATAAAAGAATGCAAGATAGGAGGAATGTGGGATAAAAGATAATCCAATGGAATTGTGCCACTTGCCATCATTCAATGTGCCAAAGAGGGGGAGATTTGAAATTCAAAAGATGGCTTGTTGGAGAGAGAAGAAAATTCTTAAATGCCAAGTGGGGGACATGTAAGAGACAATGTAAGAGGAATGAATGCTATGTTGGAGGACACGACATGTGAGAGGGAAAATTCAAATTGGAGGAATATTCCCTAAAGATGTCATATTTGAATGAAAAGGAGGAATTAATAAATCAATTAAATTGATTTATGAGCACAAGTTGCAAAATCTAGAGAAAAGAGGATTAGGATTAGCATTAATCATAGTTTGATTAATTTAAGTGAAGATTAGGTGATTTTGACTTTTGACTTAGATTCTTGGATTGAAATAAATCAAAATGAGAAGAAAATTATTTTAGATTTAATTAAATAAAGAATTGATTTATTTAATCAAAGAGGACGATGTTAGTGTTAAATTAAATAAAGATGAATTTATTAATTTTTAAATGGATGACTTTAGGAGATTAATTAAATAAACTCGATTTATTTAATTGATTGGGCGAATATGAATTAATTAAATGCATGATGCCATTTTTGCATGTCTACACAACCTATTAAAATATAAATAATTTTTTCATAAAAGATCTTATTTTTTCATTATTTATTTATTTTTTACATTGATTTTGTGTTCTTATATTTTGTTTTTTATTACTTGTAATAGATACATAATAATTATTTACTTTAGATTTCATAATACTATACATTTTAAAAAATATAATAAAAATTTAAATAAATGAACATTGGAATATTCATTCACATTAATATAAGACATAGAAAACAAACAAAAATTCAATGTTAAGAAAGCTCATCTATATCTTTAATAGTATTTACATAAAGATTATTAATTATTATAATTTGAAAACTAAGAAAACCTTTAAATAATAATAATAATTCATTTTAAAATAGATTTAACACCAAAATATTATCAAGTGAGATATTTTTGGATTAAACTGTATCATTTTTTTGACTCTCGCTCTTATGCTTGCATATTATCCAGATGATGAATCATGGAGTATGATCTGAAACGTTGATACAAAAAATTGACACAATTTAATCTAGAAATAGCTCACATTATAATCATGGACTGTGGAAACTTTATATTTTTAACCAAAATATTGTAATAACAAAACTATTTATGACAATACATTAAAGTAGAACTTGCATCTAGAGGAGGTTCAAGGATTATGCTGATAGAAAACTACATGTATGCTAAAATGTTAGAGAGCACATATTTGTGCATAGGTGTGTATGGATGTTGTGCTACAAATTCTAGTTGTATGTGGGTGGATTAAACAATTAATAATAAGTGTTAAATAATGGAATGAAATAAACTTAGACAAATCTACATTTTTTATTTAAAGAAATTAAGTATTGTCTGATTTTGAGATATTTACATATAGATTTAAAATCATAAAGCAATGCAAATGAAAACAAAAAAGACAAAAAAAATTACAAATAGAAATAAAATACATGATAAATGAGATTTTGAAATCTTTTACCATTAAATGGTAGTTGGTTTACCATTAACCAACAACTAAAACATGTTTTCAATGATTTGTAGACGTGAGACTTGTTTCAGACTCAAATCTCACACTATATATAGTCTATGACTAATTAATAAAATTATTATTAATTTTAAATTTTAAAAATATTAAAAACTCACATAATATTAAAATATTTTTTAAAAAGTTCATAAAATATTTAATCAAAGTAACTTAAACATTCATATCTATTTCACTTTATAATGCGATTACAGTTCTATACGAACACTACAAAGAGGGCAAAAAGTTTGGCCGTGGTTGATTACTTGTCTTGTTCGGAAGCTTGCGGAGGTTGGTTCGCACTTGAATTGTCGATTTCTCCAGCAGAATTGAACTCACCACCATTGCTGATACCTGGAAATATTACAACAACCTTCTCCCTAGCCCTGCAAAGTACTAAAATCAGGTTTTGAAGCGCAGTGGTGGGATTAGCACTCGCCCTCATCAGTTCTTCGCTTACATCCGCCGGCGTAATCTGTGCCTCCTTCATCAAAACCTGAATCTCCTGAAACAGAGGATCATCTTCCATGCCAAGGTAATTTCGAGCAAGAACTTTGAACACAGAAAAAGTGCAGAAGGACAAATGGATATGCTTATCCATTCGCCCGGACCGAAGAAGCGCAGGGTCTAGCCACTCAACATAATTCATCGTAAAAATAATAATCCGCTCGCTGCCACAACACGACCACAAGCCATCTGTGAAATTCAAAACCCCGGAAAGAGTCACCCTGCTTTCTGGCACTTTGCTCTCTTGTTTTCCGGCAGCGGGATCAGGCTCCTCCTTGTTCTCCTTACGCTTCTTTTTCTGGTCCGTCAGATCCAGCGAACAATCGATGTCCTCGATCACAATAACAAACTTGTTAGTGGTAGCAATCAAAAGCTTTCTGAGCTCAGTATTTCTCTTAATCGGTCAACTCCAGGTCATAAATATCATACTCGAGAAAATTAGAAATAGCAGCAATCATACTCGACTTCCCCGTGTCGGGCGGGCCGTAGAGCAAATAGCCCCGTTTCCACGCATGCCCGACCTTCTTATAATACCTTTCCCTCTGTGAAACTTTGTGAGGTCCTGCATTATGTCGTCCTTTAACTCAAGGTCAAGAGGCAGGGTTTTGAAGGTCGCTGGATGCTCGAAAACCACTGGCGTCCAGGAATGCCCCTTACCCCCTTTATTGGTGAAAATCTTCCGGTGCCAGATCTTGAGCTCCAGTATTTTTCTCTCTGCTAAGATGTGTGGCGGATAAGTATCAAATACGTTGGTTTTTTCCTTGTTGTGGAACTGGAGTTCAAAATACCGCTTTTCGTCTAAGATTGAACTCCAAGAATGCATGGGCTGTTTCAGCTCTCTGTTGTGGAAAGTCCACCAAACTTTGATCCCATGAAATTCGTCCGTTACTTGCTGCTTTTTTTCCATGGTAAAGGTAAAGGATTTGAAATTTTTGGGCTTGTTGAGCTTCAATCTCTTGGCCCTTGAATAAGAATGCATGCTTAAATAAATCTGCACCGATTCGTAGATCTTGCTTGTTCTCATGCCCTCATTTTCTTCAATCACGACGGTGATGCATGAAAAAAGGAACTTTGCAAGCCTGTTGAGTAGCAGAGCGAGATGGTCGTAGAGTTCTGGCGGGAGGTATTCCTTCAACATTGTTATGATAAAGAAGATGCTCACCATGAGCATCCCGAGATTCGACCCGATCTCCATTGGTGCTGTGGGGTTGCTAGGAGAAACCCCACAACCATTTTAAAGAAGCTCGGCAAAGAAATGGCTAGAAGACATCTGTGATGAATAGCTGTAGACTACGGTCGGCGTCATGACCAATAAATCGCCGACCATTCTAGACTTAAAATATCTTATCGTCGTCATTGCTGATGAGGCTTCGTAAGGAATGTCGAGCGGAGGTCCCTTATTTCAACTCCGCGTTCATTAATCTTCCTCAAGCTTGACTTTGCCAAGGCCTATGATCACATTGATTGTCATGTGTCAAAGTGCTTGGCTTTGGGTCTCATTTCATTTAGTCATCGGAGATGCTATTCACACATGTATTTGTCTTGGTCAACAATCTACATTGTTTTGGACTTCACAACTCCATCTATGAGAGTTGTTCTTCCTTCACAAGTCCATCTATGAGAGTTGTTCTTTGGCTCTGACACTTAATGCTCTTATTATTGAAAGAATTAACGATCTCTTCGCCAATGCAGTCAATAAATCCTTGGTCAAGGGAATATCTCTTCCCAATTCATCCAAACAATTACTTTAGTAATGATTCTTTTCTCACTCTTATTGAAGAAGAGAATAGTGTCACTCAAGCTCTTCAGTGTTTGGACACTTTCTACCAAGCTTTCTGATCAAGCATTCAATGATAAAATACTCAATGCTATTGGCAATCATTTCTTCCTCAATCTTAGTGGCTTGATCAATTCAAGTAGAAGTGGATCAATCATGAGGAAATGTTCCATTGTTTTGGTGTACAAGTTTCACTTTTTAAACCTCATTTTCAGCATGTTGTGATTGATAGAGTGGAGAAAAAGCTCAATTTTTGGATTACCAAATCTCTTTCCTTCGTTGGTAAGTTCCATATTTATTCTAAAATGTCAACTACCATACATGCATAATACTCTTCTTGTTGGGTGTCTTCCAATGCTTCTTACCTACACATTGAAAAGCTCCTCAAAGATTTTATTTTGGTTAATAGTGAAGGAAAACATGGTTTTCATTGTGTGGCTTGGGATTCCCACTATTTTCCTCACAACTTTAAAGGTTTAGGCTTTCTCTTAATCAATAAACAAGTAATTTTCCCTATGTGCTAAAAGAACCATTGACCTTTAAAAGGTAATTGAGCTTGGAAAATTCTTGTCAAACATTGTATTAATTTGGAGTGTCATCTAGTCATTTGACCTAGAAGGGCATTGCCTTTGGTACTCTACTTATTGCACATGAGACTATCAAAGCATACCTTCTTTGGTAAAACAATGAATTCCACATTGGTCTCTCTATCAACTAACAATATATTTAGTAGTCTTTGATTCTCTTCGCTCAAGACCAACCACTAGCCAAAGTTCTTTGGTTGCATGTTGAAATTCTTTATGTGATGCATTCATGTGCTACCCATTTTATCCATAAAGCCACTAGGAACTTCCTTTCTTATATTTATTCAAATTAAAGTTTAGATTGGATATACAAGACTAAGAAACCTTTTTGTTTTTTTACTGGTTGTACACTTCCCTAGTTTCTTCATAAAATAAGACTTATATCTCTCAAGACTTGGTGGAAAGGATTGCGAATGATACCCTAATATATGACCTTTCACAAATACAAGCCTTCTAAAGGCTACTTGTAGCTATCCGCCCATATTTCTATTGTGGATAAACTAAATCTCTAATGGTAGCTTTAGTCCTCAATTAGGACTTAGTACTATAGATTCTAGTGCATTTGGTTGATAGTTTTGGTACCCAAATTTACCCACTTTCTTGGTGCATTCTATATCAAGACTTTTGACTAGGTGGCCATTTAAATAATATAGGAATTCCCAATCCCCATTGTCCATTATGTGGCCATACGAAGTCCTTCAAGCATCTCTTTTTGTTTTCTCCTAGAGCTCAAGATGCTTGGAATTAGATCCATGAGTTTCAATCCATTAAAATCCACCCATTTTCTTGGTATTTTGTTTTACTTGGGGACTAGCCTTATATTTTGCATGAATATACCTAGATTTTACATTCTTTCAAAGTGGAAATTATCTTCAACATGTAAAAAGATAGAAATTAGTCCCTTTTTATGGTTCTCCTAATGCTTATTGATATGTTGGAAAAAATGGAAACACCTTTAGAGATTTGCACTATTTAAGGTTTGAAACCTTTTTCCATTTATCATTAAGAATAGTGATGGAAATGGTATGATTGTGGGGGTTTGATGGACTTGGACAATATATATGATTGACTTAAATAGCTTGAAAGGTGAGTCAACCATCCCTTGACCAAATAATGGATAAATTTAGGGATTAAATGCAATGACCTAACTAGGATAATGATGCAATTTACTGTTCTAATGTAAATACAATAAACTTAGAAAGTTACAGACAAATTTTGACTATTGAAATGAATAGAGTAGCACATTGTACACTTGTGGTATAAATTTGAGTCTGATTTTGGAGGGCTAATTCACCATGGGCATAAGTGTCCTTGTAGAGGGATTTTAGATATGTTTTCACAATCCTCTAGTGCTAGATTAGAGCTTTATGTTTCTATTTGCAAATTTGTTAGATCACTGTCAGATATTTCTATAAGTGAGTTTTCATGATTTGTCAAGATGTAGGGTTTTTATTGCAATAATGGATGATTGATATTCAAACTTCCTCCAATCTCCTTTAAATCTAAAACTTGCACATTCAAAGAGAGAGGAAGGGTTGTGCAATTTAGGGGATTGCCTTGGTCAAACCCTATGTTAGTGTTTCCACTTTCACAATCACAATGTCAATGATAAAAAGATAAATGATAGGAAGGAATGATGAATCAACAAAGTGCTGCAACTCACCATCCTTTAATGGCTTCCTTGAAGGACTGAAGTCATGCACATCTCCTCATGGTTTGAATCTTGTTTGCTTGAATAGCTTGGAGACCTACAAAGAGTTAGCCTTCACAAACAATGATAACATAAGCATGTATAAACTCACATATGATTTGACATGATGTTTTGGTGCAATCACAGATGGAGGGCCCATGAAGGACTATCCAACTATGAAGCTTAGAGTCAACACAACATAAATAACACAAGGAAATGCTCAGTAAACATGAATTATCATTGTTTCAATAACTTCCAGTCTTACATGCATCATATGCCTCATTTGCGAAATAACTAGGGCTCACTAGCCTGCCACAAGGGAATTACATATATTACAATAGGACCAAGGCCTTATTCTAATCTTGTAGTCTATTTCCTAACTACTATTACTAAAAAATTATGAACTATTCCTAACTAATTTCTAATGAATTACAAATGATCTTAAATATGAATCTCAAACTCCAATTATGATCTATGTCCGCCTTAAGGGTTACAAACACCAATGTATGATCAAGCGTGTAGGTCAGCCACATAATATGAGAAGATAATCCATTGAGAGATGAAACTTAAGACATATCTCCAAGAAATTTCTCCTAAGACCTAAAAGCCTTGTATGACTAGGTCAGCCCCAAATACTCTGATTGAGAATTATAGTGAAATTATGAGAGTGATAACTTTCTACAAACGAAAGAAAATCTCTTGAAATTTGGATATGTCATATATGACCTTGTGTAGAACCAATAGCCTTCTCCACAAATTGAGAAATGAAAATGCAGTAATATATGAAAGAATCTTCAGAGATAGCTACTTGTAAACTAAACTTGAAAAAAAAGAACTATTTTTTATTGATACAAGATTGCTTTACAACTAGGGATGCTCTTGCATCAAACACCCAAGGTTGGAAGAAAAGTGAGTCCATCACTTTCCAGTTCCTAGAGGAAAACCAAAATGGTCCACCTCAGCTTGAGAAATCCATCATGAATCCTCCACTAGTCTATCTTTCCACTTTACCAGGTACCCCTTGTACTATTTTTTCCTAGTTCTCTTTCCAATTCTGGTATCTAAGATCTTCTCAATCTGCTTTGGTGGTTGATGTGATAAATTCTCCTCCAATTCCAATTCCTTGTTGCTTCCACTTGAATATCCCTCATGGTATTCATAGATGTCTTCAATGTTGAAAATAGGTGATATACCAAGTGTCTCCAGAAATTCCACTTCATATATATATCTTAAATCAAAATTCCTTAGAATCTTACATGGTGCAAACTTCCTCATCTTCAACTTATTGTATGTCCCTAACAGAAACCTTTCCTTCTTGATATATACCATAACTTCATCTCCAATATAAAATTTTGTGTTTCTCATTTTCTCATTTTCCTTCTTTGTACTTACTATTCATGTCCTCCATGTGCTTCCAGAATTGATTATGCAATGTTTTCATGAATATTGCAAACTCTTCTTCTTTTGTACTCCTCTTATCCTCCATACTCATGTCTCTGAGCTCCATAACTCCTCTAGGATGTATCCCTATCATAATCTCAAACAGTTTTTTCCTTGTACTTTGATTTACTTAATTATTGTATGCAAAATCTACTTGTGATATAACTATATCCCAATTTCATGCCTTATCTCCAGCCAAACATCTCAATACATTACCCAAACTCCTATTTACTACCTTTGTTTCCATCTATGTGTGGGTGATACATTGAAATGAACTTCAGGTCTATCTTCATCTTCTTCCATAATGTTATCCATAAGTATCCAATGAACTTGGTATCCCTGTTTGAAACTATACTCTTTGGTAATCCATGCAATCTCACAATCTCATTGAAAAATAAATCAGCAACATGCACATCATAATTAGTCTTCTTGGAAGGATTGAAATGTTCAATCTTAGAAAATATGTCCACTATTACCATTATAGAATCATATCCTCTTTGTGTTCTTGGTAATCCCAATATGAAATCCATAATTTATATCTTCCCAAGGTCTCTCTGGTACTATCAAAGGTTTATACAATCCAATATCCTGACTACTCCCTTTTGCTACTTGAATTTTTTTGTAATTTTGAACATACTCTCTGACATCCTTAAATATCTATGGCAAAAAATAGTGTTTATTCACCAAAGCTACTAATTTATCCACTCCAAAATCTACTGCTAGTCGTCCACTATGTTTCTCCTTAAGCACATTCTCCCTCATAGAACTCCTTCGAATAGACAACTAATTTCATTTGAACAACATATGTTACTGAATGAAATAATCCAACCATTGACTATTGTTTATTACTACTGGTTCCTTAGATGCACTCCATGCTTCAAAAAAATCAGGATCATCCTTATACATATGTTTTAGTTCTTCAAAACCTAATACTTCCACCATTATTTTTGTTAGAAAATTCCTTCTCCTACTCAATGCATCTGCAACTTTATTTGACTTACCACTCATATGCTTCAACAAAAAAGTATAACTCTGCAAGAATTCAACCCATATCATTTTTCTTTGGTTCAACTTCCATTGATTCTTCAAATACTGCAAGGCTTGATGACTAGTGTACAACACAAACTCCTTAGGCAACAAATAAAGTCTCCACTTCTTGAAGGCTTGAACTATGGCTTAAAACTCCTAATCAAAAACTAAATATCTTCTTATGGCATGATTCAACTTCTCACTGAAATAGGCTATGGGTCTTCCTTCTTGACTCAACACTGCTCCTATTATATTTCCACTGGCATCACAATCAACTTGAAATACTTTATCTAACCCTGGTAATGCTAACACTAGTTGTTCTATCACCTTTTTCTTTAATAATTCAAAACTTCTCTATGCTCTAGATGTCCACTTAAAGGATTTCATATCTCCTCTCATTGTTTATGTCACGAGTGTGCAAATGCTACTAAATATCAAGACTAATGAATTTCTAGTAGAAACCAACCAATCCATGGAATGATCTTACTCTCCAATGTTGACTGGTGTAGGCCACTCAATAATTTCTCTAACCTTCTCAGGGTCCACCTTTAATCCTTCATTAGAAATGAAAAAACCCAAGTACACCAACTTTTTCTTCATAAAGATACATTTCTTGATGTTTATCAAAAATTTCTCTTCTTTCAATCTCTTTAATACTTGTCTGATGTGCCACAAATGTTCTTCGATAGTCTTACTAAAAATTAGAATATCATCCAAATAGACAATAGTGAACTTACCCAAGAATTGTTTTAGTACTTAATTCATCAATCTCATGAAAGTGCGAGGTGCATTGGAAAATCCAAAAGGAATCACTAACCACTCATACAACCCTTCATTAGTCTTAAATACATTTTTCCATTCATATCCTTCTCTGATCTTGATTTGATGATATCCACTCCTGAGATCAATCTTTGTGAATTACTTTGCTCCACTCAAATAGTCCATAATGTCATCCATACTTGGTAATGGAAATCTATACTTGACTGTGATCCTATTTGATTTATCTTGAGTTTGTACACATCCTCCACTCTACATCCTTCTATGGTGTTAGTACAATAGTTACCGCACATAGGCTTAGGCTCTCTCTGATCAATTCCTTCTTCAACAACTCCTGTATTTGTCGATTCAACTCATTTTCCACAAGTTTCATTCTATTTTATTCTTTGTTAGGAAAAATTACTCTCAGTATTAGATCTATATGATGATTAATGCTCCATACTAGTGGTAAGACATTTGGTATATTCTCTTATATGATGTATTCATACTCCATCAACAATTCTACTACTTCTATTTGCGGTTGATCTTAATCCTTTATGGTGGATTTATTTGTCTCTAGATTACCACACTTCTTTAGAATCAATGTAAAACACATGTTCTCATGCTTCAATCCTTCTAGAAACTTCCTTCCATCTACCAAACATAGTCTAGCAGTGCTACAATCTTCCTTTTTGTCCTCTTCTCCCAAATGTATCAATATGGTTCTCTTGTCATTTGAAGTCACAATATAAGTGTTCTTCCTTTCATCATGAATTGCTTTCCTATCATATTGCCATGGTCTCCCTAACAATAAATGGCATGCAACCAAGGGAATAATATCACACAACACTTCATCATGATATGATCCTATATGAAATTTCACCAAACATTGCTCATTTACCAAGATCTTATGTTCATCCTAAATCCATGCTATCTTGTAGGGATTTGGATGTTTCAACCTCTTCAAATTCAACCTGGTTATGATCTCTTCAGAAACTAGATTATCAATGCTACCACTATCAATGATAACTTTACATATATTTCCTCTGGATTTACATCTTGTCCTAAACAAATTCTTCCTTTGTGGTGGTTCTTCAGTCACTTCTTCATGCATCAAAGATTTCCTCATCACCAATGATTCACCTTTCTCTAGTCTTCCAACTAAATTAGGGGAGCTAATAGGTTCTTCATCCACATAAGGGTAAAAGAGCAATATTGTGTCACACTTTCAACCAAATAAATAGCTCTAAGTGAATAGGTTCTGGCCAGAAGCTATTCGGCTGGTAGGGTTTCGGTTGAAACCACGCAGTAGTAACATGGCATTGATGTGGTGGCACCTTCTCGATTGGGTGGGTTTCAGCCAAAACACTACTATTGAATACCTTCCGGCCAAAACAATGAGTTATAAAAATTTAAAAAATGGGTCAGACCATTTTTCTTGTTCGAGTGGAAGTGTTTTGGGCGAGAGAGCATCGACCGAGCTAGGGTTTTCAACTGTCAATAAATAGAAATCAAGTGTCGGGTTTCATGCTCCCTCCTCTTCTATGACTCTCTTCTTGTGTTGTCTTGGCGTGGTATGTGTTGGATTTTGGAGTTATGCATGATTTTGTTTGAGCTGAAGGATTTTGTGAGACAATTGGTGGTTTATAATTGGCACACAACAGTGGCCATATGCTTGTTTGTTTCTTTTGTGAAGTAGATGTTTCAAATTTTGAAAGGCAATGTGAAATTTTTTCCTTTGGCAATAATATGTGAATGCCATTTTTTTACATTTTTGGTTTCAATAGTTTAAAGGAAAACTATAAGTAAATGAATGGTATTGATATTTTTAACAATTTTTTTGCAATATGAAACCCTCGCCAAAGTGATAGTGCAAATTTTTTTTGGCATTTGAAATTTGGTAAACTTAACCCCTAGATGAAAAACTATAAAATTTGGGTTTTCAATTTTTGGTGATTTAAACCCTTTCAATGGCAATGAGAAAAATCACAAATTTGATTCTAATCCAACTAGGGTTCAAAATAATTATTCCAGAAAGCATAATTAATCACAAATTTGATTCTAATCATAGATTTGATGCCATACATAGGAATAGAAAAAGGAAATAAAAACAAATATAAGTCTACCCCAAATTATATCAGTTCCAACTTATATAAGATTATGGTATATTCATAGTTTTTCAAGTCCAACCATATGTTATGACTTAGAGACAGAGCAAGCAAAGTTTGGATATAGTTGTAGACATGCAAAATTAGCATCATGCATTTAATTAATTCATATTCGTCCATTCATCAAATAAATCAAGTCTATCTCTAAAGTCATCCATTTAAATTAAATAAATCAACTTTACTTAATTTGATCCTAACATCACCCTCTTTGATTAAATAAATAAAACCTTTATTTAATTAAATCTAAAATCATCTTTAATCTCCTTTTGTATTTAGTTTAATCTTTAAATCTAAAGAAAAAAGGTCAAATCACCTAATCCTCTTTTAAATTAACTAAATCAGGATTAAATCTAATCTAATGCATGCCACATTCTCTAAATTTTCCCACTTGCACAAATAAAGCATTTTAATTAATTTATTAAATCATCATTTTCCCTCAATAAGGCATCTTTGGAGAATATTCCCTCAAGTTTGAATTCAAAACAAGTTGACTTGTCCCTTCCAACATGGCATTAACTCCCCTCTTACATGTCCCCCACTTGGCATTTAAGTCCCTTTTTCTCCCTCTAACAAGCCAAATTTGAAATTTGAAAAGGCCAACTAATCTCATTCATTGGCACATTGACCAAAACTTGCACATCCTCCATCCACTCACATTTGGACAAGTGGCTCCTTCCTATTGGTTGAATCTTTGTCCCACATTCACCCATTTTTCTTCTTCTCTCATCAAAATATTCTATCCTTCATTCTTAGCATCCACAATTTATGCAAAGTTACTCTCTTCACATTGAGAGCTGATTTTGTCCACTCCATCTTCAAGGTACTTCATCATTTTCTTGTCAAGGGTTGGGAAAGGGTCACTTTTCACAACAAAGTGACATCAATCCACTATGGAATAGGTGTGCATTATGTTTCTTTCATGCTTTTAATTATTTTGTTTTGGTATCTTATTTGAAAGGCATTATGCATTATTTCATAGGAGCATTTAACAAATTTGCATAAACTAACCCATGGAATAGAGTTTAGATTGTGTGTAGATTTGAAGGGTGCTCACCTATGGTGCTAGAAGGAGGACATGCAAGTTTTCATTTTCTTTTCTTGTTTGTGCAATCTCTTTTATGAGTTTGCATTCTTAAAGTTGTTTTCTCCACTCAATTTATATAAGTTGTTGGTTTTTTTTTCCTTTTTTGGTGCTTTGGGGATAAGTGTTTGAAGATTATGTGCTTTGTAGTTGGCTTCCAAATACAGTTGTGCATATTCTTCCAGAATCCAAATACAACTGTGCCTTATGAGAAATCATGTTATTTACAAGTAATGACTAAAGCTGCTATGCTTCGATGGGTAGGTAATGATTTAAATTTCTCTTTTTTGCCAAATAATTAGCCTCCAATCTGTTTAAAAATTTTGGAAAATTTAATGGGTTTGGTTATAGCCCCTAGTAGGAAATTATCTAAAAGTTTCCTTATGTTTTGAGTCGGTTTTCTCAAACTATATTTTGTGTCCTATATTTCTACCTAATTCTGATGATTACTTAGGTTCCTTAATATGTATTCAACTAGTAAAAGGTATGGCATAATTCTAATAGAAAAACAATGATTTGATGGGTTAACATTGGAATTTTATTTTAGTAAAAGGAAGGGAAATAAGTGTTTATTAGATAGGAATAATGATGTTAGTTACGCATTTATTTTGATGTTTGACATTGCTCATGATTTCCTCACTATTCATTTAGCTGCATATCTATGGCGATGCCATTCATCCCTCCTGCTTATAGAATTCATTTTGTACTTCTTCAACACACACTATGACGTCTTTCATATTCTAACATTCATTGGTAATCATTTTGTAATGTTTCTTCTGTTGAATGCTGGCAATAATAGATGCCTACCCAGTGAAGGCTCGAGCTCTATATGACAATGAAAGAAAAAAAAATCATCATTCTATGAATAGAAAGTGAACAACAGTAGCAACAAGGAATAATTTGGAAGCATAGTAATTCAATAATGTTTGAAATAATCTCAGGGGAATGTAGGTGCGTCCTTTTCACTTATCAATTGAACTTGCTTTAAGATATTTTAATCTGCAAAATATGACAAATGATCTGCGCCTTGCTTAGGCCTTTTTAAGTGATTTTTGGTTATCTTTGGGCACTATTTTTTACATAAATAAAGGTATTTGATTAACAATCTATAATCTAATGAAGAGGTTGTGATATCCATCAATTATGGCCATATATGTTGTACAAAGTACCTATTGGGAGTTGCGCAGGATGGCCTTTTGTCTGACCATTAAAAAGCTTCTTAAATTTGCTTTGATACATCCAACACGTCAACTATTCACCTAACTCATCTGCACACCATTACGAAGTCTATAGAGCTCCTCATATAAGGCACCATAGCTATGGACGGTGGATATTTAAATATGTGATTGAACCATTCTTTACTAATGCTGTTGAAATATCTTTTTTGGTTATCCCAACAATAAATTTTGGCGTTGAAGGTAAGTCTACTTGTGTAATCTCATTCTTGGGCGATGTTGTCATATAGTTCTCCATTCATTTACAATTTTAAAAATTCCTTTTTTTTGGTTCTTTGCTGCATATCATTAAGTCATCATTTAAGAAATAAATGAGTTTTCAATTTTTTACACATTTTTAGGTTTCTCCTAAAAATCGAGCTTGGAAAAACTGACTATTGAGATATTAAAAGATGGTTTGCAAACAGTCGCTTTTAAAAGGATGGGAACAACCAAAATTTAGTAGTTAAGGAAATTGAGAGCAAGATGATTTTACACCATAATAAACAGAGGAGAATGAAAAATATGTAATGAAATAGCAATATAGTTAGTAGCAATGATATAAAAATGAAATGCCAAGCAGGAAAACTAAGGCCAACCAATGGTTGACCAATGGTCAGTCACTTGCTTTGTCTTGTTGCATGTCTTCTATTCCTTTTTCTCAAGAATTAAGGCAGTGCATCATTATGCTGACTATCTCTTTGTCTTGTCCTTCATTGGATCGAAAGTCTCTTTAGGAAAGGCCTTTCATGTGATTTGATCATTTGTATTATTTTTATTTCTTTATAACTACATGCATATCTTTTAAAAAGAAGAATAGACTTTACTTTCAATAAAATTTACCACTGCTAAAATATTATTGCTTTTTGTAGGTCAAAGTGAGTATCTAAAGTTGTTTATCCAAATGATTACAATAGATGCTAAAGGAAAAGCGAGGAGGAGGGATTTTGTTTGCACAAGGAGCTTGCAAGAGATCTTTGAAGAAATTCGGAGATAAATTAAGCATTAAATTTGGAGTTGATAAAGCGTTTTTTAATGCTTGGAGCTTCCGTCTTATGCTTTAATTTTCTATTTTAGATTAACTCACTTGTTTTTGGGATTTAAAATGAAATTTAGGAAAATTGACTAGATTTCATTTGAGGTTAACAATTGAATGAGGAAACTTTCATATCTCATTTTGGTGCTTTAAAATGAATCAAAATCATTGCTTTGTGGACTTAAAATGAACCTGTGCAACTTTGTTTCGTGATTACTTACTCATACTAATGCCATAAAAAAGATGTATGTGCTTCTCTCGCACCTCACGATGATCTTGAGAATCAAAAGGATTTTTGATGGTCTTAGGTTAAGATAAAGTGATTTCCTCCACACTTCATTTTGGGCTTAAAATTGAACAAAAAATTGTGCAAGTATGAGTAAACCTATTGCATGTGTTCTCCCTTTGTTTCTAAATGAAGGTTGATTGAACTATGAATACGTTTGCTTACTTTTGTTTCTCTTAGAGGGCCTGCCTTGGGGAAAAAATACTCACCCAAGGGAATGACTCAACTGGTAACACTCTAAAGCCAAGAGTATTTCTAGCTAGGATATAAATGTGGGTATTGGAATAAACGCCAGTATCATGCGGTTAACTCTGACAAGAAGGGAAGCAATGGTCTTGCCGTGTTGGGTTGACCAACTCCTACGAACGGAAAGTATGAATTAAAACCCTTGTTGTAGAAAGGCCAAAATCCCTATCTATTTGTTGGTGTGAAAAATGGTCGTTCTGAAGCTGCCCCACACTTTTACGGTCTTTAGTAGAAATGGAAAGCATGCCATGGGAGTTTCATGGGTGTTGATGCTTGGCTGCCCCATATAAGTGAGTGTCGTGGAGGGGAGCCAGTGGATTCAAGCATCTAACCATTCGTTAAAGATAAGCGTAGTTGGACTTGTCCAAGAGGGGACTCAACAAATATAGTCTTTCATATCCATAAGGTTGTGCTTATTCCTGGTTACAAAACACTTTGCTTGTTCGAAAAAATTTGGAAAAAAACATTTAACATCATCATCAAAATTTTAAACCCTTTAGGAGGCAAATACAATTGACCAAATTCATGTGTTATTGCTTGCCCTTGGGATTTTATCCTTAGAGGTTTCTACACAATTGGATTTACATCTCAATTTTCCTACTAAAGTTAAACAATAGGTAACCCTTGCCTTGACTTCATCAAAATTCCACATAACATACTTTGTGGGATTCAAAGAAATTGAGACACTAGACATCTAGTTTGGAAATATAATCAAAGAATTGTTTGTGGTAAAACAAAATCACTAAGCAAAGATAACAAAATTGGCTCTCACACATGTGTTAATTTCTCATGATTTCCAAGAAAGTCAAAATCCCAAAACAAAAGTCCTTGAGCCAAAGTTTAAAATTTAGGAGTCACACTCGAAAGGTCATCAAGAAATACATTAGGAAGTGCAATCAAAAGCAACATATCAAAATAAGAAAAAAATTCACAAGGTTCTATAGACTTATTCCTTTGAACAATCTGGAAATGTATGCTCAGTTTGAACCACTTCTTAGTTATGGAGGTCCTTAGAAGTATCGTATGTTCTTCAATACCAAGGTCTAGTCAACAAGTGTCTTTTTAGGTACATCCTAGGATCAAAATCAAACCTTCATCCATCTTTGAATATCAAAACCAAAATCATCTCATCATCAACTCTTCAAAAATCTTGGAAAAATCCTTCATGTTAAAATTTTGGCAAATCATTTGAAATCAATCCAAAATCACCTTGTTTGATTGAATGTGTGTAGATGCATCCTTCTCCACATATTTGATAAAATTATCAAAACTTGTGAACAAATTCATCCCTTGATAACATCCAACATCTTGGGATTTAGGAGTTCATTATCAATATCATCTTGGTTGGAAAGGAGTGTTTAGATGAATCCTTCTTCTCACACCTAGACAAATTAGCATCTTGTGAACAATTTAACTATAGGACAACATCCAACCTCTTAGAGTTTATGAGTCCAACAAAATCCAAATCCAAAACAAATCAATCCTAAATCAAGTACTAAAGTTTAACATACCCTTCAATATTTTTCTCAAAGAGTTCGAATCATCCATCAAACATCCATCTTACATCCATATCATTATCACCCTTTGATCCTTAAATCATCCTAAATTTTCTCTTTTGTACCTAAAGTTAGATCAATCCAAAGAATTAGAGAATTCACCTTCCACATTCTTGAAGATTGATCCCTATTTTATGGTGCAAACTAGGTCACAACACAAGAGGAACATGGAAGCCAACAAAGAAACATCTACTTTGAGTGACTTAAGTCAAACCGCTCCTGAAATGAATCCCATTGGGTCTGGCATTCTCATAGTTAACCTTCCTCCATTTTTGCAAGACCATCAAGAGGAAGGTGTCCAAATGGAGGATCTTACCAATAATCCCTTTGGAATGTCACATGAGGAAATCACTAAAATAATTCAAAATCTGGAGAATCATAAGATTATCAACATCATGATGAGAATCAATCCCTCACTATACATGCTTGAATTAGCAAAGTGAGGGGCTAAACTCCCCTCCGATTTTGATGTGAGCACTATTGTGGAACCATATTTTGGAGTCGTGCCTCCAATCTCATCTACCATCCCCATTTCATCTACCCCCTCATTTCAAAGCATTACTAAAAACATCCCACAAATCACATCATCCATTGCTCTAACACAACCCATTGTTAACAAAGGAAGTGCATTTCTCAATGCGTTGCAAACACATCCTCTCATAAACAATTAGGGTTTAGACACAAACACCATCTTGGGACAAATTGTACCTCAAAATCCATTGCATACATATGTCCCTCTCACCTTTCATGATCCAAATGAACCATCATCATCATTTTGCGCAACACCCCAAACCTCTCTCCCCATAACCTCACAAGGAGAGGGTGACATGTTCAGACTAGGGGGAATTTTTGACACTACACCATTTCCTTAAGAGATCACATCTCTCATGTTTTCACCACTTCCACCATTGCCATCATCATCCACACCACTACTTGGCTTAGGGCTTCCACCTTTACCAAATATCAATCAAAATCAAACCAACATCCCGAACATCAATCAAAGCATCATGCCAAACTCTCAAAAGTTGTCATTGACATCACAACAAAAAATGACAACTACACAAGCAATCAACACATCATCAACCACCCCCCTAACATCTCAAAACATGATCTCTCAAGGACCAACCACATCGATCGCACCATCTACCAATCAAATCCCAATCACCAACATGACAATGTCTCTCACCGCCACAACAAGCACCATTCCAAATCCACCACCACCACTATGCTCCAATACATCAAGCCAATATAGTATGTTGTTGCAAGCCACTCAGCAAGCTGCTTATCAAAAGGAATTCCTACAAGTACAAAAAAAACAAGCCATGCAAGCCACACAAGTTGCTCAAGCTTCCCAAGTCGCACAACAAGCGCAGTAGGCTACACAAGCCCAAGCCTTATTGCATCAACAACAACACGCCACCCAAGAAGCTCAAGCTGCACAAGTTGCACAAGATCAAGCACAAGCACAAGCTCAAGCTCAAGCTATACAAGCTCAAGCACAAGCTCAAGATGCACAAGCTCAGGAAGAAGCCAAAGCCCAATATCAAGCACAACAAGCACAAGCACAACCGTAGTATCTTACACAACAACACACAACACAACAACAAGCATATCAGCAAGCACTAAAGAACTATCAAGAATAGTAGGAAGTAGCCCAATTAGCACCTCAACAACAAGTGCAACAACAAGCTCAACAAGAGGCACTAATAGCACAGCTGCAATAGGAACAACAACAAGTGTTGTTGCAAGCATACTTGGCTCAACAGAATATGCAGACATCATCCATCAACATACCAACCAATCTGCCCATCCCACCAACAATCGAAGCACCTCAGAACACTTTCATCCCACCTCCTAATCCGAAAAATGATGTGACAACACAAATCAAGTTGCTCTCGCAACAAGTGCTTGACCTTCAATCAGGTAAAACCATGAAAACACCCAACAACTTGTGTCCTTATCCATTCGATAGAAGCCTTGTAATGAAACCATTTCTAAAGGGATTTGAGATCCCCAAATTTGATAAGTACTAGGGGATGGGAAACCCTAAAGATCACATCAGGGAATTCCAAGTTCATTGCATGGAAGTCACATATGATGATACCTATCTAATGCGGCTATTTCCTAGGAGTTTGGCTGTCCACGCCATGTAATGGTTCTCTCGCCTACCTACATGCATCAAGACATTCCAAGAAATCATAGACACATTCATCAAAAACTATGCATGCAATATCACCATGGATGTTAGTCTAGAGGAACTCTCAACTCTGAAACAAGGTAAGAATGAATCATTTGCTTCATTCCTACAATGATGGCGATCCAAGGCCAATCAAAGCAAATGGGTCATGCCTGAGGAACAACAAGTGTGGACTATCATATCCAACCTTGATGGCCTCTTGACATTCCATCTCAAGGTCCAAGGGATCACTACATACAACTAGTTTATTTCCAAGGTGCTCAGCATCAAATGAGCCCTTATGACACAACCTAGAGAATCAACTTCATATCCTGAACGACAGAATAATTTCCCACCCACCAATTACAATGAAAAACTTCACACATGGGAAAGAAAAAAAATATTACCAACGATGGTATCATCAATGCCAAAGTTGTCATCAGTGCCCCTCGAAAAAACACACCCACAACACAACAACAAATCTGAAACCATCATCAAAACAACCATCAAGCGAATACAACAACACATCAAACAAACAATCAAGCGATCAATAATGTCAATGATCAAAGGGACTGCCTCAGTGAAACAAGAATACCATCAAGTGAAAATACACCGCTCTTGGGGAACCACTCGAAGTCATCATGAAGAAACTAATAAACGAAAACCTCATCAAAATTCCCACCTATGAGAACTACCAAGAACCAGATGTTAAACCTCCTTGGTACAATGAAAATCAGCTCTGTGACTTCCACAAAATCAAAGGGCACACCACTAATGATTGCATGAGGTTAAAGAACATAGTCCAAGATCTCATTGATCAAAGAATCATAAATGTGGAACAGCCAACAGGAAACCAGAACCTTAAAATATACATGAATCCGATGCCTAACCATAACAATAAAGGGAACAATAACACTGATAAGGGGAAATGAACCTTCAAAAATGTGAATTATGTGTATGAAACTGTCATCGCTTCCCTAGATGAAAACTGTGCAGTAATCACTGTTAAAGGAGCTCAGGTCAATTGTGGAGTCACCATAAGAGGCAGAAAAGTTACTATCGCAAGATCATCTCAACCAAATAGAACTTTCATGTCCAATTCAAGATCCGTTCCCAATGGTTACAATGTCCTTAATCAACTAAAAAGAACACCAGCACAAATCTCCATCATGGAGTTATTAAAAATATCATCCACCCACAAGAAAATCCTTGAGGAAGCATTGGCTTCATCCACTGTCCCCACAGATCTTGACGCGGAACAATTCCAAGCTATGGTCGGAAACATCATTACCCCGAATCTCCTTATATTCTATGACCAAGATTTTCCCATTCAACCATCTCATAACCGTGCACTCCATTTAGAGGTCCTAGTGCAGAAAAGTAAAGTCAAGCGAGTCTTGGTGGATGGAGGTGCAGGCTTGAATATTTGTTCCCTCAAGCTCATTAAGAAGTTAAAAATATCAGAGGATTGCATCGAGAAAGGAAAAGGTATTACAATCAGAGCATATGATAATCAGGAAAGAGTGCCCCAAGACACAATCAGAATCCCTATTCAAGTAGGGCTAGCTATCATGGAAACCACCTATCAGGTCTTGGACCTTGAATTGCCTTATAACATTCTCCTAGGACGTCCATGGATCCATGCAATGCAAGCGATAGCATCAACTTTCCATCAATGTGTCAAATTCACATATGAAGGACAAGAGGTCACCATCCATGGAGATCCTGAACCATTCTCCTACTGCAAGAACCTTGAGGCAAAATATTACAAAATCCCTCAAGTGCCTAAAAATGATGAAGGCCCATCAACACCGTACATTGATCCAGCCACTCTCACTTCCACTTCTTCGAAAGAGACACCCACCACTCCCTCCATTCCCACCATCTTTGATATCAAAGTCATCATCCAGGATAATGGTTGTTGAAACTAGATGATTCCCAAAATGCTTTTGTGGTAGGAGAGTTACCACAATCTCCCAGATCATGAGGATGTCCACAATGAAATGAAGCCTCCACATCCCAAACATCCCCTGAAGAATATACCAACTTTAGAAGTTTGGGAGATCTTGGATGAGAAGTAATAGAGGAGGACCCATCTCATCTCCTATACTGAGATAATAGACCAACAACCGATCTACCAATGGATGACAAAAGTAGAGGTTTGCAAATGATGCTCACAATGGGATATGATAGAAACCAGAGACCTGGGAAAAATGACAATGGGCTTATAATACCTATCATTCTGGAGATTCGAATGAGAAATATTGGCCTCAGATGTACCCCTCTGAGTATAACCATATGTGGCCAAAGTCCTCCAGTTAGAAAGGTCAATAATCCTCCTCAACAATCTGCAACCAAACTTTGCTTACCCGTATCTACAGGTTCAGTCATAGACAGCTTGACATTTGACATAACTGATGTCTGTAGTAGTAGTGATGACAAGGATCCCATAACCAACCTACCTAGGCTCTTCGAGGATACCACCCTTCTCATGATTAGCACCTTATCCTTTGACTTAGAACATCAAAATTATGAAATCTTCCTAGTTTACCCCCAACTCATCGATTATGACCAATGAGGACCACCAATTCATGACACATTCAAAAATGATGAGGCACTCTCAGAATTCATGGGATTGCGGGATAATATTCCATGCACGGAGATCACAAAGTAGGATTCATCATTGAGCTAGATACACACGCATACTATGGGGAAATGATTGAATCCCTCAGTTACAAAAGCGAAAAACTAAGAATAATCTCTAGGTCCTTGAGTGAAAAGCACATTGTGGCACTCTTCAACCTGAAAAAAGTAAAAAGAAAGGACGCATCCAATGGTGAAAACCTCTCTGAGGCACCTGAGGATGGAGGACTCAATCTTCCTTTTAGAGCTCTCCATCAGGAAAAATCAACGGTCCTAGTAGAAAAGTGCAATCCAGTTAATCTAGGAACAGAGGAGACCCCGCACATCACATTCTATGCAGAGTCATTACTGTCAGAAGAACAAGAACTCCTAGCAGCTTTCTTGAGAGAGAGATAGGTAAACTTTACATGGAGCTACGCAGACATTCCTGGCCTTGATCCAAAAATCATGGTTCATCACCTATAAGTATACTCTGAAGCAAATCCCATTAGACAAAAGCTCAGGAAAATGCACCCTCAGATCACCTTGCTAGTCAAAATGGAACTAAAGAAGCTATTGGATGCAGGATTCATTTGACCAATAGACTATCTAGAATGGGTGTCAAACCTGGTTCCTATCTCAAAACCCGATGGGGGCATCAGAATCTACACATATTTCAAGGACTTAAACAAAGAATGTTCAAAAGATGATTTCCCGTTGCCCAACATTGACATGATTGTAGACATGATAGCGGGACATGAAATGCTTTCCTTAATGGATAGTTTCTCAGGATACAACCAGATAATGATTGCTAAAGAAGACCAACACAAAACAACCTTCACTTGTCCATGGGGGACTTACTGCTGGAATATGATGCCATTCAGCTTGAAGAATGCATGAGCAACATACCAAAGAGCCATGACGTTAATCTTCCATGACATGATCCATAAAAATGTTGAAGATTATGTTGATGATATACTAGCCAAATCCAGAAAGCGGAAGGATCACATAGCAACCTTAAGTGCCATTTTTGACAGGTTGGAGGAATACAAGGTTTGATTAAATCCAAAGAAGTGTGTCTTTGGCTTACAATTAGGAAAGTTGCTAGGATACATAATGTCAATGAGAGGTATTGACGTAGATCTTGCTAAGCTAAAAGAAATCCTTGAGATGGAGGCACCCAAAACATTGAAACAATTAAGAGGTCTCCAAGGCAGGCTTCAGTCCATCCGAAGGTTCATAGCACAATTGGTAGATAAAAAAAATCCATACTCTCACCTACTTCACAAGGGAGTAGCATACAAGTGGGATAACAAGTGTGAAGAAGCCTTCAATAAGATCAAAGAATGTCTGCTTACACCACCAGTCCTAATGCCACCAATCCCAAGAAAACCATTAATTCTCTATGTGTCAGCAACATCAGCAGTCCTCGGTGCTCTTCTAGCTCAGCACGATGAAAATAGGACAGAAAGGGCCATATATTACATTAGTCGCACATTGGTTGGGCATGATTTAAATTACTCATTAATTGATAAAGCATGTCTAGAAGTAGTGTTTTCATCACAAAAATTCAGACACTACATGTTTGCGCACAAAGTCAAACTCATCGCCAAAATTGATCCCCTCAAGTACATACTATCAAAGGCAATGCTCATTGGAAGGATGGCTAAATGGGTCATGATACTATCAGAGTATGACATTGAATATGTGGAATGAAAAGCAATCAAAGGTCAGGTAATCACAGATTAGCTTGCAGAAGCACCTATGTATTCAGAGAATCCTCTCATCTCAAAATTTCTAGATGAATCCATCTTCAATTTCAACATAGTTGACCACTGGAAACTTTACTTTGATGGCTTATACTCGCAACATGGATCAGGATCCGATGTCTTCTTTATCACCCCATAGGGGGACTGCATACCTAGATCATATAAATTGGAATTCCCCTACACCAACAACATTGCAGAATACGAGGCTTTAACCATAAGTCTCAGAATAGCAGTGTAGTGGCACATCATGGCCCTCAGAGTATACAGACACTCTCAGCTAATAATAAACCAAGTGAATGGTGAGTACCAGACTAAGGATGATAAGCTCACTCCATACAAGAAATTGGTGGAGAGTCTTAAGGAATCCTTTATCGAGATCACATTTAAGCAGATTCCCAGAGCAAACAATAGAGCTGCAGACACCATGGAAACAATTGGATCCCTACTAGACATCCCTCACAATGTCCCAAAATATGAATTCTTGGTAGAGCAGCTTCTTGTGCCTGCATTCGAGGTACCAGAATCATAATTTTTGTGTGAAATCATTGGTCTTGATGATCCCTGGTACCATGAAATTTATACCTACTTGCGAATAAGAGTCTTACCTGCTAACTGACCCTCAACCTTAAAATGAACCTTTGTCAAAAAGGCATCCCGATTCGTCATCCTAGGAGATACCCTGTATCGTAGGAGCATAGAAGGAACCTTATTATGTTGTTTAAACACTAAGGAGGCATTGACCACTTTAACTGAGGTACATAACAACATCTGTGGTTCACACTCGAGTGGAATGACCCTAGCCAAGAAATTTCTGGGGATGGGGTATTATTGTCCTACAATGGAAAGGGAGGCACATGACTATGTCAAAAGGTGCCTACAATGTCAGCAGCATGGGGACCTCATCCATGCTCCAGCTCAAGAACTTCATCCCATCATCACACCATGGCCCTTTTTGCAATGGGGGTTCAATCTCATTGGAAAAATCACTCCCACTTCATCTAATGGCCACAAGTTCATCATAACCGCCACTGAGTACTTTACCAAGTGGGTGGAAGCCATACCCATGACATATATAACCGCAAAGCAGATATCAAAGTTCATCTTGAACTATCTCATTTGCCACTATGGTGTCCCACAAGCCATTATCTTAGATAATGTGACACCATTTAAGAATCAGGATGTCCATGAATTGTGTGTAAAATTCAAAATCCAAAATTACTTCTCCACCCCATACTATCCCCAAGGCAATGGCCAAGCAGAAGCCACAAATAAAACCATTTTAAAGATCCTCAAGAAAACAGTCAATGGCGTAGGTCGTGACTGGCATCTACAACTCAATCCTTCCCTCTAGGCCTACCGAACCAACATCTGCACACCCACCGACACCACACCTTTCTCCCTGGTCTATGGATCAGAAGCAGTATTCCCCATTGAGATCGAGCTCCCGTCACTAAGAATATCACTACAAAAGCTCATCACGGATACCAAGCATCAAGATTGAATGAGCTGGAGCTACTAGATGAGTGGTGTATAGATGCTTTAAATAATTTGCAAGTCTATCAGAACAAACTCAAGAGGAGCTATAACAAGAAAATCAGAAGCAGAACATTCCAAGTTGGAGAACTGGTACAAAAGGAGAATCAAAAGAATGTCCCAAATCCAAACAGCAAAGGAAAATTTGAACCCAACTGGTTGGGACCATTTGTTATTACAACAAGCTATAAGCTAGGGGCATATCAGTTATCAAAACCTAAAGGGGAACCTCTATAGGAGCCCATGAACAACTCTCATCTCAGAATGTTTTATGCCTAATATTTCAAGGTATAGAATCCAAAAAATTAGAAAATGTCCTGAAAAAATAGTTACGCTGATGAAAACCTGGCAAACAAGTGTATTGGTGATAACAAAAAAGAAAAGAAAAAAAATCCAAAAAAATCAAAAAAAGGATGAAAAACAGTAAAGAGAAAAATCGTCCTCTGGTGAAAACCACTTCGGTGGCACTTTGGACAAGTACCTTGGTGAAAACTTGGCAAACAGGCACCTTGTGTAAAAAAGCACTTTCCATCCACCAGGATCTTTACGGCTCATTCTGCATCATCCATCCAATACATTTCCATCATCCATCACATTCATATCTCCATCCATCATCCATCCATTTGACATTCACATCATAGCTTGGTCCTGTGTTTGCATCATGATCCCTCCTAGTATTACTTGGCCCATTCCCAAGGTCAGTTTGTCCTACCTTTATCGGAGTAGTCTACTGCATCATGCTGGGGGCATGTTCTTACCAGGATCAGATTCGTGTATATTCTTGAAGTCCTAAAATCTCCAAAAAAATCCAAAAACATCAGAAAAGCCAAAAACATAAAAAAATCACAAAATCCAAAAACATTCAAAACATATCAAAATCCCAAAATAGGTCAAAAATTCAGTCAAAAAACAAAGTCATCTTGTCTAACTACCGGTCTCTGAGCCTTGAACGTAGGCAAGGTTTATCTTTGATCATCCATCAAGACACTTAGGTCAGTCCTTTAGGAGTCCATCATAATAATCTGACATTTCATCATGTATATCTTCATCTGTAAATCGGTCGAGTCATCAGTTGAACTACGTGGTCTCTACATGTATAACGTAGGCAAGGCTAATCTATTAATCAACCCCCAAGGCCCCTAGGATAGGTCCTTAGGTTAGTCTCTTGGTCAAAATCTCATAAAACCCCAAAACATTGGAAAATAAAAAATCAAAACATTTGAAAAATCCCAAAAATAGCCTCAAAACATTTCAAAAACTCCAAAAAAATCCAAATATTTGAAAAAAATCCACCTGTCTCATCTCGCTTTCAACCACAATAACATGACTCATAATAAATGATCATCATCCCCAACCTTTGTTGAAATAATCAGAAATAAGTCTAGCAGGTAAAAAGTGAAAACTCAAAACGTCAAGTCTCAGGTTTAGGTAAGTACATAAACAAGTTGGTCAACTCTTTGTGTCAATAGCTCATCATCCAATCAGTCCCATTTCAAACATTTGATAACATCATGTCCTAGGATGTATCCTTCCTACAATGGGAATTATTTATAGGAAAGAACACTTTGGATAAATGAAATGACGTGCTGTCGTCCACTAACATGTCCTAGGATGTATCCTTCCTACAATGGGCATTATCTTTTGGCAATAGTTTTGGTTCTTATCCTTAAAAAACACATTCCCTTTTGGTTAGCGGTATTGAAGAACATTAGCTTGTTTGTTTACTTTATATTTTTCTTTTGACTTATCTCTTTCCACTCATTCCAATAACCTCTCAATGATGTCGAAACAAATGGATTTAGAGAGATAAGAATGGGGCAACGATCATTATCTATTGTATTCTATGCTTGTTGGATGTTATTTTAATATAACTTGGTGAATACTTGCTTTGTTAGATATGTATGGAGGGTGTTTTGGGTAGCTTGTTGACTATTGCATTGATAGGTTATACCTTTCTGTGTTTTGGTCTGAGATGTTTGAAACTTCTAAAGTGCATCCTAGCAAGGTTTTTCGTATGTCAGGTGTGAATAGGAGTACTCCTATCTATTTGTCGAGTCAAAGTCCATCACACTAAGTGCAATGCCATCCTAGTTCTTTATACCTTGATGCATCATGATTATGCGTGTTATCAAACATAAGGTAAGTGACCCTTTTAAAATCTCAATTCTTGATAAGAAAATCATCCATTTCTCATCATCACCTCTCATAAAGTTGGCTTGTTAGATCCTCTTGTCATCATCTCATTTCTCATTTCTTCTTTTCCGCATTAACATCACATCATGATCAGTTAATCATCATCACTAGTGCATCCATCATGCATCCACAAAGCATCAACATTCTGCACATCATCTCACATGCATGTTCATCATCATAATATAGATCTATTAGTCTAAGCATCTCATAAAATCATACATTTGCATAAAACATCTATTGCATAATCATATAGGCATCATCGCATTATCCATCTCACATGCATTGCATTATCATTTAAGTTGTTTAGGATAATATGTATAGATTGGTTACTCTAAGCATCTTGAAACCATCTCATTTGCGTCATCATCGTAACCATCCATATGTCCATCTTGAACCTATTTATCGTGAGATTGACCCTCAAATCGAATCTTTTCACTCGATCTCTCGAGGTGGCAATGTACCAGTCTACTTCTTTCTGTTGGGGTATCCGAAAAAAATTAGATTTTTTTTTAATTTTTATCACGGCAAGTTTATTCTTTGAACCAACGCAACAAGTACATTGCTTCAAAGAGGGGAAAAATTTAGACATGAAAAATTAGCATCATGCATTTAATTAATTCATATTCGTCCATTCATCAAATAAATCAAGTCTCTCTCTAAAGTCATCCATTTAAATTAAATAAATCAACTTTATTTAATTTTATCCTCACATCACCCTCTTTGATTAAATAAATCAAACCTTTATTTAATTAAATCTAAAATCATCTTTCATCTCCTTTTTGATTTAGTTTAATCTTTAAATCTAAAGAAAAAAGGTCAAATCACCTAATCCTCTTTTAAATTAACTAAATCAAGATTAAATCTAATCTAATGCATGTCACATTCTCTAAATTTTCCCACTTGCACAAATAAATCATTTTAATTAATTTATTAAATCCTCATTTTCCCTCAACAAGGCATCTTTGGAGAATATTCCCTCAAGTTTGAATTCAAAACAAGTTGACTTGTCCCTTCCAACATGGCATTAACTCCCCTCTTACATGTCCCCCACTTGGCATTTAAGTCCCTTTTTCTCCCTCCAACAAGCCAAATTTGAAATTTGAAAAGGCCAACTAATCTCATTTATTGGCACATCGACCAAAACTTGCACATCCTCCATCCACTCACATTTGGAAAAGTGGCTCCTTCCTATTAGTTGAATCTTTGTCCCGCATTCACCCATTTTGCTTCTTCTCTCATCAAAATCTTCTATAAATGTAGAGGCTATCCTTCATTCTTAGCATCCACAATTTATGCAAAGTTACTCTCTTCACATTTAGAGCTGATTTTGTCCACTCCATCTTCAAGGTACTTCATCATTTGCTTGTCAAGGGTTGGGAAAGGGTCACTTTTCACAGCAAAGTGACACCAATCTACTATGGAATAGGTGTGCATTATGTTTCTTTCATGCTTTTAATTAGTTTGTTTTATTATCTTATTTGAAAGGAATTATGCATTATTTCATAGGAGCATTTAACAAATTTGCATAAACTAACCCATGGAATAGAGTTTAGATTGTGTGTAGATTTGAAGGGTGCTCACAATAGTAAAACAGAAAATAGTGATTTTTGTAAAAAGATGCATGTGGACAATCAGGTCCAACCATATGTTATGACTTAGAAACAAAGCAAGCAAAGTTTGGATATAGTAAAATAGAAAATACTGATTTTTGTAAAAAGAGGCATATGGAGAATCATAAATAATTAAATAAAGAAAAGAAGATGCTGCAACAAGAATGAATTTCTCAAAAGAAAAGAACAATAAACCATGCTTCCTGTCAAAAGTGTATGGTGCCGACCTAAAATCAAAATCTTGTTTAGAAGATTCTCAATCATAACCACATCTACAACTTGGATGGCATCTTACTTGTTGAATATGTTGGTAATGCTTTTAAGGCTATAGGCAATGAAAGGATTTTTTTTGTAAAAATTCAAATATCACAATTATACAAACTCATGGAAAAGTCTTCATATTCATGTGGATAAGAACTCCAGCTACAGTAAACATAAGAACTGTTATACTAGTTGCTAAAAACAAACAAAGCTAACTATATATTTAATTAATTGACTCATTTATGTATTTTCAAATCTAGATGATCTGTGCTCAACTAAATAATGAATGACAACTTTTAGAGTTGAGTGTAGATTCAAAGAATATGCATATACAGTCATTGCACTAATGTACCAATGTTACTATAAGTACAACAGTGTTTGATTCTTAATTTCTCAAGCCTAAGCTTGCAAAATTTATGAAATAAGAAATTTTACTACGTATGCTACTTGATTAGAAATTAAATAACAGAAAGAGAGGTAGAGATAATAATTAAGAACACTATATATTTATCCTACAAACCCTACCAAAAGAGAAAAAACAGATTGTGGTAATTTCAAGTCATATGAGACAATCACTAAATGCTAACATTTCAATATGAGTTGACATTTCTATTTTATATCTGTATAAAACTGACCCTTAGTCATTACTGTGTATGTTTTTTCTGCACTTTCTCAAACTGGACAAATATCAACAAACAAAAGTCAAATTAAACAAAACAAATAGAGCATCCCTATGAGATATTTAAACATGCTACACATGCAAACAAAAAAATAAGAAACCAAAGTAGCTAAAATGAAAGCATATGAAAGATAGATCAAACTCTATCCCATAGTGGGATTGGTGATCCTTTGATGTGGAAATGATGCCCTTTCCCACCCTCTTGATAAGCTGCCAATGTGATGAAGATGCAAAGATGAATTTGATGCAAAATGATAATAACAACAAGCTAAGATGGGATGAAAATTCAAGTGATGAGTGTTCCTATAGTGAGATTGCTTAAGATTGTGGATGATTTCTTCATAGAGAAACCCTCTATAAATAGGGTTGAAGGGTTGAAGAATGAAGAGATTGGAGGAATGTGAGACTAAAGGAGAGCCAATCAGAATGTGACAATTGTCACAAGGCTAATGGATGAATTTGGAGCATATTTTTGGAAATGTGTGAGTAAAGAGGATGTAAGAGGAATAAATGTATATGGAACTGAGGATTTGAAAGGATGTGGGTGAGGATGTGAGAGAGATTAATGCATATGGTTGAGAGTGTAAGAGGAGTTAATGTTTGGGTAAGAAAGTAAAATAAGTGGAGTTATTAGAGGAATATTCCCAAAGAATGTGCTTTTGTGAGGGAAAATGGGGTAATTAGTTAATTAAAAGAAATTATTTTCATGTGCAAGTGGGTTAGTTAGTTAGGAGTTGGGTTTGACCAAGGTTGGGTCAAAAGCTAAAGGATGGGTAATACTGATTAGGAGTTAATTAATTCAGAATAATTAATTTGAAGGGATTAGGAGATTGTGACATTTTATTTAAACAATTTGATTTATTAAATGAGATGAGAGGACTTTAGGGGACTTAATTAAATAAATTGATTTATTAATTGAACATGATAAACCTTAGTGAATTAATCCAATAAATTTATTTATTTGATTAATAGAAGAATTGATGATTAATTAGATTTAGATGCATAATTTCGATTAGGATTATTTGCATGTCTACATTTTCCCCTCTTTGAAGCAACGTACCAGTTGCGTTGGTTCAAATCCTGATGTTGCAAAGATTGAAATTCAAAAATTTCTTAATTTTTCAAATACCCCACTATTGCCCCAGCAAAAAGAATTATGCTGGTACATTGCCCCCTCGAGAGATCAAGCAAAAAATTCAATTTTAGGTCAAGCTCATGACAAAGAGGTTCAAGATGGTAAAATGAGAAGGTTAGACTAACAGATCTATATTATGATGATGATGCAAATGAGATGGTTTTAAGATGCTTAGAATAACAAATCTATATTAACCTAAACAACTTAACTGATGATGCAATGCATGTGAGATGGATGATATTTCCTATTGTGATGATATGCATGAGTATGCAGGATGGGTATGTTGATGTGTTATGAATGCAGGATGGATGCATTGATTTTTTGGTGAATGTCATGATACCATGTTAGCATGAAAGAGGATAGAAGAATGAGAGGGATCAACCCTTGATTCTAAGAAGATACATAAGTCCAACATGTCTATGAGTTATCAAGACTTTATTAGATATGATGATGAATGATGATGATGTTTTTCTTATCCAGGGAGTGGGGATATAAATGACACAACTTTCCTTTTTTTTGATAACACACATAGATATGATGCATCAAGGTACAGACAACCAGGATGGCATGGTATCTAGTGTGATGGACTTTGACTCAGTAAACATGTAGGAATATCCTTGTTCACACCTAGAAAAACATAGAAAGGAAAAACCTTCCCATATAATAGTCGATAAGTTGTTCAAAATATCCTTCCTACATACCTAACAAAAAAAGTAGATTCATCAAGGTTATATTACAAGAATATCCAAAAGCACAATAGACAAAAGATAGTGATCAATGCCCCATTCCTTTCTCTCTAAATCTTTTTAGATAGACATTCTCGAGAGGTCATAGGAATAGGTGCAATAAGATAAATCATAAGAAGAGATCAAGTAAACAAACAAGCTAATGTTCTTCATACCTCTAGCCAAGACTAAACTATGGTGATGTCTGATGTTGATGTCCATTGTAGGAAGGATTCATCCTAGGACATGATGTTATCAAATTATTTTGAGACTAACAGGATGATGGGCTATCGATACCAAGAGTTGACCAACTTGTTGACCTACTAACCTATACTTAAGACCTTCACGTCTACATTCACAATTTCAATTTGCTATACTTTTTTCTGATTGTTTTGTAGCAGGTTGAAGGTGATGATTGATTTATGGTGAGTGGATGTTTATTGTAGGTGAAAGTGAAATGGGATGGATGATTTTGGGGTTTTTGAAGCCCTATTTTTGAGATTTTTGAGATATTTTACAAATGTTTTGATTTTTCAAAATTTCCAATGTTTTATGTTTTCTGATATTTTGACCAAGAACCTAACCTAAGGACCTATCCTAGGGGCCTCAAGGGCTAATCAAATATTAGCATTTCCTACGTTATACATGTAGAGAGCACGTAGTTTGACTGGCATAGACTTGTTTATTAATGAAGTATCAACATGTGTGGATTTCCAGTTTATTATGGCATACTCCTAAAGGACTGATCTAATGTCTCGAGGGTTGATCAAAGATCAGCCATGCCTACGTTCAAGCTCAAAGACAACGTAGTTCAACATGACGAATCTTTTTTTGAATTTTTCTATTTTCGACCTATTTTTGGTTTTTTTGACATGTTTTGTATGTTTTTGGATTTTCTGGTTTCATGATTGCTTTTGGATTTTCTAATTTTCAAGGAAGATTTCAAGAATATACATGAATATGATCCAATGTAGGTACAAGGACTTCCCTCCAAAATGATGTGATAAACTACTGCAATATAGGCATGACAAACCAACGTTGGGAATGTGCCAAGTAGTTCTGGGATGGAACATGATACTGAGGCATGATCAAGCTATGATACAAACATGGATGGGTGATGGAAAGATTAATGGAATGTGATGGGTGAATGTGATGAAACGTGATGCAGAACAAGCTGAAGGATCCATGGTGGATGGAGGGTGCTTATTTATGCAAGGCACTTGATTACCAAGTTTTCACCAAGGTACTTGCCCAAAGCACCACCAAAGATTTTTTCACTAAAGGATGATTTTTTTATTTTTTTGGATTTTTTATATTTTTAAATTTTTTTTTTGTATTTTTGGATTCATACCTGGAAAGCTTAGGCATAATTTTTTTTGAGATGAGAGCTATTGATGGGCTCTTGCAAAGGATCCCCTTCAGGTGTTGATAGCTTATATGCTCTTAACTTGTAGCTTGTTGTGATGATGAAGAGTCCTAACCAATTTGGTTTGAACTTACCTTTACTATCTAGATTTGGTACATTTTTCTGATTCTCTTTCAACATGAGCTCTCCAACTTGGAAGGACTGACTCATGATATTCTTATTATAGCTCCTTTTGAGACGGTTCTGATAGACCTATAGGTGGTTCAAAGCAGCCATGCACCACTCATCCAGTAGTTCTAGCTTGTTCAACTGTGACACCTAATACTCCTCATCAGTAATAAGATTCTATAGTGATCTTAGTGATGGGAGTTCAATATCAATGGGCAAGATGGCTTATGATCCATAGACTAGGGAGAAAGGGGTTACACCTATAGGTGTGCGAATACTCATTTAGTAGCCCCATAAGGTGGGATTTAGCTGTAGGTTCCAATCATGACCAGCTTCATTGACAGTTTTCTTTAGGATTTTCAAGATGGTTTTATTCATAGCTTCAACTTGGCTGTTACCCTAGCTGTAATATGGGGTGGAGAAGTGATGTTGGATATTGAATTTTTGGCATAACTCATAGACATCCTATTTTTTGAAGGGTGTTCCATTATTAGAGATAAGGGCTTGAGGAACACCATAATGACAAATGAGGTAATTCAGGATGAATTTGGAAATATGCTTCCTTGTGATATAGGTCATGGAGATGGCCTTTACCCACTTTGTGAAGTATTATGTGGCAATGATAATGAACTTGTGTCCATTAGATGAGGTGGGTGTGATTTTGTCGATGAGATCGAGCTTGTATTGTGAGAAAGGACAAGGTGTTACAATTAGTTGAAGCACATGAGCTGGTGCATGGATGAGGCATCCATGCTATTGGCATTGCATACACTTTCAAACATAACCATTAGTTTATTTCTCCATTGTAGGCCAGTAGTACCCCATCCTCAACAGTTTCTTGGCCAAAGTCATACCACTAGAATGTGAACCACAAATTACATCATGTACCTTAGTTAAAGCAGTCAAAGTTTCCTCAAGGTTAAGGCATCGCAATAGGGTCCCTTTGATACTCCTACGATAAAGGGTGTTACCTAAGATGACGAAGCAAAATGAATTTTTAACAAAGGTTCTTTTGAGATTTGGGGTGATGTCGACAGGGAGGAATCCTATTTTCAAGTAGATGAATATGTCATGGTATCAAGGATCACCATGACCAATGATTTCGCACATGAACTCAAATTATTGTACCTCAAAAGCTGGTACGAGAAGCTACTCTCCAAGGAATTCATGTTTATGGACGTTCCTTAGGATCTCTATCAGTAATCTAATTGTATCCATAACATCTACTTCTCTATTGTTTACCCTCGATATTTGCTCAAATGTTATGTCGATGGAGAACTCCTTGAGATCCTCCACCAGTTTCTTGTGTAGACACATAAAATGTACCAATTGACATTATGCATCCGATCCCGACTACTAACATCGTTTCATCCTGAATCATCCCTCAGTCTAACCATTTAATCAAATTTCCTTATTTGATTAAATTCTTCAATTTCCTTCCCTTAATTAAATAAATCATTTTATCTAATTAAGTCTCTCTCTTTTGTTAATTAAATCAATCAATCTGATCTAATTATTCCCATTTAATTAAATAATCAATTTTATTTGATTAAATCTCTAAAGTCTATCTATTAAATTAAATAAATTAAAACCTTATTTAATTTAATCTAACATCATCTCTTTTAATTAAATAAATCAAAATCTTTATTTAATTAATCTCTTATCACATTCCTCTCATATTTGATTTAAATAAATCCATAAATCTAAGTCAAATTTGTCACATCATCCTAATCTCTCATTAAATTAATTAACCTTGATTAATTTAATCTCTTTTCATGTCCCATCCTCTAGCATTTACCACATGCACATGAAAATAGATTTAATTGATTTATTAAATCCCTATTTTCCTCAACAAGGCATCTTTTTGGAATATTCTCCAAGTTTGAATATTAGTCCCACATTGCTCAATTTTGGACTTTCATCCTTCAATCTCATATATAAATAAGAGGCTTCATTCCTCATTTGATCATCCAAAAATTATGCAAAGTTACCATGCTCAAATATCTATCAAATTTCATCCATCGGGTATGTGTAGGATCATGATGGGCCAAAAAGTGGCAATATGATGGGTATGTGGTTGATGACTTTTTTTTAACCAAAAATTGATGAAACGAAAAGGGTTTTTAAAAGAGATTCTCAACTTTCCACCAATATAAATTATGCTTTACTTTGAACTTAAAATAAGTAATTATTATTCGTTTTCTATTCAAATTATGACTAAAGTCCTAATTGATAGATTGATTGAAAAATATCTATAGCTTTCAAACGGTATCACATTCTATGCTTCCCATACTATAGAATTAAAAAAAGAAAAAAATGAATTTCATGAAGTTTTGACCAAGTTAAGGTGGTCAGACATATGAGTTTTTATATATTTTAAAATTTGTAATAAAAAATTCATAATTAATTATTTACTTGGAAAAAAATTACAAAAAAATGAATCACATCGAGACATGAGTCCTCTACTTATATCTGAAATATTATAAAAAATTATTATCATTTTATTGTGGTTAGGCTTTAGACAGACACCTACTTCTTATTTTTCCCTAAAATTTAAGTACTACTGCATTGAAATTTCAAATTTTCACCAAATAGATTTTTTTCTTTTTAAACAAACCTAGTAGTTTAAAAACTAAATTCAATTTGCTACAAATTATATTCTTACATATTTTTGAAATAATATAGATAACTTATTCAAATTTTTATGTCAAGTTGCCTAACTCTGATTTTTCTTATTTTTTTGCCACTTAAGGCCCTATTTTTTCCATGATGATCCTGCACATGCCCCATCAATCTTGAATCTTAGCTAGGTTATGCAGAATTTTAGCTTGGAGCTCTCACCATCCTTCATCAAAGTGGATCAATCATCATCAACACATCAAGCTTGCATCATAGGAGTTGGGAAAGGGCCAATTTTCACATCAATTTGGCACCAATTCCCCCATGGGATCAAGAGTTTGCTTGCTTAATTAGGATTTAATCTTTATTTTGTTATTTTTATTGTGTTCTTCATTGTTTTCCTAATTTGAGCTATGTTAATGGATTTCATGGGGAATCCTTGTTCTTAATTGCAATCTCTCATCTAATGTGTTTATTTTCATTGTTTTGCAGGTATTAGGATTAGGGTTCATACATTTGGTGCTAGAAGGAGGGAAAAATCTCATTTTTATCACTTTTCTCACAAAATTCCACATTTTTGTTTGTGCACAAAAAAATTCCAATGCTAGAAGCTTAGCGTCACCCTACAACATCGCTAGAAATTCAAACTGCAATGTTGAAGTCTTCGCGCCCAAGAATTTTAATTTCAAACTACGCCGCTTGACCAATCTGACTTGTGGGATTTTTCAAAAAAATCAAACAGCGACACTGAGCGAAAGTGTGACGCAGTTGAGGTCACTGGCCCAGACACAGAGCGATGCTGACTGGTAAGCGGCACTGTACAACACTGCTGAGAAATCAAACTGTGACGCAGTCACAGGTTGTGCCACTGGTAGGGAGTAAAAAGTTGAAGTTTCATTTTAGCACGTGCATTTTGTCATATGATCAATTTATCTTCTATTTTCTGCTTTTTGACCTCTGTGTTTTGCAGAATCTCACTGGTTTTCTCTCTTGTAGGTTGGATCAATTGAAAACGAAAGAAAAGGAAGCATGATGAGGGTACTTCACAAAATCAAAGTGTTTTTAAACACTTTAGTGTTTGTTTAACACTCTTAGGAATTGTTATCTCTTTTTGATTAGGATACTAATTTCGTTTGGGTTTTAAAAATAATCTTTTCAATTTTTGCAAAGGTTTAAAATGAACATTAGGATTACAACTTACTAGAGTTTGTTTTTTGGTTAACAATTGAACAAAACAACTCTCATTTGTCCTTTGGTTCTCTAAAAAGAACATACAATTGCTTTGTGGATTTAAAACGAACATGTGCAACTTTTTTTTTCGTGAGGGCTTACTTAAACTAACTTTGTTGAAAAAGGACGTATGCGCTTCTCTCGCGCTTTATAGCGATCTGGAGAATCAAAAGACCTTTTTTGTGATTTTAGGTTGAGATAAAGAAATCACCTCCACACTTCATTTTGGGTTTAAAAATTGAACAAAATCTTGTGTGAGTGTGAGTAGGGCATTATTGCGTACATTCTCTCTCTTTGTTGCAAACAAAGATTGATCAAGTTATGGGTATTGTTTTTTACTCGCTTTTGTTTATCTTAGAGGGTCTACCTTGGGGAAAAAGTACTCACCCAAGGGAATGACTCAATTGATAACACTCTAAAGCCAAGAGTATTTCCAACTGGGATATAAATATGGGTATTGGAATAAATTTCAATATCACGCGGTTGGCTCTAATGAGATGGATCCAAAAGGGGACTATCGTCGTATGGGTCAATCTCCACGAACGGAAAGTCCTAATTAAAACACATGTCTTAGAATTTCCAAAATCCTTTGATCTATTTGTTGGTGCAAGAACAGTCGTTTTGAAGCCGTCCCACACTTTTACGGTCTTTTAGTAGAAATGGAAAGCATGCCTTGGGAGTTTCATGGGTGTTGATGCTTGGCTGCCCTGATTGGCATTAATGAGCCGTGGAGGGGAGCCAGTGGGGTCAAGCATCTAACCATTCGCTAAAGATAAGCGTAGCTAGACTTTTCCAAGTGGGAATCCAACAAATATTGTCTCCCACATCCATAGGATTGTACTTATTCATGGTTTCAAAATGCTTTTCTTCTTCGAAAACATCTTGGAAACAAACACTTAAGCATCATCATCAAAATTTTAAACCCTTTAGGAGACAAATACAATTGACTCAATTCATGTCTTATTGCTTGCCCTTGGGATTCACATCCTTAGAGGTTTCTAAACACATTGGATTACATCTCAATTTTTCTACTAGAGTTAAACAATAGGTAACCCTTGCCTTGAATTCATCAAATTTCCTCATAACATACCTTGTGGGATTCAAAGAAAGTGTTTGTAGTAAAATAAAGTCACTAAGCAAAGCTAAACAAAATGAACTCTCACATGTGTTAAAACCTCATGATTTCCAAGAAGTCAAAATCCCAAAATGAAAGTACTTGATTCAAAATCCGGAAATGTATGCTCAAATTTAACCACTTTTTGGTTATAAAGGTCTATAGAAGCATTGCATGTTCTTCAATACCAAGTTTTTAGGTAAACAAAGTGTCTTTTTTAGGTTCATCTTAGGATCAAAGGAAATCAAAATCTTTTCTCATCCATCCTTCAAACATCAAAATCAAAAATCATCTCATCATCACCTTTTGAGAAATCTTGAAATTATCCTTCATGCTAGAATTTTTGGCAAAAACAAAATCATCAAATCCTTGAGACAAAATCCTTGAAATCTTTATCAAATCATCTTTGGCTAGGTATGTGTAGATGCATCCTTTTGCATATGCTTAGTCAAAGTTATCAAAACCATCTTGTTTAGCTAGGTATATGTTGATGCATCCTTCTTCACATGCTTGGTTAAATTATCATCTTATTTGAATAGGTGTGGGTAGATGCGTCCTTCTCCCTACACATATTCAAATTATCATCCTTTGAGAAAATCTACCCCTTAGATAATCATCCAACATCTTAGGGTCTATTTGTTCAATCAAAGAAAAATCAAAACCAATCAAATCAAGGGAAATCCAAGAATAATCAAGATAAAAATCTGAAACATATCTGAAAGTCCCAAAATCCTAGCATCTCCTTCAAGATTTATCAAAAGACCAAAACATCCACATCATCTATCTCATCAATCATCATCATATCACCTGTTGATCCTCAAGATATCCTAAAACTTTCTATTTTTGTGCATAAAGTAAAGATCAATCCAAAGAATCAAGAGATTCATCTCCCATATTCTCGAAAATTGGTCCTTGTTTTATGGTTCAAACTAGATCTCAATACAAGAAGAAGATGGAAGCTGACAAAGAAACACCCGCTTCAAGTGATCTAAGCCAAACAAAAGTTGAAATGAATCCTGTCGAATCAAACAATCCTTTGACTATCTCATCATCCCAAAACCCACAAGAGGAAATCCAAGGAGAAGATCTTACCTTTGGGATGTCCCATGAAGAAATAACTGAAATGCTCAAAAATCTAGAAAATCATAAGATTGTCAACATCATGATGAGGCTTAACCCTTCACTATACATGCTTGAACTAGCAAAACAAGGGGCCAAATTACCTTTTGATTTTGACACGAGTACTATAGTGGAGACATCTTTACCTCCAATCAAATCCACCATCCCCATCTCATCTACACCCCCATCCCAAAGCATCACTCAAAACATTCTGCAAATCATGACATCTTTTGCTCCAACTCAACCTAATGTCAATAAGGGAAATGCATTTCTCAATGCTATTCAAACACACCCCCTGTTAACAATCAAGAATTGGATGCAAATACCATATTGGAACAAAAAATACCCCAAAATCCATTACATAAGTATGTTCCTCTCACTTTCCATAATGATCCATCATCATCATCCTTCCACGCAACACCTCAAAATTCTCTCCTCACAAATCTGCAAGAGGAAGGTGACATGTTAAGACCTAGGGGCATTTTCGACACCACAACATTTTCACAAGAACTCACACCCCTCACATTTTCACCTCTTCCACCATTTCCATCATCATCCACACCACTCCTTGGCTTAGGGCTTCTCCTTTTACCAAGTATCAATCAAACCAACATCCCAAATATCAATCAAAACATCACACAAAACTTGTCATCGATATCACAACAAAAAATGACAACTACACAAGCAATCACAACATCATCGACCACCCCCCTAACATCACAAAGCATGGTCTCTCAAGGAACAACCACATCAACAACACCATCCACCACTCAAATCACCAACACGACATCACCGCTCACCACCTCCACAAACGCCATTTGAAATCCACCACCACCCCCACCATCACCAACTTCCAGCATATCAAGCCAATACAACATGGCATTCCAAGTAGCTCAACAAGCTACTTTTCAAAGGGGATTCCTACAAGTGAAAAAACAAAAAGCCACGCAACTAGCTGCTCAGCAAGCCACTCAAGCTGTGTAAGCTGCCCAAGTATCCCAAGCCACATTACAAGTGCAATAGGCCGCACAAGCCCAAGCTTTATTGCAACAACAACAACAAAAAGCCCCTCAAGCTGCTCAAGCTGCTCAAGTAGCCCAAGCACAAGCAGTGCAAGCACAAGTTCAAGCTCAAGAAAACACCCAATATCAAGCACAACAAGCACAATCACAAGCACAACTTCTTGCACAAAAACAAGTAGTGCAACTGCAAGCATATCAGCAAGCAATAAAACTATATCAAGAGCAGCAAGAAGCAGCCCAATTGGCAGCCCAACAACAAGCATTGTTGGAACAAAAACAAGCACAACAGAAAGCACAACAGTAAGCAATCCTAGTACAATAACAACAAGCACAACATCAAGCAATCCTACCACAATAACAACAAGATCAACAACAAACATTGTTCATACAACAGTAGGTGGAAGCATACCTAGCTCAACATAATATACATATACCATCAAACAACACACCAACCAACCAACCCATCCAACCCACAATCAAAATCCCCCAAAACACCTTCTCCCACCCCCTGATCTGTAAAATGATGTGACAACACAAATTAGGTTTCTCTCACACCAAGTGCTCGATCTTCAATCAGGCCGAACCACAAAAACACCAAGCAACTTGTGCCCCTATCCATTTGACAGGAGCCTAGTGATGAAACCATTCCCCAAGGGATTTGAGATCCCCAAGTTTAACAAATATCATGGGACGAGAAACCCTGAAGATCACATCAGGGAATTCTAGGTTCATTGCATGGAAGTTGCATACGATGATACTTATTTGATGCGGCTATTCCCTAGGAGTTTCGTTGGCCATGCTATGGAATGGTTCTCTCACCTACCTTCAGGAATTAGGACATTCCAAGAAATTATAGACGCATTCATTAAAAATTATGCATGCAACATTTCCATGGATGTTAGTCTAGAAGAACTCTCAACTCTGAAACAAGGAAAGGGTGAATCATTCGCTTCATTCCTACAGTGATGGCGATCCAAGGCCAATCGTAGCAAGTAGACCATGCCCGAAGAACAAAATTTTTGCACCATTATATCCAACCTTGACGGCCTCTTGGAATTTTATCTTAAGGTACAAGGGACCACAACATACGATCAGTTGATCTCTAAGGCGCTCAACATCGAACAAGCCCATATGACTGATAGGGTAGGGTTGGTGGAACACTAACTGTTCCATGCTCTGGGTCTCACCTTGGCGAACCCCTTTAGTGTCACTCTCCACCACCTTAACCTATAGGCCATAATTCTTGTTAAGCACCCCTGGTTCTCCTGGCCAAGCCTACATCATCTCCATTTTCCTAACCAAGCCAATCTTGGTGCTCTCTCTACTATTCTCTCCTTAGCCCTTAATCTTCCTAAAGACTAACAACACCTCAACTCTCCATTAGACCTTGCAGGGGTATAGAGATGCCTTCAATAGTTTCCAACCATTCTCCTAAGGTTCCTGGAGGTTCACAACACTTCACCTTTTGATCGCTTTCACAAAAAACCTCATCTAGGGTTAAAAAGGCTACTAGCCCTTGAGCCCCAATTAGGTCTCCTAACCCAAGAAAAGTGAAAACCACTCCAGAAAAATCCAAATGACCTAGGATATTTTCTTGGGGTTTGTGTTTCCCATGCCCACACCTTGAATATTTTTGGGGTTTGGAGCTTGTATTGTCCGTACATTGCCCTTACTCAAAAATGGCCAAAAACTAGGGTTTATAAGCCTTTTCCAGGCTGCTTCCAAATTGTAAAATTTTTCTCACACCAAATGGGTTTATGGAGCCTCCTCCTGACCACCAGGCCTTGCCAAGACTCTCAGCTGAATTCTCCAAAAGGAAAATTTTCAAAACCTTAACACCCTTGCAAGTTAGGTGCCTTGCACTCCTTGTCTTCCCTAGCCGGAGTATGCCTGGCTCGCCTAGGGAAAGACTTTAATAGCAACTCCTACACACACACAAGCCCTAAAACCTACCATATGTACAAACATGGAGTCTAGGCACCATTCCCAAATGGCCATATAGTTTGTACAATGGGAAAGTGGTCTAGCACTCCATTTCCTCAAAACTGTCTGGTTCAGACCAGCAACAGGGTAAAAGAAAACTATTTACAAATGGTGCTTGAAAATTGAACAAGGAAGCTAATTAATGTTACAAAATACTTGTATGCTACTAGTACTACATCCTACAATCAAAACACTAGTAGTTCTAATCCATTAAATCTCTATTTAGATGCAAAAATAAGAAATTGTATCACAAAACGCTGTCTTCCTTCAATTTCACAAAATTTCACTACAACATCAATGATTCCAACCTTGTCCATGGCCGAAGCACACCTTAAATAGGCTCCAAAAATAGTTAAGCTCTTTTTGTCGAACCTATTGATGACCTAATGGCGAAAATTATAAAATCCACTGTGTTTTTCAACCTTTGCCAACTTTTGAAAACTCATTAAGATGAGCTTCTAAACTTATTCATATCTTCACAACTTCTTTCCTAGAGATCAAAAACACCTCAAAGCTATCTTCATAATGGTCAACATGACCTTTATGAAAACAAAACAAAATTATCCTTCTAGATCTCTATTTACCTAATGAAACTACCTGTTGTTCCTTAGGTGCTCTTGCACCATTCTCCCCCTCTCTGCCCAAACACTAAGGAATGGATGGAGAGATCAATGATAGGTCAATACCAAACTTCTTGAACTGATCTTCTTGTACCCATGTGGCTTCTGATTCATGCTTGTTCTTCCACTTGACAAGGTGCTCCATGTACACCTGATGCCTTGTACACTTTTGCACTCTTGACTCCAATATCTTCTTTGCCTGAGGCATGTCCTGATTAGGTAAGGATATATTGCTAATGTCCTTGAAGATCTCCTTACTGTTCTGATCCACATCATTGACTGACCCCTTGAACTTGATCAATTCAGCTATATTGAAAAATGGAGAAATCCCTAGATCTGTTGGTAACTCCACCTTGTATGCATTTTTTCCATACTTGGCCAATACCTTGCATGGACCCACTCTCTTCATCTGCAATTTGGTTGATGTACCCTTATGTAACCTTGATTTGTTGAGGTGGACCATGACATAGTCTCCTACTGCAAATTGTACATCTTTCCTTGACAAATCTGCCTTCTCCTTCAACTTTTGTGTAGCCTCAGTAACTGTCTTCTTCACCTGCTCCTGAATCTCTTTCATGGTTTGACTAAAGTCTTTTGCATGCCCACTTCTATGGTCCATAGCTCCAAAATCTCTGAGCTCACATATGCCTCTTGGGTGCATCCCATACACAACTTCAAAAGGACTCTTCCCTGTGTTCCAGTTCACACTATCATTGTAAGCATACTCAGCTTGTGAGATAACCATATCCCATGTCTATCCATACTCCTTAGTTAGGCACCTTAGAAGGTTACCTAACACCCTGTTAACCACCTCTATTTGACCATCGGTCTGAGGATGGTAAGCTGATGCAAAAGATAGGTTGGTACCCAATCTACTCCATAGAGTCTTCCAAAAGTGACTCATGAACTTCACATCCCTGTCTGAAAAAATGCTCAAAGGCAATCCATGGATCCTTACAACTTCCTTGAAGAAGAGATGAGCTATGTAACTAGCATCATGAGTAGTTTTGCAAGGGATAAAATGACTCATTTTGCTAAATCTGTCCACTACTACATAGACACTATCAAAACCAGTCTTGGTCTTAGGAAGACCTACCACAAAATCCATGCTCACACACTCCCATGGTCTATTAGGAATGGGTAGGGGTTGATATAGACCAGCATTACTAGCTCCTCCCTTAGCTTTCATACACACAACACATTGTTCCACATATTTTCTAACATCTCTTTCCAACTTAGGCCAGTAATAGAATCTTTGCACTAGTTCTAAAGTCTTGTTGATGCCAAAATGTCCACTAAGACTTCCATTATGATTTTCTTGAATGAGATTTTCCCTCATTGACCCTCTTGGAACACACAACTGATTTCCTTTAAATAATAACCCACTTTGTAATGTATACTCTGAGTATTGGCTATGGAAATGGTTCTCAAAGTTAGAACATACCTTATAGACCTCTGAAAAGTCTTCATCTTCCCCATAGAGATCTTTAAAACTATCAATCCCTATGCTCTTCACTTGTATCTCTTGCACTGTCAACAATCTCCTGCTTAGTGCATCTACCACCTTGTTCAACTATCCCTTCTTATCCTTAATGGTAAAATTAAAAGCTTGGATGTATTCCATCCATTTCAAATGCCTATTACTCAACTTCTCTTGAGTGTTGATATAGCTAAGTGCTTGATTGTCAGTAAAGACTACAAATTCCTTGGGTAGAAGGTAATGCCTCCATTTCCTAAGTGACTGAACCAAAGCATAAAGTTCCAAGTCATAGGTTGAATACTTCTTCTTTGCTTCATTGAGCTTCTCACTAAAGAAGGCTATAGGCCTGCCCTATTGACTTAACACTCCTCCTACTGCCACTCCACTTGCATCACATTCAACAGTGAACAACTTGTCAAAGCTAGGTAACAAGAGAATAGGTTGAGTTGCCACTTCTTGTTTCAGTTTCTCAAACCCTTTCTTAGCTTCTTGAGTCCACACAAACTTAGTTTTTAAACCACCCTTGATTGTATCTAGGACTGGTGCACATATACCAATAAAGTTCCTTATGAATTTTCTAGAGAATTGAGCCAATCCATGAAAACTTCTTACCTCTGTCCCTGTGGTTGGTGTAGGCTAGTTTAGGATAGCTTCCACCTTGCTTGGATCCATCTTCAATGATCCTTTGGACACTACAAAACCCAAATATACAAGCTATTGCTTAAAGAACTCACACTTCTCTAGATTTATTGCCAACTTCTCTTCTTGCAATCTTCCAAGAACCATCTCCACATGTTTTAAATGATCTTCTACTGTCTTGCTGAATATGAGGATGTCATCAAGATACACTACCACAAATATCCCTATAAAGTCTTTAAGCACTTCATTCATGAGCCTCATGAATGTGCTAGGGGCATTGGAGAGACCAAATGGCATAACTCTCCACTCATATAACCCATCATTTGTCTTAAAAGCTGTCTTCCACTCATCTCCATCCTTGATTATGATCTGATGGTATCCACTCTTGAGATCCAACTTTGTGTAGTATTGAGCTCCTCCAAGACAATCCATTAAGTCTTCAATTCTAGGAATAGGGAACCTATACCTAATGGTGATCCTATTTATTGCTCTAGAATCATTGCATAACCTCCATTTACCTCCCTTCTTGGTTGATAAGACCACTAGTACTGCACATGAGCTGATGCTCTTTTCAATCAATCCTTGATCCAACAACTCCTGCACTTGCCTAGCTACCTCTAGATTCTGATCTAGTGTAAGCTTATAAGCTGCTTTGTTAGGCAATGAGGCTCTAGGTATGAAGTCAATTTGATGACTTATGGCTCTCTTTGGTGGTAGAGTTGTAGGTGCACCATCACTTACAATGTCCTTGAACTGATCCAACAACTTTAGGACTGCTCTGGGTATGACTTTCTTTTCAGCCTTGTCTTCTTCTTTAGGTTGTAACATAACCACATATCCTTCACCCCCTTGATGTAGATTGTTAAGGAACTCCTTCCCACTACTCAACATGACACTTGGTGTCTTTGAATGTCCCTCTTCTTCTTCTGACAGTGATTGCAACTTGAAAGTCTTCCGATCCTTCTTGAATGAGATGGTGTTCTCTTTCCCATCATATATGGCACCTCTGTCATATTTCCATGGTCTACCCAATAGTAGATGGCAGGCATCCATGGGTAACACATCACAAACTAACTTGTCCTTGTACCCTCCAATGGAAAACTCCACCATTACTTGCTCATTAACTAAAACACTCTGCCCTTTGTTGAGCCATGTTACCTTGTAGGGGTTAGTGTGGGGTACCTTCTCCAATTTCAGTTTCATTACTACCTCCTCTGAGATAATATTGTCTATTGAACTTGAATCTACTATGACCTTGCATACTTTACCAAGTATCTTGCACCTTACTCTAAATAGAGCTCTCCTTTGTTTTGGTTCTTGACCGGTTGTCTGATCAAAACTCTACTGAACATCATATTCTCCCCTACTTCTGATTCAATATGACTGACCTCTGGTGTTTTAACACTCATATTGTCCTCTTGTGCATATGCCACTCTCTTCTCATTGCTTGATGAAGATGCTTTCTCTGGGCACCTATAAGCTGGATGTCTAACTTGACCACAATGGTAGCATTTCATGTTTGCAAAGTATGAATTGCTCCTTCCTGCTCCTCTTCCTCTAGTGGATCCTCCTTGAGGTCCTCTACCTCTGTTATATCCTCCTCTAGAAGATGTTTCTCCTCCATGCTCTGTGAATTAGACTCTCCTTGGTTTCTTTGGTCATTGCCTCTACCTTGGTAGCCACCTCGCTGTCCTCTTTGATCTCTTTGATCCCTGCCTTTGCCTCTACCCTTAGAATCTTGGTCTTGCTTCCTATTGTTTCTTTCCTCAATCTTGATAGCTAATTGGTAACATTGATGTACTGTCTTAGGACTTAAAAGAGTCATCTCCTCTTGGATGTTCCATTTCAAGCCATTAAGATACCTAGCCACCTTGAGACTTTCATCTTCTGAAACATTAGACCTCATACAAAGTTTTTGGAACTCCTCTGTGTAGGTATTCACATCTTGGTCTTTCTTCCTTAGGCTTTGTCTCTTCTTGTGTAACTGAATCTCATAATCATCTGGCATGTATGCTTCCCTCACTTTGGAAACCATTCCTTTCCAAGTTGAAATAGGTTGTTTTCCTTCCTTTTCCCTTTTTGTCTGAATGAACTTCCACCATGTCAAGGCAGAACCTCTTAGTCTTGATTTGGCCACCTTTACCTTCTGTGCCTTAGTGACCCCATCACATTCAAAATGGTTTTCCATATCCTCTATCCAATCCATGACTAGATCAGCTTCCATTTTTCCACTAAATAGTGGTATGCCTTCTAGTGATTTTCCACTCAAAGCCTTCAATGCCTTCAAGAAAGGATCTTCTTTCAAAATACGGTCAGGTTCAGGGGTCTTGTCTTCCTCTACAACCTCTTCTTCCTTTGGTACCCTTCCTTCAAATTTCACGCTCCTCACTGCTTGTTCAAGTTGGGCTATTCTTTCCCTCAATAGTCTATTGTCTTCCTCCTACTCTTCAAACATCTTGGCCAATTCTACATTTGTCACCATGATGGAAGAATCACTAGACTCAATCTCAGACATACAATATTCTTCCCAAATCTTTTGCTTGCTCTGATACCAATCTGATAGGGTAGGGTTGGTGGAACACTCACTGTTCCATGCTCTGGGTCTCACCTTGGCGAACCCCTTTGGTGTCACTCTCCACCACCTTAACCTATAGGCCCTAATGCTTGTTAGGAACACCTAGTTCTCCTGGCCAACCCTACTATCATCTCCATTTCCCTAACCAAGCCAATCTTGGTGCTCTCTCTGCTATTCTCTCCTTAGCCCTTAATCTTCCTAAAGACTAACAACCCCTCAACTCTCAATTAGACCTTGTAGGGGTATAGAGATGCCTTCAATAGTTTCCAGCCATTCTCCTAAGGTTCCTGGAGGTTCACAACACTTCACCTTTTCATTGCTTTCACAAAAATTCTCATCTAGGGTTAAAAAGGCTACTAGCCCTTGAGCCCCAATTAGGGCTCCTAACCCGAGAAAAGTGGAAACCACTCCAAAAACCTCCAAATGATCTAGGATGTTTTCTTGGGGTTTGTGTTTCTCATGCCCACACCTTGAATATTTTCAGGGTTTGGAGCCTGTACTGTTCGTACACTGCCCTTACTCAAAAATGGCCAAGAATTAGGGTTTATAAGCCTTTTCCAAGTTGCTTCCAAACTGTCAGAGTTTTCCCACACAAAATGGGTTGATGGAGCCTCCTCCTGACCACCAAGCCTTGCCAAGACTCTTAGCTGAATTCTCCAAAAGGAAAATTTTCAAAACTTTAACACCCCTACAAGTTAGGTGCCTTGCACTCCTTGTCTTCCCTAGCCGGACTCTGCCTGGCTCGCCTAGGGAAAGACTTTGCTAGCAACTCCTGCACACAAAAAAACCCTAAAACCTACCATATGTACAAAAATGGAGTCCAGGCACCATTCCCAAAGGGCCGTATAGTTTGTATGGTGGGAAAGTGGTCTAGCACTCCATTTCCTCAAAACTGTCTGGTTCAAACCAGCAACAGGGTAAAAGAAAACTATTTTAAAATGGTGCTTGAAAATTGAACAAGGAAGCTAATTAATGTTACACAATGCTTGTATGCTACCAATACTACATCCTACAATCAAAACAGTAGTAGTTCTAATCCATTAAATCTCTATTTAGATGCAAAAATTAGAAATTGTATCATAGAACACTGTCTTCCTTCAATTTCACAAAAATTCACTACAACATCAACACTTCCAACCCTGTCCATGGTCGAGGCACAACTTAAATAGGCTCCAAAAATAGTTAAGCTCTTTTTGTCGAACCTATTGATGACCTAATGGCAAAAATTATAAAATCCACTGTGTTTTTCAACCTTTGCCATTTTTTAAAAACTCAACAAGATGAGCTTCTAAACTTATTCATCTCTTCACAACTTATTTCCTAGAGATAAAAAACACCTCAAAGCTATCATCACAATGGTCAACATGACCTTTATGAAATTTTTTTTTTTTTATCCTTCTAGATCTCTATTTACCTAATGAAACTGCCTATAGTTCCTTAGGTGCTCCTGCACCAATGACTCAACCCGCGGGAGCAACTTCATACCCCGCACAAAAAAACAACTGCCCACCCTCCAATTACAATGATAAACCTCGCACGTGGGAAAGGAACAAAAATGTTACTAATGATGGTGTTGTCAACCCCAAAGTAGTCATTAGTGCCCCTCGCCAAAATACACCCGCACCACAAATCCAAATCCAACATCAAAAAATCATCACGCAATACAAAAACCAAACAACAATCTAAAAATCAACAATCTCAATGATCAAAGGGGACCACGCCAATGCAACAAGAGTTATCCCAAGCAAAAGTACACTGCTTTGGGGGAGCCACTTGAAATCATAATGAAGAAGCTGATAAACGAAAAACTCATCAAGGCTCCCTACCTTTGAGAATTACCAAGAACTAGATGTGAAACCTCCTTGGTATAATGAGAGTCAACTCTGTGAATTCGATAAAATCAAAGGCCATACCACGAATAGTTGCATGAGATTAAAAAACATAATTCAAGATCTCATCGATAAAAGAATTATAAACATGGAACAACCTACAGGAAAAGAAGATCTTAAGATATACACGAATCTGATGCCTAATCATGGCAATAAAGGGAATAATAATAACACCGATAAGGGGAAAGGCACCCACACAAACGTAAATCATGTGTATGAAACTGTTGTTGCCTCCCTAGATGAAAACTACATGGTCATCACCATCAAAGGCGCCCATTGCGATTGTGGAGTCACCACAAGAGGCGGCAAAGTTACCATCATGGGATCATCCTAGCCGAACAGAGTCCCTGCATCTAGATTTGTCCCTAGTGGCTCCAATGTCCTAGATCAACTCAAAAGAATGCTAGCGCAAATCTCCATCATGGAGTTGCTAAAAATCTCATCGGTCCATAGGAAAATCCTTGAAGAAGCATTGGCTTCATCCACTGTCCCCGCAGATCTTGATGCAGAACAATTCCAAGCTATGGTTAGAAATATCATTATGCCAAATCTCCTCACATTCTCCGACCAGGATTTCCCCACTCAACCATCTCACAACCGTGCACTCCACTTGGAAGCCATCATACACAAGAGCAAAGTCAAAAGGGTTTTGGTGGATGGAGGTGTGAGCTTGAATATATGCTCTCTCAACCTCATAAAACAATTGAAAATATCAGAGGATTCTATCAACAAAGGAAAGGGTATCACAATAAGAGCATATGATGATCAAGAAAGAGTGTCTCAGGGAACAATCAAACTCCCTATTCAAGTAGGGCCTACTATCATGGAAACCACTTGTCAGGTCTTGGACCTCGAGTTGCCGTATAATATCCTCCTTGGGCGTCCATGGATTCATGTGATGAAGGTAGTAGTGTCAACTTTCCATCAATGTGTGAAATTCACACATGAGGGACAAGAAGTTACCATCCATGGAGATCCTGAACCCTTTTCCTATTGCAAAAAGCCTTGAAGCAAAGTACTGTAAAATCCCCCAAGTACCAAAAAATGATGAGGGCCCATCTACACCATGTTAGAATTGTAAAATTCTAAAAAAATTTACATGTTCACATCCATGAGTTTCCAAATGAGCCTTTACCATGAGCACAAAGGCCTTTTTTTATAACATTTTGTCCATTATTTTCCATGTGGTTCCAAAAAATCTATTTAATCCTGAATATTTCACTATATAATTCCTATCGACATGAGTTGATCAGGGTCTCCCCGACCCATAATGCCTTTTCTACTAATGTATATCTATTGTAGGTCTATCAACAGTTCTTCAGTGATGTCACACCGATCGGGATCCATCTACAAGCAATTTCAGTAGGACATTATTCACTGTCTCGGTGACAGAAGAAAAATCACATTGGCAAGATGGCTATCGTCGGGATAAGGTCTTACCAATTGCATTATGTCTTACCGACTGGCGACAGAAGGAACATATCGGTGAGAAATATTTCATCAGGATGAGTCATAGCGAAATCATATTGTCTTATCGGTCGGTGCCTGAGCAAACGTTTCGGCCAAACCAAAAAGTCTCTAGAGTGAGGTCTTACCGAATGTATTATGTCTCACCAAGTAGCTCACAAAATGACGTATCAGCCAGACTAAAGGTTATCGGAATAAAGTCTTAGTGAATGCACCCAGTCTCATCGACAAAGCATAAGGGGATTATATCAAATGACTATCGAAAGGAAGTCATGCAGTCTTTCTGACTCATATGTCATGCCGAAGTATTGTTTCATCGGTGAGAATGATTGTGTCTCAGCGAAACATAAGATAAAGGGATATCTATCGGCAAGATAGTGGTTATCGCTATATGTCATAGTGAGTCATTGTAGGTCATATTGATCAGAAAGCAAAGTGAATTTATCTCCAAGACAATAATTATTGAGGAGAGTCATATCGAGCACATAAGAGTCTTATTGATTGGGATACAAAGGGTTACATCGGCAAGACTTAAGCCATTAGCGAAATGTCATATAACATCTATTTGGTCTCACCGATACAGCTGAAGGTGGGTCCCGTCATTGCCATCGGACTGAAATCATGAAGTATTATCGACTCCTATGTCACAGCAACAAGATTTAAACTTGGAGATACGTTTGGTGAGACTGGCTTCTTCGGCGAGAGCTATGTGAATTATACCGAATGAAGGTTCATTGGTAGGAAAAATGCTATGTCACGGTGATCAGAAAGTGAACTTAAGAACATATCTCGATAAGACATAAAGTATTCTATGAAACATCTCCCTAACTTAGAATTGTCACAGGGACACATGAGATGAATGGTATTTCTCGGCGAGACATCAAATATTGATGAGATGGCAGGACATTATAGCGATGCACATTTGATGACTACCGGTGAGATATTGAAGATCAGTATGACTGTGCAATGTCTTCACGAGAATCCAATGAATAGTTGTAAAGGCTCGATTGAAATAATTGCCTAGATGTGAATGTGAATGGATGTGACTTTTCGTGTGGCCAATATATAAAACCCATTTTTGATAGCAGAATAGGAGAGAAGATAGAGCAGAGACAGGGTAAAAAAAATATAGTAGGATACAAAATCTATAAGACTATGATGCATGATTGAAAAAAAATGGAGATTTCAATTGAATTTATGATGTGGTGACATATTTCTGGTTTCAATTGTGTGTTGTGCTCATTAAAAGTATTATGAAAGTTGTGTCCAGGGTTGGCATTTTCTTGTTATTTAAATTGGTATAACAAGTTTATATTCAGTTTATCAGTGCACATTTGTTGTATCTATGTGGTTAATTAACTAGTTCTTTCAAGGAGAGACTAAATCCTTTTAATTGATCATCATAATCACGAGAGTTCATCTGGATATGAAGAAGAACTTGGTAGTTACAATCTTGCATGTTTATACAAGTTATAAACAAAAACATATGCCAAACAATTTGAGTGTTTTCCAGAATAAGTTACTAATTTAGATTTCATTTGACTCCGCATACCTACTAAGGCACTAGTCTCTGCACTTTTCATCATTTAGTTTCATTCATTTATTACATCTGTTAACTGAACATAGTAGGATTTAGTTTTGAATATTGCTATACAATTTATACCAAATTTAATTTCATTTGTCCACTCCCATTTTCCATTGTGGGAAAAACACTTCATGAGAGATAAACACAAGTGAATTCTGCTTCACTCATATAGGTACACCCAGCTAGGTCTAGTAGCACCTAAAGAGTAGAAGGCTCAATTCATTTGGCCTTGTCTATTACCCTGAAACGTTGTGAAAGCTTGGTAACCTTTCATGGTTCAAACCTGCATTTTTGAGAGCTAACAAATTGGTGACTCTGCTAGGGAGTCAACTCAGAATCAGGGCCTTAATCATAGAGTCAAAAATCCTATACAGACTCCGCTAGGAATAGACAAACATTTTCCTTCTTTTGGAAAAGTAGGTGGTGACTCTAGTAAAAACATGATGAAGAATGGATAGACAATTCTTGTATGGAACAAAAGAATATTTTGAAAGGAAGCAGTTGATAAGAGGAATTGAAGAATTGAAAAAAAAAAAGCTGCAATTGGACCAGCAACGGTTAGAATTCTGCAATAATAATGAATACACAAATGCAGGTAGGCATTGGACCTCTCAAACACCTGATAATACAAATGGAAATTTTTACAATGGAGACGATGCATATCATGCATAGCAGAACACTTATTCACCACAACCGTCGAAGCAAGTAAATGCTTATCCAGTCCCTCCTGGACAAAGATTGGTGAGTTATCAAGATTGTCAATGTGATCAATGTCAAGTGCAACACAATTCTAGTCCACTTGGAAATGTCAGTCAAAATCTGCAGCAAGGTACATATCGGAACCAACAATCTGAAAATAATGAATGTGTCAAAAATCTTTGGGAGGCCTGTCTTGACATAAGAAGAAATAAAGGAGAATCTGGACATTCTTTGATTTTCAAAATGTTAGAAATTTGTATGCAAATGCCTAGGAATTACAGGCTCAATGGACCCTTGTTTCTTGAGCAGTTCATGAAAGTATATTGGCCCAATTCAATTCATTGGCCTAAGTCAGTAAAACCGGTCACTTTTGACGAAGTGAATGTGCTGATTGATATCATAGATAAGGAAAGGGATGAGGATAGTTGTGACATCATTGAGGAAGATAGAGATATTGATTAGACATACAGCCAATAGAAGATGAGACAGGTGCAAGTCAGAATGACTTATATGATAGTCTGCATGATGAAGATGAAGATACAAGAGATCTCTCTTGCATAATAGATTGTGATAGGGAAAGCAGTGCATGTTATGAGTGATCTAATGAATATTTAGATTGTGAAGAGGAATCTATGGATTCTGATCTACAATCAGGTGATTCTTGCAGTTCTTGTGATAATCAAGAAGAAGAAGCAATGGAAAATGTGGATCCATTTGATAGTGAACAAATAACATGTCTAGCCGTAGTTGAGTACCATGAAGATACATTTGATGATGAAGAGGTATTTTCATATCCACTTTATGGTAAAGAAGAGATATTTTCAGACAAACTAAATGATGGAACAAATGACTGTGCTGGTAATGTTTCTGATTTTTCATTTTCCGATGATCTTGGACCTCTTTTTGATGATGACAAAAGTGAAGAATACAATTGTAGTGATGTAAACGCAGAGACATGTTCACTTAGTAGTGAGAAAATTTCAGATTTGCTAACTCTTGAATACCAGAGATGTGCACATGAAGGTGATTCCGAAGTACTGTGTCCAGCTTACGTTTGTTTTGAAAGTGAAAGTTCTTTGTGCAATGATTCATATGACTCCCAGTGCATTTCTCAAAATGATGGAGAAACCTTTGAAGTTGATAAAAAATATGTGTCCATTCAAGAAGAGGTATGTGATTTTGAAATTCCTAACTCATGTGGAGAAGACATTTATTTGCATACCAAGGATGATAAGAGTCCAGCATTGATTGGTTCATATATGCATGATATTGAGGATATGAGTCATAACCCAGTGTTGTCTCCAAATGGTGATATCGAAGAGGTGCAAAAGGTTTCAGAATTGTTTGTCTCAAATAGTGTTGATATAACAAAATTTTTTGATTCTCAAGAGAAGCACTCTAATGGTGAATTTTTAGTACAGCTGGGAGAGTGTTTTATAATACATAACAGTGAAAAGGATAATGAGAAATGTTGCATTGAATATGCATGTACTTTGTATATTGAAGATAACATAGATTTGTCCCATAATGATGGAGAATTTGAACTGCAGAATGGTGTAGGGAATTTGGGCCAGGCTAAGCACGATGATTCTCTAAAAAATTTCAATAATAGGGACAACGAAGATTGCATGAATATCTTCAAGAAGAGTCTAATGAACTCAAAGAAAAGCCAAGTGTTTGACAGAGGAAAGTATGGGCCTTTCTTTTGGATGGCCTTGAACCATCATTTATGGTTTGATTTTTAAACTGTAACAGCAGATGAAGTTAAAACATAGAGGATTAAGGGTTGCCAGTGCATGTACAACTCTTGATAGTCCTCTCAAAATTTTATTTTCCTTGCATAGTAGTGTAGGGTCATATTCATCTCCATTTCCATTCATTCCATTTTTCTCACTAATTCATCATCTTGTGTCTGGTCTGCTCACCCAAAGATCTGGATCCTTGCAATGATTTTACAACCATTCATCCCCAGATGGAGCCACTGTTAGAACTGTAAAATTCTAAAAAAATTTACATGTTGTTCACATCCATGAGTTTCCAAATGAGCCCTTACCATGAGCACAAAGGCCTTTTTTTATAACATTCTATCCATATTTTTCCATGTGGTTCCAAAAAATCCATTTAATCCTGAATATTTCACTATATAATTCCTATCGACATGAGTTGATCAAGGTCTCCTCGACCCATAATGCATTTTCTACTAATGTATATCTATTGTAGGTCTATTGGTAGGACTTCAGTGGTGTCACATCAATCAGGATCCATCTGCAGGAAATTTTGGTAGGACACTATTTGCTGTCTCAGCGAAAGAAGAAAAATCACATTGGTAAGATGGCTATCGTTGGGATGAGGTCTTACCGATTGCATTATGTCTTACCGACCGACGATAGAAGGAACATATTGGTGAGAAATATTTCATCGGGATAAGTCATAGTGAAATCATATTGTCTTACCAATCGGTGCCTAAGCAAATGTTTCGGCCAAACCAAAAAGTCTTCGGAGTGAGGTCTTGCCGAATGTATTGTGTCTCACCAACTAGCTCATAGAATGACGTATCAGCCAGACTAAAGGTTATCAGAATAAAGTCTCAGTGAATACACCTAGTCTCGCTGACAAAGCATAAGGGGATTATATCAAAGGACTATCAAAAGAAAGTCATGCAGTCTTTCTGACTCATATGTCATGCCGAAGTATTGTTTCATCGGTGAGAATGATTGTGTCTCAGCGAAACATAAGATAAAGGGATATCTATCGGCAAGACAATGGTTATCGCTATATATCATAGTGAGTCATTGTAGGTCATACTGATCGGAAAGAAAAGTTAATTTATCACCAAGACAATAATTATCGAGGAGAGTCATATCGAACACATAAGAGTCTTATTGATTGGGATACAAAGGGTTACATCAGCCAGACTTAAGCCATCGGCGAAATGTCATATAACATCTGGTTGGTCTCGCCGATACATTTGAAGGTGGGTCCCATCATTGCCATCAGAATGAAGTCATGAAGTCTTATCGACTCCTATGTCACAGTGACAAGATTTAAACTTGGAGATACATTTGGTGAGATTGGCTTCTTTGGCGAGAGCTATGTGAATTATGTCGAATGAAGGTTCATTGGTAGGAAAATTGCTATGTCACGACGATCAGAAAGTGAACTTAAGGACATATCTCGGTAAGACACAAAGTATTCTATGAAACATCTCCTTGACTCAGAATTGTCACAGCGACACTTGAGATGAATGGTATTTCTCGATGAGACATCAAATATTGATGAGACAGCAGGACATTATAGTGATGCACATTTGATGACTATCGGTGAGATATTAAAGATTGATATGACTGTGTAATGTCTTCACGGGAATCCAATGAACAATTGTAAAGGCTCGATTGAAATAACTGCCCAGATGTGAATGCAAATGGATGCGAGTTTTTGTGTGGCCAATATATAAAAC